>RWGZ01001680.1:98509-701928 GCA_009725065.1 Utricularia reniformis | reverse complement strand
TTTACCACGCTTCGGGCCTTCCCACGTTTACCACGCTTCGGGCCCGATCACGCAGGCCACGCTTCGGTCCCAACCTCGTTTTACATCCCGCGATAACAACCTCTAACAAACCTGTCAGAGGCGGTTACGGAGCGTGATTTACACACGCTATGAACTCTATAAATACAGGGCAAGACGACGGAAATAGCAGGACCTTTTGGACGCGGAAGAACAGACTGTTACCCTGCCGGAATTCTTACCGCTTTCTCTACCTCGTCATTTTCATTAGCCTTTCTTGTATTGACTTTGAGTTATTTCATTAGTGAGCAGGCTAAGAGCATAATCAGCTCTTAGTCGAGTGGTTTTCACCCTAATTCTTGGGGTTTCCACTATATATCGCCGTGCACTTACTTTCTTTCTAGCTTTTGATCGTCTTCCACCCTTAAAATAAATCAGAACCGAGTTCGTTTGTTGAACGAACCAGACGACTGTTGGTACCCCCTAAAAAGGGACCATAACAGTTTGGCGCCGTCCGTGGGGACGATTTTCTAATCCCATTTGAGTTTTCTACCAGGGATATGATAATCAAAGGCATGACGACTAGAACTCCGACGAATGATAGTGACGTGCTTCCCGACAGTCTTCCAGCACCAACATTCACCTTACAGGATTTGGAGGCTATCGTAAGGAAGGTAGTACTGGAAATTACGACGGACAAAAGTGGAAGAGAACCACCGGCTGTATCCAGCCCTGTTCCCAGAAGTCGAGGATACGAGAGTGATCATGACGAGCGCAGTACTGATCATGAAGAAATCATCAGGCGTGGCGTCACAATGAGAAGGCCTAGATATTGATCTACTCCTCCCCCTCCAGCCAGAGCTCTAACTCCCGCTCCTGGAAATGACCAGGAGCAGATGCAGCGACGAATAGATGAGTTCACCAGGGAGTTAGAGAATATGCGTGCATTGAAGGATTGCGAACCGAATCTGGGACGCAATCCTGGTTTTTTTAATAGGGCCATGGAGGCCCCTATCAGGCGGAGTAAGGATGACGATTGGTGGCATAATTTACATGCTGTCCAATCGTCATCCCAGCAATCTGAAGGCGTATCAGCCGCCTTGGGAGATTTGATGCTCCCCTTTTCTGAGGAAATCTGGGTAGCAGTCTCAGATCGACATTATCGCAACCCCGAGGGGTTGCCAACATTTCGTGGCGATGGTGATCCGATCGATCATGTCGCTGATTTCGAGTTACGTATGGGAACGGTTCGGGCCTCAGATTCTTTAAAGTGCTGCATCTTCGCGGCAGGATTACAAGGCGATGCCCGAACATGGTTCAAAAAGCTGCCGGCCCGATCCATACAGTCGTATGGTGGCTTTATTTTGGCTTTCTCAGAGCAATTCGCTCCAAATGTAGGACCGCCTCGAAGCAGGCAGGAACTATACCAGCTAAAATATATCCCGGTGAAAATGAGTCTTCGGTCCTTTATGGAGAAATTCAACAGGACCGCCCGGGGAATCAAACTTGAGCTCCGGGATAAAATCGATATTCTACAGCAGGTCTTAGGACCGTGCGGCCTTTCGGCCAGTTTGGTGAAGAGCCCACCATCTACATTGGGAAAACTGCTTCAAAAAATCAACAAGTATATTAAGGTAGATGAAGCGCTGGGGCTTGGTTATCGGAAGCCTAGCGGGAATTCTGAACCCGCAGGTGATCATAGGGTTTCATACCCGAAGAAACAGTCGCGAGAAGTAGCGGCTGTGAATGAAAAAGACGTCCCCCGAAGCAGGAGGACAATCGGGTGTATTGCGAGCTTCATCATAATCGCGATCACCCAACCTTGAAGTGCCCGCTGTTGAAAGAGACAGTAGAGGCAATGGGTAAAGAAAAGCTCGACCGAAACGGTCAGAAGGGCAAACGAGCGGATTCCCCCCGAAGGGGCCATCAAGGTGACGATCGTCACAGGCCGCGGGGAAGAGATAATCGGGGACAACCCCGAAACTATAATGATCGGACGGAGGACCGAAGGTCTCCTCCGCTAGAGCAAGAAAGAGGCCAACACGGTCGTGAGAACCGTGGTCAGGGCCGAAGAAGAAGATGGAGGGGTCATGGCGGCAGAGCCCCGCAGAACGAGGGTGGGAGACAGGAGCATGCTGCTCCCCCACCTGTTGAAACTTGTGCCCAACCTCCTCGAAATGAGGCGGCACCTAGAGAAGTAACCGGAGATATTTATGTTATCTCCGGTGGATTGAGAATAAATGAGTCGGTTCGGGACCGAAAGAGGACAGCGTGCGGAGACTCTGCTGAGAGCTCCGAATCTGTGGCGCTGGTAAAATATGATCCCATGGATCGGTCCTCCCTCTTCAGAGAGGACATCACTTTCACCCCGGCTGATCGGGAGGGGATCATTGATCCCTGTGACGACCCCCTCACCATTACAGGGGTCATCGGGAATCGCCGTGTCCACAGAATCTTGGTGGACACTGGGGCCTCGTGCAATCTGACGAAGCGCGAGGTCGCCGAAATATTGGGAGCAGTTGCTCATGATCTGCCGATCGCCAACATAACTCTTTGGTCGTTCGACCAAAGGAGTGTTATTCCTTGTGGGAAGATGTTATTCCCCGTTGCCCTTGGAGAGCCATCCAAGGACCGATCTGAAGACTTGGAATTCATTATCGTTGAAGTCGATTTGGCTTACAACGCCATTATTGGACGGACCGGCCTGAGTAAGTTTGAGGCGGCCCCTTCTACTTATCACATGATACTCAAGTTCCCCTCTATTCATGGAGTTATTTCTGTTAAGGGGGATCAGAAAGTAGCTAGACAATGCTACATGAGCTCGTGGCGAACGTTGGCACCAATGAAGAGGGCCCGGGTGGATCTGCTGGAAGAGCTGCCGCACCCGAGGCAAGCGATGGGACCCGTGGGGTTCAAATTGATTAATCTGGTTGAGGATGACTCAAGCAAGACAACTCGCATCGGGGCTCATCTAGCCCCGGACTTTGAAAAAGAATTAATCCACCTGCTGAGAAGCCACGTGGATATATTTGCTTGGACCCCGGATGATGTGCCGGGGATTGACCGATCCGATAGTGAACATTGGATCAATACTGAGCCTGGAACGAAGCCTGTTAGGAAGAAAAGGAGACGCTATTCTCCTGAGAAAATCGAGATCATCCGGGCTGAGGTGAATAAGCTGCTACGGTCGGGATTTATCAGAGAAATCCACTACACTAAATGGGTTGCAAACCCAGTGGTGGTTTCCAAACCGGACGGGAAATGGCGAATGTGCATCGATTTCCCCGATGTGAACAAAAGTTGTGAGTCAGATCCTTTCCCGTTGCCGCACATTGACAGACTGGTAGATGCTGTTTCTGGTAGCACCATGATGAGTACCATGGATGCTTACTCTGGGTATCACCAGATCTTCTTGGCTGAAGAAGATCAGAAGAAATCATCGTTCATGACCGAAGATGGGGTTTTCTGTTATGTGGTTATGCCATTCGGTCTAAAAAATGATGGAGCAACATACCAAAGGTTGGTCAACAGAATCTTTAGAGAGTTGATTGGCCATATGATGGAAGTGTATGTTGACGATATGATTGTAAAATCTATGAATGATGAAGACCATCTTTCCTATTTGTCTCGTTGTTTCGAAGTATGCCGAAAATATAAGCTCAAACTAAATCCAAACAAGTGCTGCTTCGGGATCCGAAGTGGAAAATTCTTAGGATATTACGTTTCAGAGAAAGGCATAGAGGTTAACCCTGAGAAGGTGCAAGCTATCATTGATATGCAACATCCGAGAAACAAAAGAGAATTTCAAAGGCTTACTGGCCGACTAGCCGCGCTAAGCAGGTTTATTTCGAAATCCACAGACCGGGCCTTACCTTTTTTCAGAGTGCTAAGAAAAGCAAGCCATATGGATTGGACCGAAGAATGCGATCGGGCCTTCTCTGAGCTCAAGACTTATTTAAGCACTCCCCCGGTGATGGTAAGTCCACTTGTGATGAACCTTTGGGGTTATATCTTGTGATATCCGAAGTTGCCGTCAGCGCAGCTCTGGTGACCATACGAGATGACATTCATAGACTCATTTATTATGTCAGTCATTCTCTAGTATCTGCTGAGACCAGGTATTCTAACTTGGAGAAATTCATGCTAGCTTTGAAGAAAGCTGTATCCAAGTTGAAACATTATTTCGAAGGCCGAACGGTCTATGTTTATACGGATTAGCCTCCGAAGATACTCTTTAAACAAAAGGACTTGAATGAAAGATTGGAAAAATGGGCTATCAAACTCAGTGCTATGTATCTGGAATTCCTGCCCCGAAGGGCGATCAAAGCTCAGGTTCTAGCAGACTTTGTGGTTGAAATGACCAGGTCGGCCATTTATCTCAACCAGGAGGATGATCGATGGACGATCCACGTAGATGGATCAACCTTTGGGGGAAGAGGAGCGGGCATTACTCTGACAACGGTACAAGGTGATCTTATTCATTCCGCAGTCAAGTTTTCCTTTGCTGGAACATATAACGTGGTAGAATATGAGGCAGTATTGTCAGGAATGACCTTGGCTCGAAAAGTAGGAGTTAGCAGAGTGCGAATGTTCTCAGACTCGAAGTTAGTAGTGGAACAATTCGCAGGGAGATTTGAGACTCACGATCCGATGATGAGGCTGTATTGCGCTAAAGTTCTAAAGTTATCCAAGAAGTTCAGTGAATTCTCTCTGGACCATGTGCCACGAGAACAAAACAAGGTTACCGATGCACTCGCCAGATTGGCTTCGGGCATACCCGACATAGAACCGAGCACTATTTCGGTCCACGTTCAGGACCGACCTTCGGTCGAGATTCCAGTGANTTTTCGATTAATGTGTTTGACTCAATAAAAGACATTCCATTAAACGTAAGTGGCAAACAAGTAAGTACAAAAGTTCACTATTTATAATAGAATGATGGACCGATCTTGGAGTTGGGTAAGCTTAGGACGAATCTGGACTGGTGACCGAAGCTTCTTGTCCGCAAGGTTCCCAAGTTGCAGTGACCGCTCTGACGAGTCAGATGCTCCTGCACTTGCCTAGCCCCATGGATGAGTCGTGATTCTCCCAGAACTCATTACGAACTAAAACATTCCCTCCAACGGCATTCAGTCTTTAGGGATGACCTTTTGTACCTGCGAAATCTGCTACAACGAAAGGAATGATAGTCAGCATATCGAAACGTAAGATCGGTCCTCGCTTAAGACGTTTTATGAGCCAAGCTTAACCGGTAAAACCTAAGGGACTTTAATAGAACCAAGGTTCGGCGAAAGCCTATAAAAGCTCATAATTAACGCAAACTACGCCTATTCAATTAAGTAATGATTCCAAGGACGAAATAAGAGTGACCCATACACCATGTAAAACGACTGATCCATTCAAAATTGACGTGAATAAACTAAATATAACATCTGGGACCGATGGTTGACACCCTGTAAGTGTCCCCGATCTTATACTTGTTAGTTTATTCTGAAGTTAAAATGAACTACTTTGTTGAAATTAAAACTTGTTAGTTTATTCCGAAGTTAATTATATCAGTTCACTCTGATAATCAAAACAACTAAAGCTGAAGGAAAAGGGAGGAAAATTTTATATTAAACAAAAAAGAATGGCAGATACAAAGTAATATCTAACTAATTTGCCCCTCTTCTTTGTCTTCTGCTTCGGGCTCCTGGGGTTCGGTACGTTCGGCGAGCCGCTTCAACTCTTTTTCTTGATCAGCCACCTTCTGGTTGACCGCTTTCTCCATCTCTTCAAAGAGATAGAAGAAAGGGTCCTTCTCCAGCACAGGCTCTTCCAAAGTTGGAATGACCTGGAACTTGCCATCCTTCACCAGTGGCTCGATCATCTTCCATCGCTCGTCCGAAGGGGAAAGCCCGAACGTCTGGATAACCTGCTCTCGCATGTTATCCAGATACTTCACAGTGTAAACCCCATGTATGTTATCCGCTAAAGTGAACAACAACGGGGACTGAGCGAACCCCAGAACCGCCTCCCGAACCGAACCTTCAGACGAAGTGCGGGTCTTCGTCAACTCCTCATCCAAGGCCGCTTTTCTTCTTGGGCCCGAAGGAGAAGCTCATTCAGCTTATTCCTCTTCTCCTGAGCCCGACCTTGGACTTGCATAATTTCTTCGTCTTTGGCCCGCAGCTTGGCCTCCAGGTCGTTTATTCGCCCCTAAGCTACTTCCCCCACCTTCTCTAGCTCAGTGACTTTATCTGCTAAGAGCGAGACCTCAGTGACTTTAGCAGCTCATTGTCCAATCGGTCACGGTCCTCCCGTACCGTGGCCAATTCCCCATGCTTGATCTCAACTTGCCTTTTAGCAAGGTCAAGTTGGTCTTGGACTTTCTGGGACACAACGCTATCACCTTGGTATTTCTCCATGGTGATAGCCGTTGTAAAAGCTTTCCTCAACATCTGCAAAAGACAACACATGGTTAAGAATAAAGCTTCGGACCTCTAGGTTAACTAAAAGTTACCTTAGATGTGAGGTCAAGGAAGCTTTCCACGATATCTTCCCCAGATACGTCCGCTTGGACGTTATCTGGGTTCTGCTCCCCAAAAAGGCGGAAGTCCTTCACAAAGGCACTCCACCAGGAGGATAACTTCCTCCCCTTGCTGAACCTGTTCAACAGGTCCAAAGCAACTCCCCAATCGGAGTTGGTCTTCGGGCCCAGCCCAGGTTCCTTCAAAACAATCCCCTTATTGGGGACCGGAGCGCGGCCTCCCTTCTTCAGCCTCTTCGGCTCCTGCGAGGCTTCTGCTTCGGTCACTCTCTTCCCTTTTCCCAAGGGGACCGGCGGCAGGGAGACGTTCGGCTTAAGCTGAGGGCCGGGGAGAACCATCTCCACGGGAACGGCTCCCTGCAGCAACAAAGTAATAGTCTTAGCGTTAATAAAAGAGCTATTACCGATTTGATAGAGGTTGGATAAGCTCAAAGAACGAATTCGAGCCTTTATCACCTCCTCTACAACTCCAAATACCCGAAACGCAGGCCCCTCTCCGCTTGAGGACTGCCCGGTGCAGTGAAGGGTCAATGTGCCCGTGCTGGTTGTTTGGATCGGGGGGTTCCCTGACCCCGAAGGGACCACCGTGCCCCCCGTTGCCGATTCACTTGCTTCGGCGCTGCCCGATGCTTCCCTTTGTCCCTCAGAAGGACGGACCGAAGTAGCTGCCATACGTTTAAAACGGGCGCTCGGCATCGTCTCAGTTGAATCTGCAAAACAAATACATAAGGATAAGAAAAGATTAAAACATAAATACTATTTCATACCCGATCCTTCTGATGGATCTGAATCTGAACTAGAAGCTAAAACCCCCTTCGGGGCTGGGGCTCCGGTCCTACCCGCAACACCCATCTCTATTAATCTTCTCTCCCGAAGCAGATCTATTCGCTTAAGGCGTGCTTCGGGAGGGGGGAACAACACAAGAGTGTTTGTGGTGTCCGTGCGGGAGGGGTTGAACCTGCTTCGGTCCAANACAAACCTGTCAGAGGCGGTTACGGAGTATGATTTACACTCACTAAGAACTCTATAAATACAGGGCCAGACGACGGAAATAGGAGGACCCTTTGGACGCGGAAGAGCAGGCTGTTACCCTGCCGGAACTCTTACCGCTTTCTTTACCTCGTCATTTTCATTAGCCTTTCTTGTATAAACTTTGAGTTATTTCATTAGTGAACATGCTAAAAGGATAATCAGCTCTTAGTCGAGTGGTTTTCACCCCAATTCTTGGGGTTTCCACTATATATCGCCGTGCATTTACTTTGTTTTTAGCTTTTGATCGTCTTCCATACTTAAAATAAATCATAACCGAGTTCGTTTGTTGAACGAACCGGACGACTGTTGGTACCCCCTAAAAAGGGACCATAACAGAACCGAAAAACTTTAAAAACACTTAAATTCGATTGGATTCATATGCACTCTCACTTATAACTTATATTCATGTTGGAATAATGATAAAATTAGAATAAAACACTTTTACTTTAAAGTAAATAAAAAAATTGAAATAATTTACGATAAATTTACTTTAAAGTAACTTATTATTATTATTATTTAGTTTTGAGTTCTTTATTTTAAATAAAATTTTCTTTTCTTTTTTTGAAAAAACTAGTTATCATCCCAATAAATTATTATTATTATGTAATGGGGTCATGGGTTTGGATTTTATGCCATACTAGTTGATAGATAGCCATTTGCGCAACTCAAACTTTAATGGAGATGATAACTACATTTCATCCACACAAACTTTTTAAAAAAAGAAAAGAAAAGAAACTCTCACATTAAGGTTGCCGAGATTGCATATTTGATCTAGAATCTTCAGAAACTGCTGCCAATCTGCAAATTGAGGGAGTACATGAAATGGGTGTGATTCTACAGTGCACGAGCTTTCACTTACAGCTTCAGCCTCAGGATGTGATAACAACAGCGACAATCGCTGCAGAAAAAAGGGTGACTATCAACAGAAGATCTGCAGCAATAGCTTCTGGAATTGCTCTTGTTTCATCAGCAACACTAGGCTTTCAACAAGAAGAGTTTGCAATTGCTGTGGTGAAACAAGGCCTTTTGGCAGGGAGGATTCCTGGGCTCTCTGAACCTGATGAACAAGGTAGTCTTCCAATCCCAGGCATCTCATTTTGAAGGCAGATTCAAAATCCATTGTTAGTATAAAAAGAAGGAATTTCTTAGACAGGGTGGAGAATATACAGAAGACCTGATGATAAGTCTGGAGGTCATGGAGTTGGGTGGAGTCCCATCATTCCGTACGAATTCTCAGTACCTCAGGGATGGGAAGAGGCAAGTTTAGCTTCTTCAATGTTGAGTTTTGGTCAATTTCTCAACGGTGAATTTATCCCTTGAAATAGGTTCCTGTGTCAATAGCAGACCTTGGAGGCACAGAGATTGACTTGAGATTTGGTAGCACGAAACAAGGGAAGCTCTCGGTGATCGTTGCTCCGGTTCTAAGATTTTCAGATAGTTAGTTCCTCTTCTGCAAAAACAAAAAGAACTACTTTTTGATATTTATACATCAATGGATAAATGTAAAGAAAATGGTTGCAGATATAGGTGACAATGCTACAATAGAAAAGATAGGGACTCCTGAGAAAGTGATAAATGCATTTGGTCCAGAGGTGATTGGAGAAAATGTTGAAGGAAAGGTTCTAAGCTCAAGAGTAGCAGAGCACTCAGGAATGAAATATTACCAGTTTGAACTGGAGTCGCCTCATGTTTTTATCACGGCGACAGCAGCTGGAAATCGTCTCTACTTATTCAACATCACAGGAAATGGTACAGAGGATTAAACAATTGTAGAGTTAGTGAAATCACCAAAATGTTTAATTTTCAGGTCTTCAATGGAAGAAGCATTACGGTGATTTAAAAAGGATAGTTGACTCTTTTAGGATTGTGCAATAAAATGCACAAGAAACGTTGTGACGGGTTTATAATGCAAGCCAATAGAGTTATTCTTCAATTCGAACAAATTAAACTCTCTATATTCATATTCGTTCATATTTTTATTCGAATATGTTCGTATTTTATTCGAACGAGAATTCATGTTCGAGCATTGTTCAAATATTTATATGAATGTTCATATTCGTTCAAATAACGTGTTCGAACGATCTATTTAAATTTTTGAATTTAATAGACTAAAATTGATTTTTTAGATTAAAAATTGAAAATTTAAATAATATTATTTCATATTTAGTATAAATAAGAGAAAATATTATAATATTTATAATTCTATAAAAAATTTTAAAAATATGTAGAGATATGATAATTTGAGTTTTTTTGAGAAAATTGCATAATTATTTTCCCAACTAACTAACGAGCTATGAAATGACATATCCAACTTACGAAATTGTAAGAATAACACCTTATGCTATCAATATCGTTTGTTTTTTATCTCTGGCATTCTAGCACATTATTTTCCTTTTATTGAAAACCGTATGAAAATCTCTCACAAAGTACGAAACAAGACCATTTTAAAAAATTATACAAAATTTAACCTTCATATTCGAGAATTGTGCATAAAATATTAAATATTTAAGAGTTCATTAAAATGAGATAAACGGTATTGAAAATTTGAGGTGTTTTATGTGCATTTAATTGAAGTTGGAGGACTATAAATGCATATTTTTGCTCAAAAAATGTATCATATTTGTAATTTTGTAAACTTGGAGAGCATGTCATTTACGCAGCTCGTAAGTTGGGAGCCCTGGGCAAACATCATCCTTTTTTTAATTATAATATTTTGTTCACTAAAATATTCATCTTCGTTCAAATTATAAACGAACATGAAAAAATGTTCGAGAAAAATTCATATTTATATTCAAACGAACAAACACGATCATATATGGAGAACAAATTTCAAACACGAAATGTTCGGATCGCAGAGTAGCCCTGAATGCCAATACACAATTACCTCATTCTTGTTGTACGAAAAAGACACAAAACAACTCTACCATTTACAATAACATATCTTGGTTGTTTTAAGCTGATTTAACCACTATCACTTTCAACGGATATCCATTGAAATCTGTCTATTAAAGTCACAGAATATTCTGCGTGGAGCATTAATTATTCTCAATATGCTGTAGTTGATTTCTAAAGATTTTAGCCTACTGAAATACCTTAGCGTTAGAGGGATTTTGTTCATAACAAACAAGTTAACTAAATCCAGGTGATTTTACAGACATTTTAACTGAAAACACAACTCGCATTTTAAATACCCTAAAGCCATCTTCAATCATATCTGCTCGTAAATTTCATTCTTTTTTCTACATCAGTTTCTTCTCTGTACACATCATCATTCTTTATTTTTATAAATAAATTTCCTCTCATCCCTAGAAAAATGTTCAGATACTTCTAATATTAACATTTATTTTTTATATATCATTGTAATTATGTAAATATTAATTATTTGTAATAAAATTCTTATTGTATAAACTACTTGTAATAAACTATTTGTAATAATACCCTAAATCCAGGTGATTTTTACTTGATTGTGGAAATCGAGATTCTCAAAGTTTAAATAATCAATTTCAGTCTCTTAATTTTGGTGTATTTGGCAAATTCAGTCCCAAAGTTTGTGTTGGCAAATGCAGTATTCGGAACGTGCAATTAGTATATGTAATCGTCACCGTTCAATATAATAATTAATATATGTCATCGCTACTGTGTGGTGTACATAATGTGTGTTGGACTTCAGCAAATATATGGCCAGATTAAAACCAGCCCACTACTGAGTTAATTCCTTGGGCCAAGGGAGGAAAAATGTGAGCCCAATATTGTATTTGATGCAAACTGCACGAAACAGTTTCAAACCAAGTCAAAGAAATAATGTATTTAGAGGCAGACGTGGGACACTGAATGGAAGTTGAATTCTCTCAAACATCAATGACTTTGAATGCTATATATACAAAGAAAAAAGGATCAGCTAGAATAATGTGAAGAAAAAGCAGTGAATCAGAGGAAATCAGAGGGAGCATTACCTGAGATTGAAGAATTCAGCAGCCGAGACTGTGAGTTGTGTAATGTGTGAATCTCTTGATTGTTTGATACTTGTAAACTTCTGCATTGTTGATAGTGAATTGGAACTAGGATTGGTCCCATGGTTTTCTTCTAAGGGTTACTCGGTTTCCACGTAAATATTGTGGTGTTCCTTTAACATTTGACAAACATACATAAGTTTACATAGATTGCAATACTAACCTTCAAGTTTGTTGTTAATCTATTGTGAATTATTGGTATTTTGCCCTTCAATGTGTCGCTATATTGATCCTTTTCATAACGAAAATTCCAGATTGTCATGAAAATCATATAAGGTTTCTTACATTCTTCGATTCAAACAGGTAAACATGTCAAAATCGGGACGATTTTCAATTTTTAACCCTAAAGGTGTTAAAATTGGTCGGGGACTAATTTTGCCAAAATTTACAAATTTTGAGAACTAATTTTGCTAGCATGTGTAAAATGTGAGGACCAATATTGTTTTTTTCAAACTTTGATGATATATTTTGTCACTTTGGGGATTAAATAAGCCACATTTTGCAAATCTAGAAAATCAAATTTGACAAAATATATAAAATCTGGGGATTCAATCTGTCATTTCAAAATTTGAAGATCAAATTTGCCAAAATTAGTAAACTACGGACACAAAAATAGTCATTTTCTCATTTTTATTGTATACATATTTTAATAATTATTTTATTTATCTTTAAAAATTAAAATTAAAATTTGAGAAAAGAGAATACAAAACTTTCTTTCCTCAAATATAGTCAGGAAAGATAAAAAAAGTTGATTGAGCTACCAGTTAGACTGCATGCCCAAAGATGAAGAAGGCCTAAGACTATATCCATCCGTGGTCGTGGTCATACCCATCAACATCAAACTTCTGTCATAACACATCTTCTTTTTTATCTCATCGATATCATTTTTTTCATTCTCTTTCATCTACATCATTCTAAATAAATTTAATTACATTTATTTCAATCGTATTCTCTAAATAAATACAAACACTTAAAAATTTAACTTATATTTTAAATAAAACATTAAAATTAAATATAATAATATGTTATAATAAAATAATATACTAAAATACAATTATAGATTAAAATAAAATATTATTTATTTATCAAAATAGTCACATACAATTATTGGTGAAATTTTATCCAAATATGATCGATGAAATGACTCTTTAAATGTTGACAAATTCGACTAATTAATAAGTATTACATATTAATCATAATATATTTAATTTATATATTTATTAATATTAATAATGTATACTACTATAATATATTATATTAAAAAAATACATTTAAAAATATAAACTAATGAGAAATATTATTGATCTAGTCTAAAAATATTTTGGGTATTTATTTTTAAATCAATCAATTTTTTTAATTATTCGGAATTTAGTTTTTGTGGGGACACGAGTGATATACGAGGTTGGGNTCCAACACCACCTGCTCCGGTAATTGAGAATCCCGAGCCCGCAGGAAATGAGCCGGCTACAGAGGCCCCCGAGAGCCCTGAAGATTTAATTCCTGTGTCTCGGCGGTTAGAGCTTACTGCTAGAGAGTTTTCCCCCGACGAAGGGATGTATGACTTCGCCGAGACACTAGTGGACGTTGTCGGAGATGACGAAGAGGAGGGCGAGATAAGCGGGGGTGGACCGATAGCCCGCTGATAGAGGAGGTTGAGCCAGAGATCCATCCGGAAGGGGAAATAAAAGAAGAAGCTCCTTCGGATAAGGAGAAAAGACCGGTGGAGGGCCCCACCGTTTTGGATATTGCGGAACCCGTTAGGAAGAGTGGGTTAACCGCCGAGTTCCTCGATGCCTTCCGAATAAGAGATATACCGAAACATATAGTGAATGAATGGCTCGAGATGGGACGTCAGGCTGGCCTGGTACTAATAAAAGATGGAGTCACCTTTCGGATTCCGAGGGGCGATAGTGTTTCCAACAGACCGGCCTTGACGTATTTTGAAAGAAACCCGTCACTACCACCACGTGGACGAGATGACCACACGGTATTCACCGAATTCGGTCGGTTGATGAGCTAGTTTGCGACCGCGCGTCGCATGATGGGATAGGTTTGTAATCAGATCGGCCATTGTTACTTGCTCTTTGTTGAATCCGTATCTTATCTGTTTTTTTTTGTGGTTTTTTGCTTTTCTTTCAGATGGAGGGGACAGTTGTGGAGATGAGCACCGCAACTGCAGTTTTGGAATACTGCATGCTTAGACATTCGGAGTTCGACAGTCTGGATATAATTGGGGAGCAGACGAAGAAGGCCGCAGAAAAATTGATACTGAATCAGCGGGAAAAGCATGCCCAAGATATGGCGGCGCTCCGGGAAGAACATAACAAGGCGATCGAAGCCCTAATTTGGGTTCATCGCAGTGAATTAACGGAGTGTGCGGCGTTTCACATTGGGAAAAGGCATGCTCTTAAGCAATCCATCGACACCCTCAAGACGAACGAAAAATATGCTCAGGACAAGCTGAAGGAGGTTAGGGATGAGACCGAAGACAAGCTCAAAAAGGCCAAAGATGTCAATGCTGCTGATAAGAAGGCCCTCGGGAAGGCCCTGGAGGAGAATAAAGAGCTAAAATCAAAGAATGAATCCCTCCAGTCTACCGTAGATAGTCTTCGGGCTCGAGCTGCTAGGTTGCCGTCCCAGATCAACGACTGTTTCCGGAAACTGATATGGGAGTATACAGTGCACTCCCCGACTTTCCGAAACCTGGCAGCCCTAGCTAATGCGACGTCGTCTGCTCTGTATTTCTTTAGAGGAAGTGTCCAGACTCAGAGAATCTTGGGCATATCCTTAACTCCCTAAGAGAGAGGAAGACTTGATCCCAGTCTGTCCGGGAAGTTCGAGCCTGTGGATGTGGAGGACAAATTAGACTGCTCAGGGGATCCGTTCGGGATGCTCCACTTCAATTTGGAGGAGGACTTGCACCAGCAGCTTTATTCGGAGGAGATCAAAATATCCGAAGAGTGTCCATTGCCGGATGCATTTCGAAGATTGGCCACATTATTCCCGGAACCGGTGGGCCCCCTCGTGGGAGATCTTCTAAAAGATGAGAAGGTGATGGGTCAACGTGACCCGCCATTATACATTCCCGCTAGTGTGACAGGAGCTCGGGAACGACATGAGGTTGAGATGGCGAGTTTTGTCCCCGAGAAGTTGACCACTGCGACAAATAAAGAAAAAGAGGTTGATCCTCCTTCATCGACTATTAAGGTGGTAAGAAAGCACCCCAGCGGTCCCGGTGAAGGTTCGAGTTCCAAGAAGAAGAAGAAATAAACTTCTATATACTCAAATTACTTCACTTTTGTAGTATCTCCGCGTTTTTGTATTCCCTATATATATAAAATTTGATTCTCTGTTTCTTTTCAACTTTCATATTCGTCATGTTCTTCACGAGAAATATAACTCCGAATAATCCAAATCGAGAAATATACTTCCGAGATAATAAGAATCTGCCTGAATCTCAGGCAGGAATGCTAAATAATAACGCATATAATAAGTCCCCAGTGTAGCGGGGCTTGAATGAGTCTGCGATAACTCTAAGGCGAACGTCTCCTTAAAATGAGTAGATACTTAAAATAAGTCCACCGCTCTACCGTCACCAATATATCTTCGCCACCGGTATATACTTACATCCGGGGCCATCACACACTTGCCACCGGTATATACTTGCACTCGGGGTCATCACGCACTCGCCGCCGGTATATACTTGCACCCGGGGCCATCACATACTCGCCACCGGTATATTCTTGCACCCGGGGCTGTCACACTCTCACCACCGGTATATACTTGCACCCGGGGCCATCACACTCTCGCCGCCGGTATATACTTGCACCCGGGGCCATAACACACTCGCCGCCGGTATATACTTACACCCGGGGCCATAAAATTATCTCGATCCGTTCATAAAACGGTTTCACCACTTACTCGGCCCGTCCATAAGACGGCGCCACCACATTCTCGACCCGTCCATAAGACGGCGTCACCACTTACTCGGCCCGTCCATAAGACGGCATCCCCACTTACTCGACCCGTCCATAAGACGGCATCCCCACTTACTCGGCTCGTCCATAAGATGGTGCCATCATACTCTCGACCCGTCCATAAGACGGCGTCATTCGGCCCGTCCATAAGACGGTGCCATCGCATTCTCGACCCGTTCATAAAACGGTGTCATTCGACCAGTCCATAAGACAGTGCCATGCAGAAATGGACCAGCCTCTGGCGATGGCGCGACCCTCGTCGGCGTGTCATGGAGGAGTCATGTATATACTTGCACCCTGATTTGCCACGGAAACATGCTCGGTTCTAAACCGGCTACATCACAACAAACAGGCCTCTTAACATATTCCAACAGTAATTATGTATAGACGATTCTGCCGCGGACAGGAAGACTCATCATGTTCAAAATATTTTGACGCAGTATCTAATTTGACGAGTTTGAAAATGATCGACTATAAGACAGGTGGTACATTGCACTTCTAATCTGACCTATTTAATTTATTCCATCCTCCTTCGTACTAAAATGCAATGGACCTACTCCTACCTTACGAGTCCCCTAGTCGATTGAATTCATGCCGTCAAAAAAGATACTTATAAAATTAGAATATGACCAGAAAAAAGAGGGAAATTTTTTATTTTCAAAAAGATCGATGAGTCACATCTATACATAATACTTGCGGAAAATGGAAATATGCGAAGTCCGTGGCAGCTCCTCCCCGCTCATATATGCGATTATATACGTTCCTTCCTTCACTACAGCCGTTACTCTGTACGGTCCTTCCCACTTTCGATCCAACTTGCCAACATGCTTCGAGACTTCCACTTTCTTAAGAATCAAGTCTCCAACTTTTAACAACATAGGTCGAACGCCTTTGTCGTGCTTCTTAGCCATCCGCCTTTTACATACCTCCATTCGTATCGCAGCTCTATCACGGATATCATCAACACAGTGAAGGTCCAACTTTCTCATATCCTCATTCAACACCTCGTCATAAGCGATAACTCTTTATGATAAAATGGTCACTTCTATTGGAGACACGGCCTCTGAGCCATATACTAAAGAGAATGGGCTGAATCCGGTAGTGGACCTCGGTGATGTCCGATATGCCCACATCACATTATGCAACTCATCCACCCAAGAGCCTTTGTATTCATCTATTCGTGTCTTCGGCTATTGCAGGATAATACGGTTAATAACCTCTGTAAGTCCGTTCGTTTCTGGGTGTGCCACGGAAGTAAACCGCTGTTCGATTCCATAACTCTCACACCATTCATTAACCCTCTTTATGGAAAATAGTGTTCCGTTATCTGATACCAAATCCTGGGAATTCCGAATCGACATACGATATATCTCCAAAGGAAACTGATAACTTCCTGTTCCCGGACTCGCGATACAGCCTCAATCTCTATCCACTTAGAAAAATGTTCCACAACTACGATACAAAATTTCTTTTTGGCTAGGTGCCTTCGGAAATGGTCCTAAAATATCGATACCCTACATATCGAAAGGACATGTTGTCGGCAGAGGCTTCATACTAGCTCTTGGTACATGATGTACGGTCGAATGGAACTGACAAGCAGAATAAGCCCGAACAAAATTCACACAATCTTTTACCAGCGTTGGCCAAAAATAACCGGCCCTCTTAACCTTGTTTGCTAAGGATCGACCTGCTGAATGATCACCATAGTCCCCAGCGTGAACTTCTTCTATAACGGCATTTGCATGTACTGGGGACAAACATCGAAGATATGGGCCTCCGAAATTCTTCTTATACAGCTTATCATCCACATAGACAAAATTCGTAGCTCTTTGCATAGTCCTTCGAGCCTCACCTTCGTCAGTGGGCAATTCCCTCCTCATTAAATAATTTACGATAGCATCCTTCCAAGATGGTTCGTCGGTTACGACATCCAATAAAAACCACGTCTCATTCGAAAGTTCCAAATTAGCCACCTCGGCTGCCTGTTTCTCCGCAGGACTGATAGAGGGCTGGTAATGGATCATAGTTGTTATCTTTGACTCATCCGAGAGTTCTAAAATTGTCGCCGCCTTTGCTAGACCGTCTGCACGAGTGTTTTCCTCCCTTGGGATATAGGTAAGCGTGAATATCTTAAGATTTTTAGCCGCATCTTTCAACTTTTCTAAATACCTCCATAAATGGTTCCCGTTGGTGGCTTAAGTATCTGCGAACTGGTTCACCACTAACTGCGAATCGGAATGAGCATGCAAACGGACAATTCCAATTTCCACTGCTAAATTAATGCCAAATATTAAGGCTTCGTACTCGGCTACGTTGTTAGTCGTGGGAAAGAGCAAATTCACAGCATACTCATGTTCTTCACCGGACTTCCTTTCTTTAAAATAAACACCGATACCGGCTCGCCCGGCAGAAACTGATCCATCCACAAAAGCATCCCAATACTCCTGTATACCCAATTCTTCCGACCGAGTCATCTCTACTATGAAATCCACCAACACCTGGGCCTTTAATGCTCGCCTGAAGATATACTCTATTTGGTATTGGCCCAATTCGATATTCCACTTAACTAGCCTGCCAGAGGCATCAATCTTTGATAACACATTTCGGATAGGCTGATATGTCAAGACTGCAATATGATGTCCTTGAAAATAGTGCCTCAATTTCCACGAGGCGACTATCAGAGCTAACACGAACTTTTCCAAATCTGTATACCTGGACTCCACTCCCTGCAATTTCCTGCTCACATAATATATCGATCTATGTTCCTTATCGCTAAGCCTGACTAAGGTTGCACTCACTGCCTCTTTCGTTAATGCTAAATATAGACCCAACGGTTCCCCTGGTGATGGGAGAGACATAAACGGCGGCTTACTCAAATAGTCTTTCAAACTCTCAAACGCTCTGCTACACTCGTCGTCCCAATACAAGAGATTCGTCATACACAAGACTTTAAAAAACGGCAAACTTCTCTCTGCGGATCGCGAGATGAAGCGATTCAATGAGGCTAATCTCTCAATCAGCCTTTGAAATTCCTTAACAGTCGTCGGAGGGGTCATTTCTTGGATAGCTGTTATCTAATTAGGATTCATCTCAATTCCTCTCTCAGACACCATAAAGCCGAGGAACTTGCCTCCTTTCACACAAAACGCACATTTAAGCGAATTCAATTTCATCCTATACTTTCTCAATACACCAAAACAATCATTCAAATATTGGATGTGGCTATCCCCATGTTTACTCTTTATCAATATATCGTCGATATAAACCTCCAAAGATTTTCCAATCATATCTTTGAACATTGAATTCATTAAACATTGATAGGTGGCCCCAGCATTTTTTAACCCAAATGGCATAACTCTATAGCAAAAAATGCATTTATTTGTCATAAATGAAGTAAACAACTTGTCCTCACAATGCATAAAAATTTGATTATATCCTTTAAAAGCATCTAACATACTAAGGAATTCAAAGCCACAGACCGCATCCACCATCATGTCAATGGCCGGCAGCAGATACGGATCCTTCGGGCATGCCTTATTCAAATCAGTAAAATCAATGCAAACTCTCCAGCCATTATACCATCATGTCAATGGCCGGCAGCAGATACGGATCCTTCGGGCATGCCTTAGTCAAATCAGTAAAATCAATGCAAACTCTCCAGCCATTATTCGACTTTATGACCACCACTGGATTCGCGACCCAATCCGCGTATCTAACAGACTCTATGAATCCTGCTTGCAACAAACTTTCCACCTCCTCATCAATCGCCCTCTCTTTCTCAGGGGAAAACTTCCTCTTCTTCTGATGAACTGGTAGCACATATGGGTTAACATTGAGTCTATGAGAACAGACTTGGGGATCAACCCCCACATAATCCTAATAAGACCAAGCAAAAACATCTACATTACTTTGCAAAAAAGAAATTACCTCCTTCTCAACCTCTGGTGACAACTCGGAACCGATCGTCATTGTCTTTTCAAGATTACCGGGGAATAAAGCACTGTCTTGATTCCCAATGTTCCATCTTCATATCGTTCTCTTTAAACTTCCTAAGAGACGGTCCGTCATTTATATCAACAACTTCATCGGACGAGAATTCCACCATACGAACGGGTAACTTCACTTTTGATCCATCCATACCACTTCTACACATCACATTATAACAAGAGCGCGCCAGCTCTTGATCTCCCTTCATCTTCCCAACCCCTAAATGTGTTGGGAACTTTATCATCAAATGTGGTTGAGATACCACAGCTCCAAATAGGTTCAAACAAATTCTCCCAAAGATCGCATTATAGGGGAGTATTGGGAGATCCACCACCACAAATTCCACCATCAAAGTTCTTGATATTTCGGGATCGCCCAAGGTTACCGGCAGAAAAACAGATCCCTCAGCAGCAACAACGCTATTATTAAAACCAACTAATTTTGTATGCACGGGCGGGAGATGGGTTTCAAAGCCATCTGCTCAAAGGCTGCAAGAGTCAATATATTGGTAGCAGCTCTGATGTCGACTAACACTCGAGAAACATGATGATTCGCAATAACAGGGGAGACAACCAATGCATCATCTTGTGGGGAGAAAACCCCAGATAAATCCTCCGGTCCAAACGATGCTGTCGTTTTATCCAAATCCGTTAACTGGACCATGTTCACTTCCATAAAGCGCACCTTCTGATGTAATGTATGATAAGAATGTTTGCGGGCGCGGTTCGAATCGCCGACACTTTTCCCCCCGCGATAGTTATAATGTTGGGGCCTAGATTACCCCATCTTGGTCGAGAGTTCTCAACATTCAAAATAGGTTGACCCTGGTTGGGGTCAGCCGGAGGAGGAGGTAGTGCTAAGGAATATTCGATCGAACATTCGGGCGGAGGAGAGAAAAATTCTCTCTCCTCCGCCCGAATATTAAATTATCATTTTTTAATTTTTAATTTTGTTTTTTAATTAATATTATTGTTATGGTCCTTTTTTAGGGGGTACCAACAGTCGTCCGGCTCGTTCAACAAACGAACTCGGTTCTGATTTATTTTAAATATGGAAGACGATCGAAAGCTAAAAACAAAGTAAGTGCACGGCGATATATAGTGGAAACCCCAAGAATTGTGATGAAAACCACTCGACTAAGAGCTGATTATGCTCTTAGTCTGCTCACTAATGAAATAACTCAAAGTTTATACAAGAAATGCTAATGAAAATGACGAGGTAAAGAAAGCGGTAAGAATTCCGGCAGGGTAACAGCCTGTTCTTCCGCGTCCACAGGGTCCTGCTATTTCCGTCGTCTGGCCCTGTATTTATAGAGTTCTTAGTGAGTGTAAATCACGCTCCGTAACCGCCTCTGACAGGTTTGTTAGAGGTTGTTATCGCGGGATGTAAAACGAGGCTGGGACCGAGGCGTGGCCTGCGTGATCGGGCCCGAAGCGTGGTAAACGTGGGAAGGCCCGAAGCGTGGTAAACGTGAGTTGTAACTGCTCGGACCGAACCCAGGTGCCAGCTGGCAGAAAACGCTTTATTTCGCTAAGGTCATCTTCGGTCCTTCAGTTGAACATCGGGCCGCTCTTCATTGGAGGTGTGGAATGGGCTATAAGGATTCATTTTCGCCATTTGAATTGGTCCAATCGTTGCTGGGCCTTACCCATCACAAGGTACCCGGTCCTAGAGTTCTCATCACTAGCCCCTCGGGCTTGATTGCCAATCGCAGAGGTGATACAAGGCCGATCACATGATGTCTGCACATTCATGAGAACAAGGGACCGTACCTGTAAGTAGTGAGAGTCCAGGGGACCGAAGTTTGCCTTAGCGTATGGATCGATCTTGCTTAAGGGCTAACAACGTATATTTAAATCATATTTTATTTTCGTTATTCTTTAAATACTAATATCCCAAACCGCGCCTCTTCACCTTCGGCAGTTCAAGAGGCGTGATGAGTGCGCTCCGTACCGTCACAGTCTGGGGCAGTATTACGTGGCGGCAAGTCATTGGCTGGGAGATTAATATTTAAATCGGGATTTAGGGCACTGTTTCTCCTCATCGTCATTTTCGCGAAGAGAAAATCGCAGCAAGTTCTTGTGCCAAAAATCGCTCTCTCGTTCAACCCTTCTTCCAACTCGTTTTTGTTAAGGTATACATTCATGGCTCCCCATAAAACGCGTTATCCTTCTATGTCTGAGTTAGACATTGAGGAATTTAGGTCTAAGTTTTCAATCCCGGCACATTACTCCATCTGGAAGGGACGGGAAGACATTCCCTGTTTCCTTCCGGCGGAGATGAATGTGCCGGCGTCTGCTATTCCGGTTAGCTACGCCTCTTTAAAGTGCGGGCTTCGTTTTCCGCTACATCCTTTTGTAGCGGCCGTGCTTAAAGAGATCCACTGCCCCACTTTTGCGTTATTCCCGGGCAGTTACGTATACATTGTAGCGTTTATTTTTTATTGTTACCAACAGAATCGGGCCCCAACCTTAGAACACTTCTTTAATCTGTTCTTGGTTGGGTCCCGAAAGGGAAAAGGTCTGTTGGGGTGTCGTAAGTTGTACTATATAGCGGTGCGCACCAAAGAGTGCGCAATTGTAGATAAAGAGGAGTCTCTTCATGCGTGGGAGGCTTGTTATGTGTGGATGACAGTTCCGCAAGAGGATCTGTTGAAAGTATGGCCACGCATAACACACCCACGCATAGGGCAATTGGACCGAAGCAGGTTCAACCCCTCCCGCACGGACACCGCAAACACTCTTGCGTTGTTCCCCCCTCCCGAAGCACGCCTTAAGCGAATAGATCTGCTTCGGGAGAGAAGATTAATAGAGATAGGTGTTGCGGGTAGGACCGGAGCCCCAGCCCCGAAGGGGGTTTTATCTTCTAGCTCAGATTCAGATCCATCAGAAGGATCGGGTATGAGATAGTACTTGTGTTTTACTTAATCCTGATCCTTATGTATCCGTTTTGCAGATTCAACTGAGACGATGCCGAGCGCCCGCTTTAAACGTATGGCAGCTACTTCGGTCCGTCCTTCTGAGGGACAAAGGGAAGCATCGGGCAGCGCCGAAGCAAGTGAATCGGCAACGGGAGGCACGGTGGTCCCTTCGGGGTCAGGGAACCCCCCGGTCCAAACAACCAGCGCGGGCACATTGACCCTTCGCTGCACCGGGCAGTCCTCAAGCGGAGAGGGGCCTGCCTTTCGGGTATTTGGAGTTGTAGAGGAGGTGATAAAGGCTCGGATTCGTTCTCTGAGCTTATCCAGCCTCTATCAAATCGGTAATAGTTCTTTTATTAACGCTAAGACTATTACTTTGTTGCTGCAGGGAGCCGTTCCCGTGGAGAAGGTTCTCCCCGGCCCTCAGCTTAAGCCGAACGTCTCCCTGCCGCCGGTCCCCTTGGGAAAAGGGAAGAGGGTGACCGAAGCAGAACCCTCGCAGGAGCCGAAGAGGCTGAAGAAGGGAGGTCGCGCTCCGGTCCCCAACAAGGGGATCGTTTTGAAGGAACCTGGGCAGGGCCCGAAGACTAACTCCGATTGGGGAGTTGCTTTGGATCTGTTGAACAGGTTCAGCAAGGGGAGGAAGTTGTCCTCCTGGCGGAGTGCCTTTGTGAAGGACTTCCGCCTTTTTGGGGAGCAGAACCCAGATAACGTCCAAGCGGACGTATCTGCGGAAGATATCATGGAAAGCTACCTTGACCTCACATCTAAGGTAATTCTTAGTTAACCTGGAGGCCCGAAGCTTTATTCTTAACCATGTATTGTCTTTTGCAGATGTTGAGGAAAGCTTTTACAACGGCTATCACCATGGAGAAATACCAAGGTGATGGCGTTGTGTCCCAGAAAGTCCAAGAGCAACTTGACCTTGCGAAAAGGCAAGTTGAGATCAAGCACGGGGAATTGGTCACGGTACGGGAGGACCGTGACCGATTGGACAATGAGCTGCTAAGAGCAGGGACGGAGGTCTCGCTCTTAGCAGATAAAGTCACTGAGCTAGAGAAGGTGGGGGAAGTAGCTCAGGGACGAATAAACGATCTGGAGGCCAAGCTGCGGGCCAAAGATGAAGAAATCAACCAAGTCCAAGGTCGGGCCCAGGAGAAGAGGAATAAGCTGAACGAGCTTCTCCTTCGGGCCCAAGAAGAAAAAGCGGCCTTGGATGAGGAGTTGACGAGGGCCCGCACTTCGTCTGAAGGTTCGGTTCGGGAGGCGGTCCTGGGGTTCGCTCAGTCCCCGTTGTTGTTCGCTTTAGCGGACAACATACATGGGGTTTACACTGCGAAGTATCTGGATAACATGCGAGAGCAGGTTATCCAGACGTTCGGGCTTTCCCCTTCGGACGAGCGATGGAAGATGATCGAGCCACTGGAGAAGGATGGCAAGTTTCAGGTCATTCCAACTTTGGAAGAGCCTGTGCTGGAGGAGGACCCTTTCTTCTATCTCTTTGAAGAGATGGAGAAAGCGGTCAACCAGAAGGTGGCCGATCAAGAGGAAGAGTTGAAGCGGCTCGCCGACCGGACCGAACCCCAGGAGCCCGAAGCAGAAGACAAAGAAGAATGGCAGATTAGTTAGATCTTAGATATTACTTTGTATCTGCCGTTCTTTTTTGTTTAATATAAGATTTTCCTCCCTTTTCCTTCAGCTTTAGTTGTTTTGATTACCAGAGTGAACTGATATAACTAACTTCGGAATAAACTAATAAGTTTTAACTTAACGAAGTAGTTCATCTTAACTTCAGAATAAACTAACAAGTATAAGATCGGGGACACTTACAGGTTGTCAACCATCGGTCCCAGACGTTATATTTAGTTTATTTACGTCAATTTTGATTGGATCAGTCGTTTTACATGGTGTATGGGTCACTCTTATTTCGTCCTTGGAATCATTACTTAATTGAATAGGTGTAGTCTGCGTTGATTATGAGTTTTTACGGGCTTTGGCCGAACCTTGGTTCTATTAAAGTCCATTAGGTTTCCCTAGCTAAGCTTGGCTCATAATACGTCTTATGTTAGGACCGATCTTATGTTTCGATATGCTGACTATCATTCCTTTCGTTGTAGCAAATTTCGCAGGTACAAAAGACCATCCCTAAAGACTAAATGCCGTTGGAGGGAATGTCTTAGTTCGTAATGAGTTCTGGGAGAATCACGACTCATCCTTGGGGCTAGGCAAGTGCAGGAGCATCTGACTCGTCAGAGCGGTCACTGCAACTTGGGAACCTTGCGGACAAGAAGCTTCGGTCACCAGTCCAGATTCGTCCTAAGCTTACCCAACTCCAAGATCAGTCCATCATTCTATTAGAAATAGTTAACTTTTGTACTTACTTGTTTGCCACTTACGTATGGCTCAATCAGCTCAACCGGATGGCTCAATTCCAGTTCTTAAACATAGGTGACCACATTACTTTTCAGGCATAATATCACACCTTCGTCGAATTCAAATATCGCCACACTTTCCAACATATCGACAAATGATGTACCTGTTGAAGAATATAAAATAATATTTATAATTAATGTAATATCAAAGGGTAATATTGTAAATTACATAGTAATGTAGTGTCGGCTGTTGGATTCTGGGAGATTTGGCCAAATAGCCCTCTGCCAGATATCACTTTGTCAAATAGCCTCCTTTATAAAAGGATTGACTAAATAACCTTTCTTAAAAAATATGGACCAAATAACTATTCGTTCTATATTTTAATAAAAATAAATAAATAATATATATATATTATTTAAAAATATATAATAAATTAATTATGATACATAAAATAATGTTTAATACCCTTACGAAATTTAGTAACGATCCGAAATTTACGTATCGATTGAACCAGTACGAAATATTAATTTTTTATTATTTCTTTTATGGGTTCCGACCTGGAAATCCGGTATCGAATCGGTATGAAAACAATGATATTAAGATTGAATTGACTTTAACGAATTTGAATTCAAAATATCGGGTATCAACCGATACATCGGGCATACTCTACGAATCGCAATATATGTTTTCATATTGATCAATATGTGAACTACAACGGCAGTAACGAGTTATAGTGCCAGATACTAGTCGGTATTTTCATATCGTAATTTCACATATCGATCGATATGAAACATATGTTCTCATTCGGGTTTCCGGGTTGAAACCTGTAATTTCATACTAGTCGGTATTTGGACCGTTATCGGGTTTCCGAGTCGAAACCTGTGATTTTTCATATCGATCTGGTAAAAATAAATTAGTAATATTTCGTACGGATCCAAATCGGTACGAAATTTCGAATCATTACTATTTTTAATTAATGTATATAAATTATTTATATATTTTTATTAAAATATAGAAAGAAGGGTAATTTTATCCATATTTTTGAAAAAATGTTAGAACGAAGGGTTATTTGGTCCATATTTTTTAAGAAAGGTTATTTAGCGAATGATGTATCAAAATGAGTTATTTGGCAAAGTAATATCCGCCATAAGTCTATTTGGCCAATAATCCCGTTGGATTCTTGGGTTGTACATCTTTCGTTGGTTTTTCAATCAAAAAAGGGTTTCACCTCGTCTACAATTATATTTGTTCATCCTTTACCCTTTCTTCATTACCTACCATAAAACAAAAACAATCAAGGCAAGAGAAGCAGACGCTTTCAGAATTGGTGGGAGGGCGGCGATCAGGGACCTTCCATTTCCACGATTACGACAGAATATAGAGATTGCCTCTTCATGTTTCTTCTCAGAAACGCATTGTCTTACACTGTAAGTCCAGAGTGATGATAATTTAACGAAGAACTCGGATTTGTTAGGTTGTTGTTCAAATTATTCCGTCTTCATAAGATCAAATAATCCGATTTTTGCGATAATCGGTTTTGTCGATCGATTTTAACCATCAGAATTTATAAGATGAAATTTTGAAAACAAAATTATTAAAATTACAATATTGTAGGAACTATTTTACGGGTTTATCACTTATAGTGTTGAGTAAACGTGCATTCAGCTAGTTCCTTTGAAAATGCTTTCGTATATAAATAAATCATTAAAACTGAGTAAAATTATGAAACTTCAAATAATTTTTCTTTGCGAATCCTGAATGGTTGCATATCGATTTGGCTTACTTTACAGGTACTTATTTAGAGTGGGCTGTGGGAGTGCTGAGTTATCAACGCATTAATTCACATTGGTGTAATATCTCATTCTAGTTTTAATTTCCAGAATGAATTTAAATGCTTAGAATAATGCTGGCATTTGTGTGAAATCCCAAGATTTGATTTGCTTCCAGGTTCAGGATATAAGGACACTATTTTGAAATTTGAAATTTGAAATAAAACAGGCTGTTATTTTTGTTACTGCTGATTCGCAGGGCTTTTTTTACTTTTTTTAAATTTTTGGTTTATGTCGCAGAGTTATAAATTCTTTCATGGTTTGGGCGGTTTATTGGTAATGGATGCTAGAAAAGGAAACCAAGCTGATACAGATTGGAGAAAACGAAGGAATGCAGTGCAAACCTGGAGGGCAGTGTCCTCTCAGCAGTTTTATGAAGGTAGTCTATTCGTTTATTCATCTATTCATTTTTTTATGGAAATTTTGGCTGCTATTGGGGGAGTTTGTAAACTTTGCGGATGGGTTATTTGATTGCTCATATTTTAAGTTTTAATCAACTGAGTCACTCTGTTGAATATATGACAATCAATGTGAAGAAGGTTGTCCCATTATATTTTTTTGCTATCGAGTTTGTTGGTTATGTAGTAAATGATTTGGAATATATGAATGATATTGTTGTGCCAGATACGAATAGAAGAGAGTGCAGTGTGAGTGAAGACTCAAGGCCTCCCGAGATACATTCAGTTTCAATGGAGGTTATTTCCTATATTTTTCTTTCTGTTTTAGTTAGGGCTTTCTCATGGCCTCGAAATGAATGTTGGAATACCCATCAAGGAGTGATATGTGTGTCTAAATAATTTCAATTTCTTATGTTATTCTATTATAGTTTATCTGAGTTCTTTGTGTATTTTTTACATACTCACAGAATTGGTCTTCCTCAATATTTTTTTGACTAGACATTCTATTACTCTTGTATTTGAAGAATTTTCTATTGACTTGTTATGAACGCATTTGTAGGTAGGATGGTCCTTGATGCGTTTCATCAAAGCTAAAGGGTACGACCGTTACTTTTATTTAGATGATGAGATTTTGTGATCCTTTTTATGCATTTTGAATAGGGGGGCTACTCAAGAGGAAATCGAGTTTGAGAATGGAGTACAGATTAAATTTCCATTGTCTAAAAATGAGGACGTTATTAGTGAGGAACATACTTGTTTTATCATAATATTTGATCTTTTTTTGTTTAGATGTAGTCGGTATACTGATACATTTTGCTGAATGTAATATGTTTTTAAGTCATCTTCTGGATTCATTTGGCTTCTACTTTTTCAGTAATTGAAGGCAGTTCTATCGATAATGTTGCTAAAGCATCTGAGAAAGTGCAAAGCATTATTAATAAGGTTATCCGACTTTGATATTATTTTTGGAGATCTTTTAAGTTGCTTATTCACAAAATATTATTTTTAACACTTTTTATATTTCCACCAGGCAGTAAATAGTCGAGAGTTTGACTATACGCACTTTGTTTCACTGCCTTTGGCTGTTCATCCTGGCTTAGTCGACAAACTTTTTGCCTTTCAGAATAGAATTCTTGGAGTTACAGGTTCCAATACCTCTGCAAAAGCTGAAAATAAAGATGGACACATTCAACTCAAATCTGAGCACACTGATTCTCATTTAAAACTCGTGAGCTATCCTTCCAAAGGGCCCAAAGCCACTGTCACAGAAGCGAGTTCTTCTGCATTTAGAGGTAACGTTTAATGAACATTCTTCTTGTCTCCCATGTTCACAAAACCCAGGGCACTGAACAACTCAGATATGTTGTACATAATTAGAAATTATTGGTCCTGATATTAATCATCCGCTGCCTCTACTGCAAAATTCAGGGGTTGACAAGTCCATATTCATTAAACCAAAAACCTTTCACTTAACCGTACTCATGTTGAAGCTATGGAATAAGGAGAGAGTCAATGCAGCGGCAGAGGTTTTGAAGGTAACATTTACCATTTTTTGATAAAATCATGTCTTTTATTCTTGTGATCATAACACTATTTTTGCATCTAGAGTATTTCATCTAAAGTCCTAGAAGCTTTGGAGAACAGACCCATTTCAATCAGACTTAAGGGGCTGGTAAGATTCCTTTTTGTTGTGCAGCTGACAGTTGCCCCGAGTCTTGCTTTATTATTGGTTATGATTTCATCTTATAGTCATGAAGAAGCACCCAGTTTTATTTTTTTATGATCTGTGATGCATATCTTAGCAAGTAGGTGTAAGATGTATTGTTGCTATCTACAATGAGTTGTTAGATCTCCACTCACTCGGGTTGGTCTATCGTAGGACTGCATGAAAGGCTCACTGGCCAAGGCTCGGGTCCTTTATGCCCCGGTAGAAGAAATTGGTGGCGAGGGACGCCTTTTAAAAGCATGTCGTATCCATTTTATTCTTAAATTACATGAAAGTGATTTATACATATGAACCACATTGATGATCCAAAATGATTTTCTTGACCGTTTAATAGAAGTTATTATCGACGCATATGCTGCGGCTGGCTTGATCGTTGAAATGGATGCACAACATAAGTTAAAGGTACATCATAGTGAAAATCATTTATTCTTTTTATATTTATACAACTGCGTTTTGATCCAATGTTAATATCCTCATGAGTACTTGTGGTATCATTTATCTTTCAATTGGTTTAATATAAAAAACAATATGATATTTGTAACTCAGATAGTTGCATATAAATAGCTGGACTTTCCTTATCTGCCGCCCATGAAAGTATAACAATATACTTGATCACGGTGCACAAGCAGAAAAAAACTAATCCTACATGAACTATACTTTATTGTTATTTTTCCCTTTTTGCAGTTACATGCAACGCTTATGAATTCGCGTCATCGAAAAAGGTTCTCCAAGTTTGCATATTTGGTTCGATATCTGCATGTAATTTGATGAGTGTATTGTTTTATTAATCAGGAGTCAGGGAGGAAGAAATATGGATTACTTTGATGCTAGAGAAATATTTGAGATGTATGGTTCAGAGGAATGGGGTGACTACCAAATTTGTGAAGCTCATCTTTCTCAGAGGTTTGTTTTCGACAACAATGGTTATTACCATTGTTGTGCTTCAATCCCTTTTCCTAATGGGAATTGATTTGGAAGTACCTTTTAAGAGACATGTATGAGAATAAAATTTTATCCAATTTAGACGTAATTAATGGAATGATGACTTTTATCGGTTTTCAAAATTTTCTCTTGGGAGCAAAATATTGGCTTGGCCAATTCTTTTTCCCCTATTTCTTTGGAATACCATGCAATGCACTTTTTTATTAAACCCATCAATGTGATTGTATGTCTAGCTCTAATGTTATATCTAACTATTTCTTCTCGAAAACTTTCTTCTCTCCTATGTCAACTTTCTTTATTTTAGATATTAATATTTTTATAAATAGTTTGTCACATTTCTACAATAATGTACTACGTACCTATAATTTAACATTTTTAATTTGCTCATATATTTAGATATTTTAAATAAATAATCAATGTTTTAAAACGTGGTTATGGTAATTTTAATCTTTATAAATTTGATAATTTTATCTCTAAAGGGTATGATTGTACTATTTGTTATCCCCAAGGTAGGAAGGTTTGAAGATGGCAAAATCCATTTTTGAATGTTTTTGCATAATCAATCCTCAAAGTTTAGTTAATATGACATAATTAATCTCTAAAGTTTTCAATTTCGTCATTTTGGGGATCTTATTTGTAAAATGTTGTAAATTTGGATAACCAAATTTGCCTAAACGTTAAAGTTTTGGATTAAATATATCATTACAAATTATGAGGATCAAATTTACAAAATTTTTGGAATTTTTGGAACTGAAAGATGTAATTTTCCCATTACTTTTTAGTTCGTACCCTCATCTAATAAGAAAATCAATTTAATTTTTTTCAGTCATCACCGTCCAATTTTTTTCATCTCTAACAATAAGAATTAGTTTTCTATGTAGTTTTCTACGTCATCGGGGCCTATTATCGGCTTCGTTTATAAAGACCACAATTTTGATCAATGCATTTTCGGTCTCTTTGAAGCTAAGCTTTCAGTACTCCTCATCAATTGGACCATACAGGAAAATAGGATAATCATTCAATTCCCTCATCTTCTAGAATTCATACTACTTAGGTTATCTCCAACAATGTCTGTCCAAAAACTTCATTCTCTTCTTTCCACATCAATTTTCTCTCATTACACATCATCATTCTTTATTTTTATAAATAACTTTTCTTTCATCTCTACAACAATGTTCGGACACCTATAATTTTAACTTATATTTTTTTATATCATTATTTTTTATGTAAATAGTAATTATTTAGCAACGATATTCTCACTCTAGAAATCACCATTTATAAGTTAAATTGATAATTGTGTTTTAGGAGTATGAAATATTTTATAATTTTGGTTAATTTGTTATTGTATTTTCTAAACATAACTTTTAATCGACTATTAAAAACCGAATAAACGAACGATTAAAATTACTAACTCGATAATCGAAAGCGAATAAAAATCGATGGCTAGTTGGTCCGGTTTTGGTAAAGTAAAATCAAAATTAAAAATAAATTCATCACACCGTTTAAAATCGATACATCAGTAAATCAATCATTATTACACAACTAATATCGAATAATCACAATATTATCAATAAAATTGTTGTGGTTAGAAAACCAGGGGTGTCAACAGTCGACCGGTTCGTTACAAGACGAACTCGGTTATGATTTGTTNACTCGATAATCGAAAGCGAATAAAAATCGATGGCTAGTTGGCCCGGTTTTGGTAAAGTAAAATCAAAATTAAAAATAAATTCATCACACCGTTTAAAATCGATACATCAGTAAATCAATCATTATTACACAACTAATATCGAATAATCACAATATTATCAATAAAATTATTATTATAATTAATTTTAAATATACATATTTTATAATATTTATCTATAAAATTATTTTTATAATTTTTTTAAAAAAGGATGAGGAAAGATNTCCCATGACTGGACCATAGTCCTGACTGATTTGTCGTGGCTCGCTATCATACAGGACGATCGGAAATGGCCCGAGGGGGAATCTGCAGCTAGTGGACCGAACGGTCTGACGCTTCATGGGAGGTTGGGTCCCACACCTTGGGACCGACCGCCTAATATGCCCGATCGGGGCAGCCACACAAATGGGCCTTCCTTTAATTTGACCTCCAAGCTTGGTCCACTCGCTCGGGCCGCCATAGCTTGGGATGGTTCGGACCCTGTTCGGGGTACCGGGTTCCGATGGTCTCATCAAAAATTATTATTATAATTAATTTTAAATATACATATTTTATAATATTTATCTATAAAATTATTTTTATAATTTTTTTTAAAAAGGATGAGGAAAGATAGAGGAAACTCTCTCTCCTCATTACAACTAAGGAAAGAAAATATGAGGGTGAGGTGAAAAAAAAAATTGTCATGTGGACGCCCAATTAGAGTGATCGTCCATCGTTGGAGATAGTTTTATCCATCCTCACTTCAAATGAAGAGATTCTTAACTAAAATAGATTTTTACTGAGTCTTTACTGATTAAACTTTACTCAAACCTATATGCATATGGGAATAAAGCATATCTAAAATTTTAAGTTGAACATGAATATTGAGATAAAACTAAGGATCACCACCGGTCAATGCACTATCTCCAAATAAATATTGAATACAATATCAAGATCAATCGAATTCTTGAACCATTGAATATACAAGAACAAAACATGATGAGTATCACAACAAAGAACCTTTTTTAAATGATATGAAAAAATAGACATAATAATTATAATGATAAAATTATTACTATTTAATTTACTTGAGTTCTTTCAAAACTATATTTCATATTATGTATATCCAACTCATCTCAGTGGAGTTCAATTCAATTCGTTTGATTTAAACTCAAATAAAACTGGGTAGTGTGTCCATGATGGGAGTGGGGCCTTTCTCTTCTCCTGCTCTAGGAGAAAACTACAGTCTAATTAACTAATTAATTAGAATAGATTTATAACCGTGTAATCAACTAATTAATTAGACTAGATTGATAACCGTGTAAATCCGGTTTGGAGATTTTCCCATCCTAGTAGGTAGATAGTCATTTTCCCAATTCAAACATAAATGGGAGACGATAACCACATTCCTTAGTTATTACTTATTACTCTGGCATGCTGAAATGGCTGATCGTGTACCACGATGCCCGGTGTCATTTTTAATGGGCCCAGGAAGTGAAAATATGGGCCACACTGTCTATAAATATGAGGTTCTAAGTCATTTTAAGGGTTAGAATTTTTAGAATACCTCCCAAATCCCCCAACTGGTGATTTTTTGCTTCGTATTCGTTTGTATCAATGTTTTCATATCGATCCGTAATTACATATCGGTATGAGCGGTACGATCGGCATACCGGTCGATACCAAATTTTATTTTATTTTATATTTAAAAAATAAATATTTAATTAGTTTTTTAGAATCAGACCCGAAAAAACCTGGAAATCAAACCTAATACCCGGTACCGAGCGGTACGAAAAAAAATATCGGTACCGAACGAAATTTGACGTACCGGGCGGTATACCGTCCGGTATGAAAACACTGGTTTGGACTTGCTTTAGATTATGCTGGCCCTAATGACACCCATCTAATCCTCACGGCTTTACTAATATTTCGTATAGTATACACACTTCTCAGTAGGTCACTTATCCATGAATTTCTCCAGGGTGAGCACGCTTAACTTTCCAGTTATAACGTTTCGTTTGCCACATTGCTAGGGAAAAAACCTCGTGCAATGTAAAACAAATCATTATACTTAACATACAATAATTCCCCATCTATAGTCGATACTGAGATTCGCCTAAGGTGCCCTCTCGCACCCCCGAGGGGTCCTTACACTTTTTGCTTCCAAAGTCGCGAGAACTTGCTCCCAAGTCTCCAACTCCAGACTTTTTGCTTCCAAAGTCGCAAGAACTTGTTCCCAAGTCTCTGACTCAAGACTTTTTGCTTCCAAAGTCGCGAGAACTTGCTCCCAAGTCTCCCACTCGCAACTTTTTGCTTCCAAAGTTGCGAGAACTTGCTTCAAAGTCTCCGACTCACGACTTTTTGCTTTCAAAGTCGCGAGAACTTGCTCCCAAGTCTCCAACTCGCGACTTTTGCTTCCAAAGTTGTGAGAACTTGCTCCCAAGTCTCCGACTAGCGACTTTTTGCTCCGACTCGCGACCTTTTGCTTCGTATTCACTTGAACTTGCTCTCAAGGCTCCAACTCGCGACTTTTTGCGTCTAGTCGCTCGAACTTGCCCCAAACTCGCGTGGATTTGCTCTACATTTGCGTGGAGTTACTTATGAACTTGTTCGGAGTCGCTTCTAAACTTCATTTCGTGATTTTTGCTTCGCATTTGCATGAACTTGCTCTATAATCGCGTGGAGTTGCTTATAAACTCTTGTGGAGTTGCTTTTTTGTTGCACTCTCGTGGACTCATCTTTTGAGTTGCGTGGGCTTGTATTGGATTGTTATTCGTATCGTATTTTGGAGAGACTTTAACCCGTCCGCGTGGACTTTATGTGGAACCCCATTTTGCGTGGATTTGTATCCACACTTGCGTGGAGTTCGGTAGATGGGGAATTTGGATGATCACGATCGTTGTTAGAATTACTTAAACTTGGACATATATTATTGATTGTATTTGTACTCATTGACTGATTATAGTTGAAACCAAGATAAAGCTTCGTTCTCCCGAGGACGTAAGCCCACACATTATGGGCTCACCCTCGTATATCGCCTGTGTCGAACATCACTCTAACATTCATTGAACTTCAGATAAAACAAAGAAATTGACTGGTCAAGAACCACACTAAAAAAATATTTAAGACGAGAATATGTATATACCTATACTGATGGATATAAATATAATATTTAATATAAAAATTTGCATTAAGAATTTTGAGTTCGAAAATTTCAACGAAATTTGAGTCGTTTCATCGAAAAAATATTTTTAATATATAGTTAAGAATTTTTCGTAATATAAAAAATTGTTTATAAATGTTGAAACTTAATTCAACAATAATTATTATAATTTTGTTAAGTTTAAGTATATTTTAGTAACTTTAAACTAAAATTGATACAACAAATTTGAAGTATTTAATTTAAATTTATTTGAATTAAGGATTAATATTGATTCTAAAATTAATATTTACTCTTAAAATTATTGGTAAATTGGTGTTGGGTAAATTCGTGTCTCTTCAGGCTGCACTCTAGGGTTTTGGCGCCTGACAATGCTACATTCATAAAAAAAATGGTAATTTTCCATGAGAAAGGTACAACTATCGTGCAGTTTGTAACTCCCATGGAAAATGATGACAATGCTATAAAAGCGTTCGAGTAAAAAAATTTATATAAGTGTGTTAGAGTGTATCTATTACAATTATGTTACTTATTTTTTAAACATTACTTTTATATCACTGACGTGCTGCTTTTGATAATGTACAATCTGATCAAATTTTATTTATAAATAAATGTAATGAGAACCACTTATTTTTCTAAATTCAATTGTTTAGTTTAATGATTTTTTTTTTCGGAAATGAATACAATAAGAATAAAACACTATTTTAAATTAATACCCAAATTGATATTAATATTTTAAATCAATTTTGATCCAATCCAAAATTTTCTCAAAATCAGAAATGGTTTATAAAATAGAAAAATCTTTTTAAATAGAAATTATTATAATAATTAGAGTTTAAACATACTTTAGTAATTCTTGAGTAAGATTGATAATATAAATTTTGAAAATTTTAATTTGATTTGTAAAAGTGAAATAAAATTGATTTTTGTAATAAATTATATTGACAAAATTGAAATTTTCTATTTTTGAAATGTAAATAAAAAATTTTCTATTTTGATTGAGATTTGAACATNGTTTTCTCTAATTCATAAATATCACTGTTTTTTCACACTTTTTCAAAATATCACTGACATATTTAGACTTTATATTTACAGCCTCTCAATTCATAAAACAAAATTGGAAAGATGAAGAAGAAGAAAAAGTTCTAATTCTACATAGGTTTTTTTCATTAATCTTGAATATAATATATATATTTAATTATTTTTAAAACATGATCATATTTGATAACATTACAAAATTCGATATGTTGGATTAAATTGGTCTACTTTATTAAGTTTTGGATTTATTAATTTTATATATTTGATTTTATAATTTTTTAGGAGTAATATGTCATACACATATAAGTTATCTTATTTTATTAACAAATCATTTATAAAATTATAAATTATATTTACCGAAAAGTGGTGTAAATGGCAGGAGTTCAGTGGTATAAAGATAAGCAAATTTGTGTTAGTAGTAAAATATACTAAGAATTATAATGAATGTTATTTTTATAATAAAATTAGTGTCAGAGTGCTATAGTAAAATTTTGCTCTTATGGCATAAATGTCCCGTACATTTTGTAATGTTTACCAAAATATCCATCACTCATAAATTGTCAGATTTGATAAGGTCATACAAAAGCTGCTGTCAAAAACAAATAAAGTTATTAAGTTTTCATTTAATATTGTTTATTCAATAATATTTAAAATATAATAATTTAAATATCATTAATATTTAGCCAAAATTGGTCAATATAACTAGCAGCTCCTTCTAGTTGCACTTTCTTTGTTAAATACATATTTATCATGTTTTGTTAATTTATACTATCTATGTACAACTTTTGTTTCAGTTTTTTCATTTTAGAAAATAAAAATTAAGAAAGTTGCAGAACATATTATATTTTTCATTATACTTTTGAATGTAAAATTAATAATTCTCAATTTTACAACTACAAATAAAAAACGACATAAATCTTATTTTTAATTTCAACTTCTACTTCTGATTTTTGAAATAACTAAAATGCTCTTATTTATATTTTTATAAAATTTTTGACATTTGAAGTTTGAAGACAGATTTTACGTAAGGTATGAGAGATTTAACATAAATCCCAATGTTTTCATACCGAATAGTATACCGTTAAATATTGGGGTTTCACCGGTATTTTTTCTTGTACCGTCGGGTACCGGGTATTAAGGTCGATTTCTAGTTTTTTCGGGTTCGATACTTAAAAACTAATTAAATATTATTTTTTTTAAAAAAAAATCTAGTATCGGCCGGTATACAGGAGGTATATCGATCGTATTGCTCCGGACCGGTATGGAATTCCGAACCAATATGAAAAAATGATAAATCCAACATTTGCATTATATATTCAACACTGCATTTATGTCTAAGTGGAAACAATCTTAACACAAATGTTTACATGTACGTTTATGAAAATTTAATGGTTTAGATGAAAATAGAATATATTTTTTATTTCAATGTATGTTTATTGAGAAATTAGAGTTTAGACGATGTAGAGTTAGGTCATCATCTCGATGATAATCTTGCTAAATATAATATTTTGTTGCAATCAGATAAAGTTTTGATTAATGATTTATCATTCACTAAATTTAAGGGTAGAAAAATAATTTGATTAAAACATAAATTATCATTTTATTTATACAATAGAACACTCATATATTTTTATACATTATTTGTGCATTCTAAAAATATTGTAGAACATTTCATAATTTATATTTGTATTTTTGTTTGTGTTTCTATTTCTCTTTCTACATAAATTATTTTTCAGAATTTGTGGAGTACACACCCTAATATTTTTAAATAATTTTCTAATTTCTTCTCTATCTTTTTGTAGTTTTTAAAAAAATTAATTTATTTTGATTTTTTATGTTCACATCATATCAATTTAATGTATTTTTACAGGTTATATTTTTAATGTTTCAGATAAATATTTATTACTAATATGAAAATGAGTATTGAATAATAATTATAAATTAGTAATGAATATTTATCTAAAATTCTAATAATATAATACTAAACTAATGTAAAAATATATTAAATTTATATGATGTGCACATAAAAAATCAAAATAAATTAAAATTATAAAAGCTGGAACCAATTATTTTCTTAAATAAACATCATAATATTAATTTGTTATTTATGTGTTATTATATTTAAATTATTGTATTTATAGTTTTATAATAACTTTATTTGTTACAGCTTTGCATGACTTTTTCGTAGCAAATTTGACAATTTTTGAGTTATGAGTATTTTAGCAAACACTACAAAATGTAATGGGGGTTTTGACAAAAAACCCTTCTAGAGACATTGTAATGCTTCCAAGAGGGCAAGGTCTTCCCACTTTCCTTGAATAGTTGAATCGTCATTTCTTCGATTTCACTTTGCAACACAATTCACATCGATTTCAACACACCAAATTTACCAAAATTCTTCACGATTTTTCCCATGTTGCACAATTCATCCCGAAAATCACTATTCACTTGTAAATGCAAATGAAGTAGTGTTTTTAGATCAATCAATAAGTTGCTGGTATATCGATCATTTCGATAATAAATATTAATTATTCACTTAAAACATTATATTAATTATTTATTTATGTACATTTTATTAAATTGAATAACTAGTGTATCGAAATTCAAGAATATATTGTATTATCATGTATAATTCTATACATAAAGATTATGATTAATATAACACTGATGTTTTTGAAATGGACCAAAATTCGGAATTTCGGGCCAAACCACTTAAAACAAATTTTTAAAATTTTAAAATATTTATTATTTTTTTTTAATCGGATCCGAAAAACCAATACTTTGACCTGAAAACCTGATACCGGGTGGTAACAAATAAAATATCAATAGATGTTTAATGTAATGATGGATATATACCACTAGTATACTGACGGATATGAAGATAATGTTTAATATATAAATTTGCATTATGAATTTGGAATTCGAAATTTTGACAAAATTTAAGTCATTTCATCGAAATATTAAGAGGTCACAATTTTTCTTAATATAAAAAATTATTTATAAATGATGAAACTTAATTTAACAATAATTAAATATTTATGTAAGATAAAGTTAAGGTTCATTTGAGTTCATTGATTTGTGGGATGTCAGCAAAGGGCTTTCATGCCCTCCCATGGAAGAAAGTACACTGTGTTTGGAAAAGAATAATCAGCGTAAGGAGTTTCTTCGCCTAGTAAGTGTTTCCCCCGAGTACTCCAACGTTTGCTCTGTTTTTCCTTTGATGAACGGTTATCATAAAGATTAAGTTACAAGGTAAAGTCCACTCTTTTATTTCTTATTTGCACGTATTTTTTCGAGATCTATGCTCTAAATAATTTCATGTACTAAATAGTGGCTCCCTTAAGATTTTTCAATTAAAAAATGTAGGAGCTCTGTTATTCTGCCTTTGGGTTGGGCAAAGACATTTTGGAATGCTTTCATTTCTACTGGTGCTCATGCTATAGGCCTAAGAGAGAAACTTTGGGTTTCCACTGAGGTAACAAAACGAATTCGATTTATTTTTCATGTTCATTTTTTTGTGTATTATCGATATCCTTCTTAATCTCTTTCAGCTTGGATTGCCCTTCTTTCCTTGGGATTTTCCTGATTGTTCTGCATACTCAAATTTAATGGCAAACGAGGCAGCTACATTGGATCATAAAGCAAGCCTTCTTCCTGCTTCGAAGAGGCCACCCGAGTTTCCAGTTCCACCTCCTTGGAACTGTGTTCATCTCAGTCTCTAGACAATTACTAGAAATTCCCAGGAAGAGAATCGCAGGGCTCCATTCGATGGTATTGTTGTAAGAAATTCGGCTATGCTTTGTAAATTCATATCAAATTCTGGAAGCCAAATGTTCTTGTTTCCAAAAGATCAAAAGATCAGCTTGCATGATTTTATCATGACTGAAGACTTCCCTGAGCAAGAATCGGTTGAACTTGGCGAAGCGTGTTGCTATCTCCGTGTATTCTTGCATTCTTACAAACAAGGTGTTTTCGAACAAGGAGCAGTTATATGTGCTCCTCATGCTTCTGATTTAACATCATGGACAAAAAGGTTTCTTTTACCATGATGCAGTTATATGTTACTTGCTAATGTGCTTTAAACAAATAATGCAGTTTAAGCTCTGAAACTGAAGCCAAACAACTTAAGCTTCCTAACTCTTCAGTCTCCTCATACTTCTCGAAACTACAATCCGGGGAATGGAAACTTCAAGTACTCGATGATGAAGCTCTCCTCGAGTATCACCTCCGGCTTCGTCCGTGGAAGGCAAGTGCTTATGTTATGCTCCCTTGATCAAATTGTTAATATTTTTTCCTACATTGTTTTCGACAAACAGCAAGAAGGCCACAGTGGTAGCCCTTCTTGAAATTTAGGATTCAATGGTATGTGGAGTGTAGCCCAGTCCATAAGAGAAATGAATCATATTGAAAAGACTTGGACCAAGTCAATTATCCATGATATCACTCCTCTTATAAACTAAATATTTTCTATTTACACATCCGATGTGGGATATATTTCAACACTCCCCCTCAAGTCGAACTGGCTTTGGTCCGGTTCAGACTTGCTTCAATATGCTCGGTAGTACTCGAATCATAGGTCGATCTATTTTTGTCGCCTAGGTCCGATGCGCTTTTTCTACTAGAGTTTTTTTATCTAAACCGGTATGAACCAGCTCGAAACCCACCCTACAGCTCCAATACCAACTTGAAATTTAGGATTCAATGGGCCGGGGAGTGTAGCTAGTCCATAAGAGAAGTGAATCATATTGAAAAGACTTGGGCCAAATCAATTACCCATGATATNCTTTCAGCTTGGATTGCCCTTCTTTCCTTGGGATTTTCCTGATTGTTCTGCATACTCAAATTTAATGGCAAACGAGGCAGCTACATTGGATCATAAAGCAAGCCTTCTTCCTGCTTCGAAGAGGCCACCCGAGTTTCCAGTTCCACCTCCTTGGAACTGTGTTCATCTCAGTCTCTAGACAATTACTAGAAATTCCCAGGAAGAGAATCGCAGGGCTCCATTCGATGGTATTGTTGTAAGAAATTCGGCTATGCTTTGTAAATTCATATCAAATTCTGGAAGCCAAATGTTCTTGTTTCCAAAAGATCAAAAGATCAGCTTGCATGATTTTATCATGACTGAAGACTTCCCTGAGCAAGAATCGGTTGAACTTGGCGAAGCGTGTTGCTATCTCCGTGTATTCTTGCATTCTTACAAACAAGGTGTTTTCGAACAAGGAGCAGTTATATGTGCTCCTCATGCTTCTGATTTAACATCATGGACAAAAAGGTTTCTTTTACCATGATGCAGTTATATGTTACTTGCTAATGTGCTTTAAACAAATAATGCAGTTTAAGCTCTGAAACTGAAGCCAAACAACTTAAGCTTCCTAACTCTTCAGTCTCCTCATACTTCTCGAAACTACAATCCGGGGAATGGAAACTTCAAGTACTCGATGATGAAGCTCTCCTCGAGTATCACCTCCGGCTTCGTCCGTGGAAGGCAAGTGCTTATGTTATGCTCCCTTGATCAAATTGTTAATATTTTTTCCTACATTGTTTTCGACAAACAGCAAGAAGGCCACAGTGGTAGCCCTTCTTGAAATTTAGGATTCAATGGTATGTGGAGTGTAGCCCAGTCCATAAGAGAAATGAATCATATTGAAAAGACTTGGACCAAGTCAATTATCCATGATATCACTCCTCTTATAAACTAAATATTTTCTATTTACACATCCGATGTGGGATATATTTCAACACTCCCCCTCAAGTCGAACTGGCTTTGGTCCGGTTCAGACTTGCTTCAATATGCTCGGTAGTACTCGAATCATAGGTCGATCTATTTTTGTCGCCTAGGTCCGATGCGCTTTTTCTACTAGAGTTTTTTTATCTAAACCGGTATGAACCAGCTCGAAACCCACCCTACAGCTCCAATACCAACTTGAAATTTAGGATTCAATGGGCCGGGGAGTGTAGCTAGTCCATAAGAGAAGTGAATCATATTGAAAAGACTTGGGCCAAATCAATTACCCATGATATTACTCATCTTATAAACTAGATATTTTCTATTTCCGCATCCGATGTGGGATATATTTCAACACTCCCCCTCAAGTCGAACTGGCCTTGGTCCGGTTCAGATTTGCTTCAATATGCTTGGTAGTGCTCGAATCATAGGTCGATCAATTTTTGTCGCCTAGGTCCGATGCGCTTTTTCTACTCGAGTTTTTTTTTTATCTAAACCGATACGAACCAGCTCGAAACCCACTCTGAAGCTCCGACACCATCTTGAAATTTAGGATTTAATGGGCCGGGGACTACAACCCAGTCCATAAGAGAAGTGAATCACATTAAAAAGACTTGGAGTTGCGCTTGCCACCATTGTTCTTGAACACAAAGAACATGACTTCGACTACTTTTGACTTTTAAAGTATATTCAATAAATTTATCATTTTTTTAAAAAAATTAAGTTGGATTTTATTTAATTTATTTATTTGAAGTCGTTTTTTGTAATAACATGCCCAAAAAACAAATAGTTTAAAAGGTCATCAAAATAGAACGATAAAATCTTTTTTAATTTGATTTCCAATATATTATGATTTATGAACCTAACAAAGAGTTTTTAAAAGTTCATAACATTGTCATAGTCAAATTTATATACAATTAAAGGTGTTTTTATTTATTATTTTATTAACATTGGAAATAAATTTTTGAACTCTAGGGTGATAGAAATGGATTAGACATCAAATTTCACTTTATAATTAAATTATTAATACACACATGATTAAATAATATGTATATTAATTTACTATTTAGTATAACTATATACTTATGTAGTAAAACCAAATTAAAAAATTTCAGATATTTAATCAAATAAATTCATGCTATATAAAATTTGAATAGAAAAAATAACACATAATTTTACCTCAACTAATTAGTTGGAAAATGAAAATTGAAAACTATTTTTGAAGCTAGGATTCTTGAATATTTTTTAAAATTTGATAGCAGAGATGCATAAATATTTTGTTTTGTTTTTTCAATTTAATTGTTTATATATCATATCAATACATTTAATTCGGTAAAATCATACCGAACTTAAGTATTTTTAAAGTTTGATTAGACTTGAAATGCATAAGATTTGGTTCAGCCTTTAGTTCTCAAAATAGAAAATCATGATTGAGTTTCGACTCGATCGAGGTTCGCATCTGATTCGAGTTCGATTTGGGGTTTGGATTAATTAATTTTTTTATATGATATTATTATATAAAATATATATCCTAGGCCCCGAATCACCTAAATTCGTAAGAAATTTGAGTTTCAATGTTGGTTTATTAACAATTTAAAGTCAAATTGATTCGTTGGACCCTAATTTTAATAAATAAGTTACTTTTTTAGTAAATAATAAATGAATATACACTTAATGTATCTATTTAATACATATATTATTTAAAAAAAATTATAATATCTATTTAATACATTTAATATTTAAAATATTCTAATGGATCCCATGTTATTTATAATTAATTATAACTAAATATTTATTGAAATCGGGTTCTACTTAATAGAATTTGACCCAACTTGTTATTTCCTTAATAAAAAAATGAATGACATGTCATTTTCTAATCCAAATAGAATACCAGTTTGATTGAAATTATTAATAAACAAATTGTCAAATCATATATCAATCACTCCTATAACAAATAAACGAATTATGAAAGTGTTAATTATGAATATTATAAAATTTCAGATGTATTTTTATAGGGTAAATTGCTTAAAATTTCACATTTTAGTTTCTCGGAAGTTGAAATGGAGATTGCTTATATTTTTATTTACACATGAAAGGTTTTAAAATTTGACTTTTGTAAGACTAATCAATTAAAGTGTCACGCACCAACTTATACATGCATACTTACATTGAAACTTGACATGCCGTGCTCAATCACTACAATTGAACACAATGTTATAACTTAACTTTCATACATATGACTTTATTTCAAAGTCTCATATGTCATTCATCATTTTTAAATCATGTCTAGCTTCAAAAGTACTTTACAAACCATATTTCAATTCATATACTAAATACAATACAACATGCGATACAAACAATAAACTAATCTATCCAACTTCATTTCTATAACCCTTGNTTTTATTCCATATTTCTTCATCTTGAAAAATGCTGCTAAGCCCTCTTCGACATGGCCTCCATGCGAGCAAGCAGATAAAATAGATAGGAAAGTTATACTGTCAGGTTTTATTCCTGATGACTCCATTCTATGCAATAAATCAATGGCTTCACTCCATTTTCCGTGAACAGAAAATCCTGTTATCAAACTATTCCAAGTTGTACAACTTTTTGCAGTCATCCCATTGAAGATTAATAAAGCATTTGCTAAGTCCCCACATTTACAGTACATGTCCACCAAACCATTGAGAATAAACTCATTCATTTGAATTCTCTTCCGCAAAATCATCTCATGGATTTCTTTACCAACATCTAACATTCCTGATTGAGCACAAGCCGATAAAGTACTTGCACATGTGACTTCATCCGGCTCAAATCCTTCTGTTTGCATTCTTACGAAGGCGTCTAATGCTTCTCTACACCATCCATTTTGAGCGTACCCAGAAATCAATGCATTCCAATTAACCAAATTCCTGAAATTCATCATATAAAAGATATCTCTTGCTTTCACGGGATCCCCTTTTTTGAAGTACCCCGTCACCATTACAGAGCAAACATGATAATTTTTTACCACCATTCGGTCAAAGAGATCTCTAGCAGCTTCCATATCCCCATTATGCACGTATCCGTCAACCATTGTTGTCCAAGTGACCACATTCTTCAACTCATTAGGAATTGTATCAAAGGCCCATTTTGCCATCGCCATATTCCCGTTTTTAGCATACCCATCAATCATCTTATTCCAAGTGATCGATGTCCTTTTTGGCATCCTCTCGAATAAACCCAAAGCAAGTCGCGTGTTCCCATCCCTCATGTATCCACCAATCATGGCATTCCAAGTGACCACATTTCTTTCAGACATAATATCAAACACCTTCCTCGAATTTAAAATATCGCCACATTTTCCATACATATCAACCAATGAAGTACCCACCATAACATCACATCCTACTCCATACTTGACAATCTCCGAATGTAAAGCCTTACCAAAAGTAATCAAAGCAAGCGAAGCAGACGCTTTCAGAACTAGTGGGAGGGCGGCGACCACGAAGCTTCCATTTCCACGATTTCGATTGAATATAGAGATTGCTTCTTCATATTTCTTCTCACAAACACATTGTCTTACAGTGTAAGTCCAGAGTGATGATTCCGTTTTCATAAAATCAAATCATCCGACTTTTCCGATAATCAGCTTTATGTAAAAACTATAAATATAAGGCACGTAGGAAAATTCGAGTGTTTTTTCAAAACAAAACCGAATGAACTTGGTCACAGAGTATAGATTTTTTCATGGTTTGGCCGGTCTATTGGTATTTGGTAATGAATGCTAGAAAAGGAAAGCAACCTGATACAGATGGGAGAAAAAGAAGAAATGCAGTGCAAACTTGGAGGGCAGTGTCCTCTCAGCCTTTTTATGAAGGTAATCTATTCGTTTGTTTTTTATGGAAATTAGGGCTGCTGACCTTAATACTGCGATGTTTTGGGGGGTTTTTTTAAACTTTGGCCTCTGGCTTATTTGATTGCTCATTATTATTTTAAGTTTTAAATTAATCAATTGGGTGAATTCTCCCATGTTCACAAAACGCAGGGCATAGAACAACTCAGATATGTTGCACATAATTCTAGTAATTATTGATGCTGATATTAATCATCCGATGGCATTGTCTCTGCTTCAAACTTCAGGGGTTGACAAGTCCATATTAAACCAAAAACCTTTCACCTAACTGTACTCATGTTGAAGCTATTGAATAAGGAGAGAGTCAATTCAGCGGCAGAGGTTTTGCAGGTAACATTTGTTGATATATATCTCACATCACACGTGGAAATAGAAAATGTCTAGTTTATAAGATAAGTGATATTATGGGTAATTGACTTGACCCAAGTCTTTTCAATGTGATTCACTTCTCTTATGGATTGGGCTGCACTCTCCGGCCCATTGAATCCTAAATTTTAAGATGGTATCAGAGCTTCAGGGTGGGTTTCGAGTTGGTTCGTACCGGTTTAGATAAAAAAAAAAACTCGAGTATAAAAACGCATCGGACCTAGGCGACAAAAATAGATCGACCTATGATTCGAGCACTACCGAACATATTGAAGCAAGTCTGAACCGGACAAAGGCCAGTTCGACTTGAGGGGGAGTGTTGAAATATATCTTACATCGGATGTGGAAATAGAAAATGTCTACTTTATAAGAGAAGTGATATCATGGGTAATTGACTTGGCCAATTGAATCCTAAATTTCAAGAACATTTACCATTTTTTATCAAATCATGTCTTTTTTTCTTGTGATCATAACACTATTTTTGCATCTAGAGTATTTCATCAAAAGTCCTAGAAGCTTCGGAGAACAGACCCATTTCAGTCAGACTTAAGGGGCTGGTAAGATTTCTTTTTGGTGTGCAGCTGGCAGTTGTCTCGAGCCTTGCTTTATTATTGATATTATTTCAATTCATAGTCATGAAGAAACATCCAGTTTTGATCTTTTTATAATAGCTTAGCAACTAGATATATTATATATTGCTACTATCTGCAATGCGTTGTTGGGTCTCCACTCACTCGAGGATTGGTCTGTCGTAGGATCACCCGGTAGAAGAAATTGGTGGCGAGGGACGCTTTTTAAAAGCATGTCGTATCCATTTTATCTGACATTACGTGAAAGTAATTTCTACATATGAACCACATTGATGATCCAAAATGATTTTCATGACCATTTATTAGAAGTTATTATCTATGCGAATGTTGCGGTTGGCTTGATCATTGAAATGGATGCACAACATAACTTAGAGATACATCTTAACGCCAATCAGCTTGATCATTGAAATGGATGCATAATATAAGTTCAAGGTACATCTTAGACTAAGATTCTTAGTGATCTTTTTTTATATTCATACAAATGTGTTTTGATTCAATGATAAATCAATATCTTCATCACTAATTGTTGTATCATTTATCTATTGATTGGTTTAATATAAATGTACATCATTATTTATCTGATGAGATACAAGTTAGAAATAGACCGAACACTTCCTTCAATAAAATTGGTTGGGCTAACATTGTTACAAAGAAATAAGTTGAACATATATTTTACAACAAATCAAAAATAAGTGCAGAGACCTTCAAGTGCAGTGAAATTTATGGAAAAATTTGTATTTCAACATTGGTATCGTATGAGATAGAGTGTCAAATGTATTACAAAGCGATACTAAGTAGTAGGATGATAACTTCAATTTACTAAAATGCTAGTTTTCATATAATTTGAGTGTAATCTGTTACCTTGGTGTATTATGTATTACCTATTATATGGTTTGTAAAGATGCCCGCTACTAAATCCTTTAGACACAGAGGTCCACTACTTTCGGAGATGCAAGAACAACTTTTTGTCGAGATTATAGTTGAGGGAGCTCACTCGTGCATGCCTAATTCAAGTATATTACTGCCATCATTGAAAGATGCCAATTTTGACATTATGGAGATAATAAGGGACAATATATGTGAAGCATTATTAGGATCTATCATTGTATTATTGGACAACATAGTCGGCACCAATGATAAATTATTTAAGAACATGAATGCAAACAATGTTGTTATATTAGTATTATTTTAATTAAATGATATTTTCATCTATGTACAAGTATAATGGATATTTTTAACTTAAAATGCATTATCAATCTAAATTCTTACAAAACATTGTTTCTTTCTACAACTCAATATATAATTTATAGAATACTCAACATATTATTTATCTGTATTCGCATTATTAGACTCTATTATAGTACTGATCTCGTCTTAAAATATTTTCGGTGTTTTAATGATCAATCAAAGATTTTTTTTTGTTAAGACACAAGGAATTACGAGGTTAGGCCCACAATGCGTGGGCTTACGTACTCGGGAGAGCGAAGTTCTATCTGAGTGTTATATAAAAGTTCACAAAACACAACTTATGAAGTCTCTCTGCTCAAAACAAATGGTGTATGCTCAATCCGGGACGAAAAATGAGTTCGATACTCAAAATTTGGATAAAAGTGCAGAAAGTACTGTTCATTGGAAAATTTATAGCGGATTTGGCATTTTATGTGCAAATTCATCGCGGATTTGTGCCTTAGTCACTTTTTTGATTGTTTTTGTATCCGAAGCACTATTCACCTCCAAATTAGTCACGGATTTCACTTCCAATATGCGAATTCATCGCGGATTTGTGCCTTAGGCAGATTTCTGACTGATTATTGTTATGTGGCACTGTTCATATACGAAATTCATCGCGGATTTGCCAAATATACAAATCCGTCGCGGAATTGGAGCTCAAGTACAATTCCCCGTGGATTTTCAGATCGTAAAATATTCCTCCGAGATTTTTTAACTCTGGTATTGTTCACATTAGCAATTTATCGCGGATTTCACCCTCAATAACAATTCATCGCGGATTTGGAGCTCCTAAGCAAATTTGTCGCAGATTCTGAGACTTGAAAGATTTCAGAATTTCAGATTCTGAGTTTTACTTCGATTTTGATTCCGAACCACTTCCAAATGACCTGGAACCTATATTTATAGAGGGTTCAGGCCCAACAACTCATCTATGGGTTCAAAGCATAGCTTATCCAATTCGGTCTGATTTTGCCCAACTTCTACAAAAACACCCGATCTCACCCGGATACCAATCGTAATGTCTCTGATCGTTCGGGGAGCTCCTCGATCGACCCGTGACCTACGAACATAGGCAAAAGCACACTCGGCATAAGTCATTCTTCATGAAATTCATAAGATATAAAAGACTGTCGATGAACATGTGTAGTAACATCTTCCGGGCGCCAAATTACGAAAATACCCCTAGCGTCGTTTCGACTCGGAATCATCCAAAAATACCCGTGACTCCGCCAGAAACCTTCCGCATGACCCCGGGATATCCAAAAATGGCATAGATGCCTCAAAAGTGTGCGAAAAATACCTTAGCGGTTATACCGATTGGGACCGAGGGTGTTCAAATTACGAAAATACCCCCGACGTCATTTCAACCCAAAATCACCTCAGAATACCGAACAGGTCGGGACCGGGGAGAACTTTCTCCACAGGAACGGCTCCCTGCAGCAACAAAGTAATTGTGTCAACGCTAATGAAGGAACTATTTTCGATTTGGTAGAGGCTAGATAAGCTCAAAGAACGAATTCTAGCGTTATCGCCTCTTCTACCACTCCAAATACCCGAGGTGCAGGCCCCTTGCCCGTTGAGGGCTGTCTTGTGCAACATAGGGTTAATGTGACTGCGCTGGTGGTCTGGATCGGGGGGTTCCCTCCAATGGACGACCTCGATGGAACCAGCGTACCCCCTGTCGCTGATTCAGTTTGCTCCACACTTTCCGTTGCTTCCTGTCATCCTTCAGAAGGACGGGCCGAAGCAGCAGCCAAATGCTTGAACCTTGAGCTTGGCATTGTTTCAGTCGAATCTGCAAAATAAATATATAAGGATCAGGAAAGGACGGAATGAAAATATCACTTCATACCCAATCATTCAGACGGATCTGAACAAGAAAACACTCTCTTCGGGGCTGGGGCTCCAGTCCTACCCGCGACCCCTATTTCTACCAATCTCTCCTCCCGAAGCAACTTTGTTCGTTTAAGACGTGCTTCGGGGGGAGGAAACATCTCAAGTGTGTTTGCGATATCCGGACGGGAGGGGTCGAACCTGGTTCGGTCCAACTGGCCTATGCGTGGGTGGGTTATAAGTGGCCACACCTTTAACATGTCCTCTTTAGGGACTGTTACCCACACATAACAAGACAACCACGCATGGAGAGACTCTTCCTTATCAGCTATAGCGCACTCCTTGGTGCACATCGCTATGTAATATAACTTACGACATCCTAATAGACCCGTACCCTTTTGGGACCCGACTAAGAAAAAGTTGAAAAAGTGTTCCAAGGTCGGGGCCATGCTCTGTTGGTGGCAATAAAAGATAATCACCACTATATACACATAGCTGCCCAGAAATAACACAAATGTCGGGCAATAGATTTCCTTAAGTACGGCCGCTACGAATGGGTGTAACGGAAAACGTAGCCCGCACTTCAGGGAAGCGTAACTAACAGGAATAGCAGTGGCCGGCACATTCATTTCCGCTGGAAGGAAACATGGAATATCTTTCCGTCCCTTCCAGATGGAATAATGAGCCGGAATCGAAAACCTAGACCTAAATTTTTCGATATCCAACTCAAACATAGTTGGGTATCTCATTCTACGAGGAGTCATGGTTTATACCTTGATGAAAATTGGTAGGAAAAGATTTAAACGCAAAACAGAACGAGAACGTAAAGAGCTCGATTCGGGCGATTTCTTCCTTCGCGAAATGACAATAAGGAGGAACAGTATCCGAAACCCCGATTTAAATAATAATGATAGATACCACCACAAAATAATGTTTACAAAAAATGTTATTTTTATTCTAACAAAATATAGATACCATTAGAAACAAAATTATTAAAAAAACTTTCCTTATTCATATTTACTTGTAATGATGTAAATGAAAGATGATACTTCAATTATTATTTTACATAAATTATTTTAAATTAGTTCATATACTATTGGGGTCATTAGAAGAATAAAGACAAACAATAAATTCGTAAATTCCTTGTAAGAAGGAAGTGAGGATAAACTCGTCTTTTAACGGTAAACGACTACCTTTCAATATCCACCGCTGGATATGAAGAATTCCTCCTTTTGAACTTAATTTCTAAAATGCCCTTCTTTTCACTCTTATTTACGTGGTTGCCAGCCTGCCATCATGATTTTTTCAAACCAGTTATTCTCCTTAATCAAGAAATTAAAATTCATGGGTCAGAATTTATTAATTACCATAGTATTTGGAAGGTAATTTTATTTTCCTTTTTAGTAATTATTTTATGATTATTCCATTTTAGGAATTAAAAATAATATTATATGATTACGACATTATAGTTCGATATACATTATTCATATATCTTATCTTCGTTTAATTAATATTATATGTAAAAATTTTATGTTAATTAAAAAAATTGAATGTATACTATCGTAAATCGAATGTGTTATATTTAAATATTAGTTAATCAATGTGTTAGAATGTATTATATTCGAATATTAGTCAATCAATGTATATGACTTCACACAATATTATAAAAAAGAGAGCAAAATGAACAACACTTAACTGTGTGCAACGAAGTCATACCAAGTGATATTATTCGCTAGTTGTATCAATGGTTATACCGGTATGTAAGTGGTATATAAATAAAAAAAATTATTTATTTATTTATTTTTAAACTTATTATATTTAAGTCACACACAACAACTATTCCAAAAACTCATATATATCGATATTATATTCGATATAGCAACCACGATCGAAACTTATACTTCTATCATTATATAACATGATATATTTAGTGTGTGACTTCATTGCTTACATTATCCTTAATCTTTTATTCAAATTGGATTAATGTGATTAGTTGGATTGTTCTATCTTATTAATTACAATTGTTTTCACTTGTTAATTATTGTGTTCAATTTAATGATATTGCAGCATTAATGTTTCAAATTCAAAGTGGTATTTTCGTAATAGATACAAAGTTGAGGGCATTTATGTCTGGGATATGGAGCCCCACTGAATCTGAAACTTTTTAAAAAAATTTCCTTTTCTTCTCAACGGCAGTAGCTTAAAACTGCAGCACCCCCCAAGTTGTCTCAGCCATCTTTTTTCCTCCTTCAACGCTTGTAAGCTTTCTGCATTGAAAACTTTTGCTTTGAATGTGTAAGAAAACATGCAGACTTGAATTTCTTCACTTTTTTTCCTTTCTGTTTTTCTTTATTGCATCGTTTTTGTTTCTTTAGTGTTGAAATCAGTACTACTGCTGAATCTTAGGCTACGGGGTATCCAGTTTATGACCCTGGTGGGTACGTGGTAGCCAAATGTTTTTATTAATGAAAGGGTGAAGTTGGGATTCCTCTCATTTTTCTTTTTCAGGATATGCGTATTCATCCATGTATCACAACACAAGATTACAATTTTTTATATCAATCAAGTGGGATGGAATTTATTACGTAAAAGCAGACTAATATTTATTAATTTAGCACTTTTTGTGAAATATTATCAGCATGGAAAAAATTGTGTATGCTTCAGAATTGCGTAGCTGCTTAACAGTTTTTTCATTTATACATCTGCTTGTGCTCATAATTGCGTTTTACATCTGGTTTGCTCAATCCGCATACTGTGTTTTTTTGGTTTTTCTAGAGTTATGTATATTTCAACTGGTTGCTCCACCATGCTTGGTGGTTCAAATTGCATAAGGTGTTGGTTCTAAGTTGATGACTTGCTTAGTAACTTGATTTTTTTTGTTTCTGTTGATTGTTTTTAAGTCCAAGCTGAAGTTGCAATGCTACTTACGTCGGCAGTTTTCAATGCATGGATATAATTGATATGTATTCTCTATTCTTTATTTTTGGTTTCTTCCAAATGGTAAGCATTGATTTTACATTTGATTGCTGGAACATTTTCCTTGTATCTTGTAGCCATGAGATATTAAGAATTTTCAAGTGATATCAATTTTTTCAACTTTCTGGACTTAGTTACATTCCATCTTTATTCGATTTATTTCATAGGATTAATTCTTGATGATCAAAGAGTAGGAAGGGTAAAATGCCTCCTAGGGGAAGTCTGTCAAACCAAAATCTACAGTTGCAGAGAAGGACATCACGAATACAGGCAGTTGGAAGCCTTGGGGAGTCCGCATTTGATAGCGAAGTCGTTCCTTCATCTTTGGTGGAGATTGCACCGATTCTTCGAGTTGCCAATGAAGTTGAATCCAGCAACCCACGTGTCGCCTATCTTTGTAAGCCTTAGTTGGTTGTATGTCGCCAATGTAGTTGTACTGTTCTAAAGAGAACTTTAATGATGTATTCAGTGTTCTACATGAATCCATAGTGTTCTTTTCATATATCTAGGAAGCAAAGTTTAGTACAATATTCCATTCAATTGTACTTTTTGATTTGTTTTGCTATCATTTTTTGTCCCATTCACTGAGTGCTAATTCATGTATTGAAATTTATGCAGGCCGGTTTTATGCTTTTGAGAAGGCTCATAGGTTGGATCCTACTTCAAGTGGACGTGGTGTTCGTCAATTTAAAACAGCCTTGTTGCAACGGCTTGAAAGGGTAAGAAGAGAGCATGATGTATTGTCATTAATCATAAGCAATATTTTCCTTCTATTAGTTTCATGAACAGTGTATTAGTTTCATGAACAATTCTTGATACTTTCAGGAAAATGACCCTACGCTAATGGGTAGAGTGAAAAAGAGTGATGCACATGAAATGCAGAGCTTTTATCAGCACTACTACAAGAAGTACATACAAGCCTTGCAAAATGCCGCTGACAAGGCTGATCGGTGCGTTTTTGTATACATTATCAAATGGTAATGTTTCTCACATGTGAAGTGGAATCATATCCTTTTTTGAAATGATAGTGCACAGTTGACAAAAGCATATCAAACTGCAAATGTTCTCTTTGAGGTTTTGAAAGCTGTTAACCAAACTCAATCAGTTGAAGTTGATCGTGAGGTTTCTTTTCTAGAGATTGTTTTGTACTCTTGAAAATCACCAGCCTTAATATGCAGTTGATATTGGATATGTATTGTATTTTGATAGGTATTGGAAACACATGATAAAGTTGCCGAGAAGACAGAAATATATCTGCCGTTTAATATTCTACCTTTGGATCCAGAGAGTGCAAATCAAACCATCATGAAATATCCAGAGGTGCACATTGAAATCGATAAACTCTTGTTGGTTCTCACATGTTCCTAATAAAGCTATTTTCCTTGTAACAATTTGAGTACTAGATCCAAGCTGCAGTACATGCACTTAGGAATACCAGAGGTCTTCCTTGGCCCAAGGATTACAAGAAGAAAAAGGATGAAGATACACTTGATTGGCTTCAATCCATGTTTGGCTTTCAGGTTTTCTCGTTAATCGTTTGTGTGAAAGCATCACTTTTTGTTTAGAACAATCTTACTAAGTGAATGAATCATGAATTTGCAGAAAGATAATGTGGCAAATCAAAGGGAGCATTTAATTTTGCTCCTGGCAAATGTGCACATACGTCAGTTTCCAAAGCCAGACCAACAACCCAAGGTTTTCCTTTTCCAACCTTCATGATTTGGATTTCATAACACTGCAAATGCTACCACATAACCAAAGATTTTATTTTTCCACTTCGGTGAAGATATGACTGTTGTATGGCTGTACTTTATAATGCTATGGGGATTATAAGAAGCTATGATTGAATGTATTGTACTTTGGTTGAGTAATATGTATATTTTCCAGTTTATTTCTCCTTTTCTTAACATTTGTTGAAGAGATTAACATTTCTAACCTTCTGTTTGGTATTTAGTTGGATGATAGAGCTCTGGATGAAGTTATGAATAAACTTTTCAAAAACTACAAAAAATGGTGCAAATACTTGGATCGAAAAACTAGTCTATGGTAATTTCTTCTCATGTATATCATACATGCCCAAGCACTTCTCATTCATAATAATTTGTTGCATTACTTCTGTAGGGGGCAATTATTTTTTATTTCTTATTTTACAATTTACACATGAGTAGTTTTTAATGGGAATTCATTTGTTTGTCAATCAATCAAATTTATTGTTCTGCGACATTCTATGTGACAATGATGTCTTCCTTACATATGAATAGGAGTTAAAAATTAAGTGTGCAATTATACATTTCTTTGTGCTGATAATGCTCATTTTCACTTCAAAGGTTACCTACTATACAACAAGAAGTGCAACAAAGGAAATTGCTTTATATGGGGCTTTATCTTCTTATATGGGGAGAAGCAGCCAATTTAAGATTCCTTCCAGAATGTCTATGCTACATCTATCATCATGTATGCTTTTATATTCCTATAACCTTCTATAGTAGAATGAATTTAAGTGAAATCTCAACCGTACATGTGAAGTCACTTGCGCTTTAGTATGTTAGTTTAAGAAGTACCTACCTGTACAACGGTTTTCTTCTCTTCCTTTTGGCTTCAACAGATGGCCTTTGAACTTTATGGTATGCTTGCTGGAAATGTTAGTCCTATGACTGGTGAAAATGTGAAGCCAGCTTATGGTGGGGACGAAGAAGCTTTTCTCAAAAAAGTAGTCACTCCAATCTATGAAGTGATTGCTCGGGTATGGCATTTAATACTCTTTATGATTCATATATGAGCATCTTGTTCATTGATGCACTTTATCTTTTTGGGCATCAGGAAGCTACAAGGAGTAAGAAAGGGATATCTAAACATTCAGAGTGGAGAAATTATGATGATCTAAATGAATTCTTTTGGTAGTATCATATTTCATGTATTATTTTTTGCTTTGGATGATATTTACTTTATTTTTATACTTCTAGGTCGGTAGATTGCTTTCGTTTGGGTTGGCCAATGCGTGCTGATGCTGATTTTTTCTGCAAGACAGTGGATCAAATTCGAAATGATAATGACGGAGTAAGCTATGAAAAATACATTTGCCTTGGACATCTTCCAAATGTGCTGATAGTTTGAAGTGCACACCCCAATTAAACAAGCATGTGCTTTGCCATTTTTGTAAAAATGTCTTTGAAATCATTTTTGTAAATCACAAAACATGCTTTTATTTTCTTCAAGGGATATAAGATGAAGTTTCTATGTGTTTTCTGTGCACTATGCATTTATAGTCTATGCTCTTATTTCTGCATCATGTATCAATTCTTTCCCAAGATCATTTGAATTAGTTATTCCGAGAAGATCTCTCAACATTTATTCATCATGTGATAGTTAGTTGCCTTTCTTCCATGAGTTACTTATGAATCTTTGTTCTTAATTTTAATGTATATCCAGGACAAAAGAAAAACAACAAATAGGTGGGTAGGGAAAGCCAATTTTGTGGAAACTAGGACATTTTGGCATATCTTTCGAAGCTTTGATAGAATGTGGAGCTTCTTCATATTGTGCTTACAGGTATGCGCTTTTGTAATTTTCGTATTTCCTGTCCCCAGTTCCCAATATATTCCATACAAATGAGTTCCTTATACTTCATTACTCTATGTAGGCGATGATAATTGTTGTTTGGAATGGTTCTGGACAGCTAATTTCAATTTTTGATTATGGTGTTTTTAAGAAAGTGCTGAGTATCTTTATTACTGCTGCAATATTGAACCTAGGGCAAGGTACAAATTACTTTTTAATATTGAAAAACTGTATTCAATTCCCGAATATTTTAGGACAAGGACAAGGTACAATTTATGTGAATATATTAGATTGNAAGTGAAATCTCAACCGTACATGTGAAGTCACTTGCGCTTTAGTATGTTAGTTTAAGAAGTACCTACCTGTACAACGGTTTTCTTCTCTTCCTTTTGGCTTCAACAGATGGCCTTTGAACTTTATGGTATGCTTGCTGGAAATGTTAGTCCTATGACTGGTGAAAATGTGAAGCCAGCTTATGGTGGGGACGAAGAAGCTTTTCTCAAAAAAGTAGTCACTCCAATCTATGAAGTGATTGCTCGGGTATGGCATTTAATACTCTTTATGATTCATATATGAGCATCTTGTTCATTGATGCACTTTATCTTTTTGGGCATCAGGAAGCTACAAGGAGTAAGAAAGGGATATCTAAACATTCAGAGTGGAGAAATTATGATGATCTAAATGAATTCTTTTGGTAGTATCATATTTCATGTATTATTTTTTGCTTTGGATGATATTTACTTTATTTTTATACTTCTAGGTCGGTAGATTGCTTTCGTTTGGGTTGGCCAATGCGTGCTGATGCTGATTTTTTCTGCAAGACAGTGGATCAAATTCGAAATGATAATGACGGAGTAAGCTATGAAAAATACATTTGCCTTGGACATCTTCCAAATGTGCTGATAGTTTGAAGTGCACACCCCAATTAAACAAGCATGTGCTTTGCCATTTTTGTAAAAATGTCTTTGAAATCATTTTTGTAAATCACAAAACATGCTTTTATTTTCTTCAAGGGATATAAGATGAAGTTTCTATGTGTTTTCTGTGCACTATGCATTTATAGTCTATGCTCTTATTTCTGCATCATGTATCAATTCTTTCCCAAGATCATTTGAATTAGTTATTCCGAGAAGATCTCTCAACATTTATTCATCATGTGATAGTTAGTTGCCTTTCTTCCATGAGTTACTTATGAATCTTTGTTCTTAATTTTAATGTATATCCAGGACAAAAGAAAAATAACAAATAGGTGGGTAGGGAAAGCCAATTTTGTGGAAACTAGGACATTTTGGCATATCTTTCGAAGCTTTGATAGAATGTGGAGCTTCTTCATATTGTGCTTACAGGTATGCGCTTTTGTAATTTTCGTATTTCCTGTCCCCAGTTCCCAATATATTCCATACAAATGAGTTCCTTATACTTCATTACTCTATGTAGGCGATGATAATTGTTGTTTGGAATGGTTCTGGACAGCTAATTTCAATTTTTGATTATGGTGTTTTTAAGAAAGTGCTGAGTATCTTTATTACTGCTGCAATATTGAACCTAGGGCAAGGTACAAATTACTTTTTAATATTGAAAAACTGTATTCAATTCCCGAATATTTTAGGACAAGGACAAGGTACAATTTATGTGAATATATTAGATTGTTCAACTGCAACACATATTTCGGTACTTATGAATGCCATATATTAGGAATGCTAGCCAATCAAACTGTCATAAGATGGAAAATATTTTGGAAAAATTAAGGCTTCAATGTATATGCAGGTTGTGTATTTCTGGGAATTTCGTAAGTGGTTGGGAACTAGCACTCGTTATTAGATATGCATGGTTGCATATTTCTTGAAGTGAACTTTTCACTATGTTCTACTGATAAAAACTATACATTAGCATTGATGATCATGACATGGTTGTGCATCTTCTCGTGATTCGTCTTTGCAAATAAAATATGTGGAATAGTTAGTTTTAAGTCATTTTGCTAACATGCGCTCCATATTGCAGCCATCCTTGATATTATTCTAAGTTGGAAAGCTAGACATGGCATGTCCTTCCACGTCAAGTTAAGATATATTCTAAAGGCTTTGTCTGCTGCTGCATGGGTGGTTATCCTCCCTGTTACTTATGCTTATACATGGAAGCATAATGCTCCTAGTTTTGCTCAGATTATCAAAAGTTGGGTGGGCAAAGGCTCTAGTTCTCCTTTATTCGTCTTGGCTGTTGTTGTCTACTTATTACCAAATTTCATTTCTTCCTTTCTATTCCTTTTCCCCTTCGTGCGCCGGTTTCTTGAGAGTTCACATTACAAAATTGTAATGCTAATGATGTGGTGGGCCCAAGTATGCCAATAAAATCTTTACCATCCCTTTTTATTTTATTTTTTACTAATTCCAACCTTCATTCTTTAATGTAGCCTCGTCTCTTTGTTGGAAGGGGAATGCATGAGAGCACATTTTCACTCTTAAAGTAAGGCAAATATGGAAGAACACGTGATGTTATGCAACATTTATATGTAGTTATCATATTCTTTTTTTCTTAATTTTCAGGTATACATTATTCTGGGTGCTTCTGATCGTTACAAAGCTGACTTTCAGCTTTTTTGTAGAGGTGCTTTACTTCATCCTACGTTGTTTTTAATTTAAAATTTTCTTCTACTGGTGTGTGAATGTTTGGCGGGTTTTCCAATTACTAATTTCACAATTGGTCTCTTTCCTTATTTTCAGATAAAGCCTCTTGTTGGTCCCACTAAACTTATTATGAATACTCATGTAAAGAATTACCAGTGGCATGAATTCTTCCCTCAAGGTAGTCGAAATGCTTTTCTTTGAATGCATTTTTTTGTAAATACAAGTCATCACTTGGACATAATGCTAACATTTCATAGATGGTTTCTGCAGCTAGGAACAATCTCGGCGTCGTGATCGTAATATGGGCACCCGTTATTCTTGTATGGATGATTATGGCTTTAATTATGTTTATTCAGTCCCTTAATGTTGTGAGAGAGGATGGGACTAGTGTGGCTACATGTGGTTCCAGGACAAATATTTATAGCAGCAACATGTTTGTTTCTGATTAAAAAGTATACTGAATTTTCTTTTTCAGGTTTATTTCATGGATACACAGATCTGGTATGCTATATTTTCCACACTTTTTGGAGGCATCTATGGTGCATTTCGTCGTCTTGGAGAGGTTGGATGAACAATCTGCCTCAGATACTTTATGCTTACTTACTTGGATGATTTAGATTTTTTTTATTTTTCATGGTTGCATGCTAATTTAGATTTGATTCCATAATTTTGTTTGTTTATTTTTTTGTATTGATATTGGTTCCATGATTTGGTTTAGATTCGTACTCTGGGAATGCTGAGATCTCGATTTCAATCATTACCTAGTGCTTTTAATGCCTGTTTGATTCCCGAGGAGAAAACTATGAATGCAAAAAAGAAAGGATTGAAGGCTACATTCGCCAGCAAATTTGAAGTGGTAATGAAAGCCAACTTCTTCAAGTCTTATCAAATATTTAAGCAGACCTTGACTCATCTGGCATCATTTTCTCAGGTTCCATCTAGCAAAGAGAAGGAAGCTGCAAGGTTTGCTCAGTTGTGGAACACAATAATAGCAAGTTTCAGAGAAGAGGATCTTATAAACAACAGGTGACTTCCTTTATATGGAATTGCATTCGTATGTAGATGTCGTTATTTAACCCCTCATCTTTCTTCCACAGGGAAATGGATTTGCTGCTTGTTCCATATTGGGCTGACAGGGATTTGGAGCTAATGCAGTGGCCACCATTTCTACTTGCCAACAAGGTTTGTTTTTTACAGTTTTTTCCATAGAATTCTACTCAAATTCAATGGTATGCCTTTTGCATGTTGGCTGAGTTCCTATAAGTTATTTTTCATATTTATTTGTTAATTTTTTTTCTCGCATTTTATTGTGGAGTACTCTATGCAAGGAGCACAAGGCAATTGCCTAATAGTGTCCAATAGAGTGGATAGTTTTTAGGCAACATATATATGACATATTAAACATTACATTAATATGCTATATTTTTGCAGCGAAAAAAACTACTAGCCTGATGTTTGCTTTTTAAAATGATTAAAATAATTGTTCATTATTAATAATTGCTTGGCCTTGCTGATGTTTCTTCGTCTTCAGATCCCAATAGCAGTGGATATGGCAAAAGACAGTCATGGCAAGGACAGTGAGCTCAAAAAGCAGATAAAATTTGATGTTTATATGTATTCTGCTGTCTGCGAGTGTTATGCTTCATTTCGGAATATCATCAAGTTTCTAGTGTGTGTCGACAAGGAGAAAGAGTAAGCAACTTTGAGTTTCATTTCCTAAATTTTTCTGAAATCTCATACATCATTTGGTTACTTTTCCAGGGTGATTGAGTACATATTTTCTGAAGTAGACAAACATATAGAAGAGGATAATTTATCCCATGAATACAATCTGAGTGCTCTTCCAGGTCTCTATGATCTATTCACCCGGCTTGTCAAATACTTGGTAGCTTCCATATCAAATCTCTCATAATGTTGAAGGTATTTTTGGTGTTTATCGTTTATATGGAACTTCCATTTTAATTATTGCAGCTTGAAAACAAACGTGATGATCGGGATCAAGTCATAATCCTATTCCAGGATATGCTTGAAGTCGTTACTAGAGATATCATGATGGAAGATCACATATCCAAGTGATTTTTTTTCCTTTATGAATTTTCTACAATATTTTTTTCTGGATATTTGATTAAACATTCTTTTACCGTTGTATTTGTTGTTGATAGCTTGTTAGATTCAATTCATGGTGGATCTGGACGCCAAGGCATGGGCCCTCTTGATCAAGAATATCAATTATTTGCATCAGCTGGAGCTATAAAATTTCCAACTCATGAATCTGAAGCTTGGAAAGAGAAGGTAAGTTTAAAGTGCATTATTTTAAAAATGAAGCTATTATCAGTAAACTTTTTATGTGTGCTTGACAGTTCTTTTTTTACAGGTTAAAAGCTGTATTTGTTGCTCACAGTGAAAGAATCTGCTATGGATGTGCCATCAAACCTAGAATCCAGAAGGCGCATTTCCTTCTTTTCGAATTCTTTGTTTATGGATATGCCTTCTGCTCCGAAAGTTCGAAACATGCTATCTTTCTCGTGAGTTTTTTCTTTTGCTGGAAATAAAAACTTTTCTTTTTTATAGAAAATTTATTTGATGTGTTCCTGGTTAGGGTGTTGACTCCATATTACACAGAAGAAGTTCTATTCTCATTGCCTGAGCTTGAAGTGCCAAATGAAGATGGAGTTTCTATTCTATTTTACTTGCAGAAAATTTTCCCTGGTTTGTGATTTTTGTTGCTATTTTTTATATCTTATCTAATTTTGCTTCATTAAAGATGAATGGACCAATTTTCTGGAGCGTGTCAAGTGCATCAATGAAGAAGAACTTAGAGGATCTGCTGAACTAGAAGAGCAACTCCGTTTGTGGGCATCATATAGGGGCCAGACATTGACAAGAACAGGTTTACATCAATAAGGATCTTGCCATATTCTTGCTAATCATATTTTATTAATTGAGTTGTTCTTAATATCCCTTACTTTTCATTGTTCTTAGCTTTGTATTATGGTTTTCTAAAATGTAACAGTTAGAGGAATGATGTACTACCGTAAAGCTCTAGAACTTCAGGCTTTCCTTGATATGGCTAAAGATGATGGTACTCTATCTTTATTATTCTATTATTCAAAAGGACAGAAAGTGATTAAAGCTTAGATGGTTACATATTGGAAATTCTACAGATCTAATGGATGGCTACAAGGCAATTGAGTTGAATGAAGATCCTATTGGTGGAGAGAGGTCTTTGTGGACCCAATGCCAAGCCCTATCAGATATGAAGTTTACATGTGTTATTTCTTGTCAGTTATATGGTGTTCAGAAACGATCAGGGGACCAGCGTGCTCAAGATATATTGAGACTTATGGCAACGTAAGACTGTAACTTTTATGCTTCTTTATTTTTTTGAACTGTAATGTTATTTCATATATATGTTACATTACGAAAAAACGCATGATTGTATGATATTTATACAACTGCATTTTATATGGCCTCAAAAGGGTCCCTAACTCATTCAAATATCTTATAATATTTTATGCTTCTTTATTATTCTATTTCTAATAATGTAGTTTCAATCAGGTACCCATCTCTTCGAGTTGCATATATCGATGAAGTTGAAGAACCAAGTAAAGATAGATCACGGAGGGTTAACAAAAAGGTGTACTATTCCACCCTTGTGAAAGCTGCTCTCCCCAAGTCAAATTCTTTAGAGACAGGGCAAAATTTGGATCAGGTAATCACCCTTTGAAGCATTGTTATATAAGATGATTAAGTAGACTATAAAGTCTAAACTGAACAAGTAACATCCATGGATCCCATATGGCAGTCTACTAATGCATAGCCATAATCACAATTGATTAGTTGGTATTTTTGTTTTTCCGTTTTGCAGGTTATATACCGAATAAAGCTTCCTGGTCCCGCGATCTTGGGGGAAGGTAAACCTGAAAACCAGAATCATGCAATCATTTTTACCCGTGGAGAAGGACTTCAAACTATTGATATGAATCAGGTATGGTTATAGCTGTATCAATCCATTCGTCCCGAGCTTCATGAACTTTCACTCTGTTCTAGGACAACTACATGGAAGAGGCTCTGAAAATGAGAAACTTACTCCAAGAATTTCTTGAAAAGCATGATGTGAGGCACCCATCGATTCTTGGTTTGAGGGAACATATCTTTACTGGAAGGTTTCTTGGTTAATCATTATACGAGACGTCTTTTTTGTTTGATCTATTTTGAAAATAAGATATAACAATTCATGGTGTGCAGTGTTTCTTCTCTTGCATGGTTTATGTCTAACCAAGAGACAAGTTTTGTCACTATTGGCCAAAGACTATTGGCTAATCCATTGAAGTAAGTTTTCTAATATGTTAATTCATCTATTCCATGTACATTTCATTCGAAAATAAGATGAAAAAGCCATCTTCTGATCTTGCTACTTTTTTAACAAAAAAGATAGTTCATAAGGGTACGGAGAACCATTTGGTAATACGCTTGATCTATCTTAAGACACTATTTTCCCGTTATGTGGATCTTTCTCTAAAATCAAATATGGTGCTCTATTCCCTTGTTTCTAGGGTCCGCTTTCATTATGGCCATCCAGATGTCTTTGATAGACTATTTCACCTTACTAGAGGAGGGGTGAGCAAGGCGTCTAAGGTTATCAATTTGAGCGAGGACATATTTGCTGGTATGGTTGTAATAAGTTGCAATGTGACATATACAAGCTTTTGAATGTAACATAAGTGCAGGATTCAATTCTACACTCCGTGAAGGCAATGTTACACATCATGAATACATACAAGTTGGTAAAGGAAGGGATGTTGGCCTTAACCAGATCTCTTTATTTGAGGCTAAAATTGCTAACGGAAATGGAGAACAAACTCTAAGCCGTGACATATACAGGCTCGGCCATCGGTTTGATTTTTTCCGGATGCTGTCATGTTATTTTACCACTGTTGGTTTCTATTTCAGTATCTTGGTGAGTTAAAATACATATCGTATCAGTATTATCATCTAGTTGTTTGACCATTTTGTTTTTATTTTGACAGATTACCATACTTACAGTTTATGTTTTCCTTTATGGCCGCCTATATCTCGTCCTCAGTGGACTTGAAAAAGCAATAAGCACTCAACCAGGAATTCGTGAAAACAAAGCTCTTGAGTTTGCTCTTACTTCTCAATCATTTGTGCAAATTGGGTTTCTAATGGCTCTTCCTATGGTGATGGAGATAGGACTAGAAAAAGGATTTCGTACCGCATTAAGTGAATTTGTCCTAATGCAATTGCAGCTTGCTCCAGTTTTCTTCACATTTACTCTTGGAACCAAAACCCACTACTATGGGAGAACATTGCTTCATGGAGGTGCTAAATATAGACCCACGGGGCGTGGCTTCGTGGTCTTTCATGCTAAATTTGCGGATAATTATCGTTTATACTCTCGAAGTCACTTTGTAAAGGGGCTTGAGCTCATGATCTTGCTCCTGGTTTATCAGATTTTTGGTGAGGACTACCAAGGGACAATTGCATATATCTTCATTACAGTTTCCATGTGGTTTATGGTTGGAACATGGCTCTTTGCTCCTTTCCTTTTTAACCCTTCCGGTTTTGAGTGGCAAAAGATCATCGATGATTGGACTGACTGGACCAAATGGATTATCAACCGAGGAGGCATTGGTGTCCCGCCTGAGAAAAGTTGGGAATCTTGGTGGGAAGAGGAGCATGAACATCTTCGTCATTCCGGGAAACGAGGCATAATATCCGAGATTATATTGTCATTGAGGTTTTTCATATATCAATACGGTTTAGTCTATCATTTGAACCTCACAAGGCATACAAAGAGTGTTCTGGTATGAAATCTTCTTTTGAACTTAATAGGTTTATTTTTCTGATGAGTAATATTTCTTTTGAACTACAGGTTTATGGTGTTTCATGGTTGGTTATCTTCTTTATCCTTTTTGTCATGAAGGTGAGTTTTTTACTGAATATCCAATACTTCAGTTCTTATTGTTGAAATATTATCTTATATGAGTTGTTGAAATAAAAATCTTCTAGTTTATAAGAAAAGTGATATCATAAGTAATTGACTTGGCCTAGCATTTTCAATGTGATTCATTTCTCTTATGGATTGAGCTACACAATACTCTTTCGGTCCATTGAATCTTGAGTTTCCACACTTATCACATCTAATGATTGTGTAATTGGACAGACGATTTCGATCGGCCGAAGAAAATTCAGCGCAAACTTCCAGCTGGTTTTCCGGTTGATAAAAGGCGTAATCTTCATCACATTTGTATCCATTCTAGTAGTCTTGGTTGCTGTTCCTCACATGACACCTCGTGATATTGTAGTATGTTTACTTGCCTTCATCCCCACGGGTTGGGGACTACTTCTGGTTAGTCGCATTTTCCACATTTTTTCGGAACTTTGAGATGTATTGGCGAATATGTAAATTGTGTTGTAGATTGCTCAAGCATGCAAGCCAGTGGTGCAAAGAGCTGGAATATGGGGCTCTATAAGATCACTTGCTCGTGGGTATGAAATCTTGATGGGGTTGTTTTTGTTTACGCCGGTTGCTTTTCTTGCATGGTTCCCATTTGTGTCGGAATTTCAGACAAGAATGCTATTTAACCAAGCTTTTAGTCGAGGACTTCAGATTTCTCGTATTCTTGGAGGACAAAGGAAAGAAAGATCCTCAAGAAATAAGGAGTAGTCTTATGAATTATCATCATTGCCATTTTATGTTTAAAATTTAAATGATGCATTTTCCAAATATAAAATAGTTGGTAATTGGTATAAATTAATTATAAAATTACCCCAAGTCTTTGGGGTTGTTTGGTTTTACGGTAACCGTGCGGTGCGGTAATCGTACTGTAATTTCATTTTAAATTACAATACAATCTAAAAAATTACGGTGATTGTTATCATTTGGGGTTTAAGTTCATCTCCAACCTGGACTCTTGGACGTCCAGGTGTCCGCCATGTCAACGATTCGAGTTAATATTTTTTTAAAAATGAAATTTATAATTTTACAATTTTGAATTTTTAAATATTTTAAAAAATTGAAAATAAAAGAAATTTATAATTTCTATAATATTTTGATTGATTGTTATTATACGCTGGAAAATGATTGATTTATCGGTTTTAAATATAATTAAAATTTTAATTGTAATTTTACTTAACCAAACTTGATCCAATTAGCTATCAGTTTTATTCATTTTTTGTTACTAAGTTAATAGTTTTTGTAGATCAGTTATTATCTTTTATCAATTGATTGTACTTTTAATTTAGAAAATATAATAACAATTTTTAATCAATTAATTAAAATTTTAAAATATTTCATAATAGTAAAAATCACTACATCAATTTAACAAATAAATTATGATTTCTATAATAATAACATCATTACACATAATAAGTATTTACATAAAAAACCATTATATAAAGAAAAATATAATTTAAAATTTATAAATATCCTAGTATTGTTGTAGAGATGAAATGTATATTATTTATAAAGATGATATGTACAACAAAAAGATGATATGTAGAGAGAATAAATTTCTAAACATGGATAGTTGGAGATGCATAAGGCTTTCTGTAATGATGGAGATGCCCGCTTATCACACGCCATGTCAGCGCCCATGCCTACATGGACGCTGACACTTTTTCGCGGAAATTATGTATTTTATTTTATTTTTACTTTTTTAATTATTTTTTAACTTTATTTAAAATAATTTAATAAATAAATATATTAATATAAATATTATAATTTTATTTTGATAATATAAATATGTAATTTTAGGTAAAAGTATATCATTTCGAAATCGAAATATAAAAAATGAGTATGAATCAATGAAAATAAATATAATCGAAAAATTGAAATATAATACATACAACGATATAAATTTTTAAAAATAATGTTTAATCATGGAGATCATTGAAATTTAAAATATTAAAATTAAAATGTAATATTTATTGATAAATTGAATAGTAAATAAATAAAATTGATGAGATAGAAAGATAAAATGAAATTTAGAGAGAAAAGATTTGGCGGATGAAAGATAAATAAATAATGATGTAGATAAGTGATAAGCTTTAGAAGTTGAAAGAGAATATGATTTGAATGTGAGATAATAATGATATGTAGAGAGATTTATACGGCGAAAATAATTTTGGGCACAAACAATGGTTTATTCAATATTCGAAATATGAAAACAATTAAACAATAAACTTTAAATTAATCATATTAAATATCAATAGTCAAATGACTATAAATGAATAGTAAGGTTTTTCTTAATTTTACAATGAAGGATTTTGACAAGTTATGTGTTATTGTAATTTTTAAAATACATAATGTATAATTATCACATTTTTATTAGGTTATGTGACAAATTTAAACTAGTGATATATTAAGGTGCAAGCAGACCAAATTTGCTAAATAGTCAATTTTTTTAAATTATACTTTGCTAAATAACCAATTTTGGAAAAGAATTTGTAGAATAACTTATATTTGTAAAACATTGTCTAAACATCTTATATAGATGGAGAGATAAAATGTTATATATAATATATTATCAATGTTTTCATATCACAGAGCGATTAATACATGAAATATTATACATTATAGGGTCGGATCCCTGGTTTTTCGATTACGTTCTTAGAATAAAAATAACATCATTCTTTTAATATAAAAAAAATAAAATTTGGTATCGACCGATACAGAATTGGAACATATGTTTTCATATCGGTCTATATGTGAAATATACGGTGGTATTGGATTATAGTGTCGGATACTAGTCGATACGTGAAATATCGAGCAGTATCGGTGTTTTATCTTATAACTCCCGGTATTAGGTTTTAGGGTCGACCCAACTTTTTCTGGCTCCGTCCTTAAAATACGAATAAAAGTAATATTTTAAAATAAAAATTAAATTTGGTATCGATCGATATACCAGTCATACCATATATACGACATGAATCAACACCATCTCTTATTTCACGCATCGACCGGATTTCAATACCATAACTCGATACTTATAAAACCTTTGGGGGTGCGGGGCACCTTAGGCGAATCCAAACATCGGCTATAGACGGGAAGCGATGAGATGATACATATGATACCACCTACCATTGCACTAGGTTATTTCTCTAGCAAAGCAGCAATGATTCCAGTGGAACAATAAAATTAAGAGTGTTCACCTTAAAGTCACTAGCAAGTTTAGGGTTAGAGAAAAAGTAAATTCACGAGAACTAGATGAGAGTCATTAGGGCTAACATAATGCAAAGCACACAATATTTTGCAAGTAAGAGATATATCGTTACATTTGGTTATCATAGTTAGACCAGCGTTATAGTCGATGTGTGGGCAAACCTTAGCGAGAATGTTAAGTCCAATAAGGAGGAGTGAATGTAAAACCCATNTGATCATTCAACAGGCGTGATGAGTGTGTTTGTACTGCCATCGTCTGTGGCAATATTACGTGGCAGCTCACCATTGGTCGGAAAATTAATATTTAAATCAGGGTTTTGGGTACTGTTTCTCCTCATCGTCATTCCGTGAAGGAAGAATTGCCACATCGAGCTCTCTACGCCCTCAATCTGTTTCACGTTCAACCCATTTCATTCTGATTTTCGTTAAGGTATATATTATGGCTCCTCATAAAACGAGATACTCAGCCATGTCTGAGTTGGATATTAAGGAGTTTAGGTCTAAGTTTTCGATTCCGGCACATTATTCCATCTGGAAGGGACGGGAAGATATTCTCTGTTTCCTTCCGGTGGAAATGAGTGTGCCGGCATCCGCTATTTCGGTCAGTTACGTGCGGGCTTCGTTTTCCGCTGCATCCTTTTGTAGCAGTCGTTCTTAAAGAAATTCACTGCTCTACTTTTGCGTTATTTTCGGGTAGTTATGTGTATATAGTGGCGTTCATATTTTATTGCCACCAACAGAATAGGGCCCCGACCTTAGAACATTTTTTCAACATGTTCTTGGTGGGGTCCCGAAGGGGTAAATGTCTATTAGGATACCGCAAACTATACTATATAGCGGTGCGTACTAAAGAGTGCTCTATAGTGGATAAAGAAGAGTATATCCATGCGTGGGAATCTTGTTATGTGTGGATAACAGTCCCAAAAGAGGACATGTTGAAGGTGTGACCACGCATAACTCACCCACGCATAGGCCAATTGGACCGAACTAGGTTCAACCCCTCTCGTCCGGCACCGCAAATACACTTGCGATGTTCCCCCCTCCCGAAGCACGTCTTAAGCGAACAGAGTTGCTTCGGGAGAAAAGACTGATAGAAATAGGTGTCGCGGGTAGGACCGGAGCCCCAGCCCCGAAGGGGATGTTTTCTAGCTCAGATCCATCAGAAGGATCGGGTATGAAGTAATGTTTTTATTTTATCCTTTCCTGATCCTTATGTATTTGTTTTGCAGACTTGACTGAGACGATGCCTAGCTCACGGTTCAAACGTATGGCTACTGCTTCGGTCCGTCCTTCTGAAGGACAACGCGAAGCAACGGATAGTGCTGATGAAAGTGAATCAGCAACGGGGGGTATGCTGGTCCCATCGGGGTCCGGGAACCCCCCGATCCAAACTACCAGCGCGGGCACACTGACCCTGCGCTACACAGGGCAGCCTTCGATTGGGGAAGGGCCTGCGTTTCGGGTATTTGGAGTGGTAGAGGAGGTGATAACGGCTTGGATTCGTTCTTTGAGCTTATCCAGCCTCTATCAAATCGAAAACAGCTCCTTTATTAATGCTAATTCAGTTGATTTATTACTGCAGGGAGCCGTTCCCGTGGAGAAGGTTCTCCCCGATCCTCATCTTAAGCCGAACGTTTCCCTACCGCCGATCTCCTTGGGAAAAGGGAAGAGGGCGACCGAAGCAGAAGCCCCGAGGGATCTCAAAAGGCTTAAGAAAGGGGAGAATGTTTCGATCCCCACTAAGGGGATCGTTTTGAAGGAGTCTGCATCGGGCCCTAAGACTAACTCCGACTGGGGAGTTGCCTTAGACCTGCTAGACAGGTTCAGTAAGAGGAGGAAATTAACCTCCTGGAGAAGTGCTTTCCTGAAGGATTTCCATCTTTATGGAGAGCAAAACCCAGACAACATCCAAGCGGACATGTCTGGGGAAGAAATCATTGAGGGCTTCCTCGACCTCACCACCAAGGTAATTTTCTTTTATATTAAGGCCCGAAACTTTACTTTTTTGACCTTGTTATCTTATGCAGATGCTGAGGAAGGCCTTCACAACTGCCATCACCGTGGAGAAGAACTAGGGTGGCAGTGTTGTGTCCCAACAAGTCCAAGATCAACTTGACCTTACGAAAAGGCAAGTTGAGATCAAACATGGTGAGTTGGTCACGGTACGGGAGGATCGGGACCGATTGGGCAATGAACTGCTAAGAGCTGGGACCGAAGTCTCGCTCTTAGCAGATAGAGTCTCTGAGCTGGAGAAAATAGAGAAGACAGCTCAGGGGCGAATTTCTGACCTGGAGGCCTGCGGGCCAAGGAATAAGAGGTCAACCAAGTTCAAGGTCGGGCCCAGAAGAAGAGAAATAAGATGAACGAACTTCTCCTTCAGGCCCAAGAAGAGAAGGCGAACTTGGAAGAGGAGTTGACAAGAACCCGCACTTCGGCCGAAGGTTCGGTCCGGGAAGCAGTCCTAGGCTTTGCTCGGTCCCCTCTGTTATTCGCTTTAGCGGATAACATACATGGGGTGTATACTGCTAAATACCTGGATAACATGCGAGAGCAGATTATAAAGCAGTTCAGGCTTTCCCCTTCGGACGAGCGATGGAAGGCGATCGAGCCACTTGAGAGAGATGGCAACTTACAAGTTATTCCAACTTTGGAAGAACCTATTCTGAAAGATGACCATTTCTTCTATCTCTTTGAGGAGATGGAGAAAGCGGTCAACCAAAAGGTAGCCGACCAGGAAGAAGAATAGAAGCAGCTTGCGGCCCGGACCGAACCGCAGGAGCAGGGAATTGAAGAAAAGGAAGATGGGTAGGATAGTTAAATCTCAGTTGTATTTTGTACCTACTTTGCTCCTTGTTTTCAATATACAACTATTTCCTCTCAATTCTTGTCTTTTTAATTGTCAGAACAAAATATCATAACTGACTTTTAAGTGAATGAATATGTTTCATATTAACGAGAGTGTTTTAACTACCAAGTGTAAGATCGGGGATGCTTATAGGGTGTTAATCCATCGGTCCCAGATATTATGTTTTGCTCACTCAGGTCAATTCTGATTGCATCGGTCGTTTTACATTGTATGCGGATCACTCTTATTCCGCCCTTGGAGTCACAACTTGATTAGAAAGATGCGGTCTAGGTTCAATATGAGTCCTTATAAGCTTTGGCCGAACCTTGGTTCTACTGAAGTCCCGTAGGTTATACTGGCTATGCTTTTGCGCATCATATGTCCCATAATAGAACCGAATTTGTGTTTCTATATGTTGACTTCCCCATTCCTCTTTTCGTGGCAGATTTCGTAAGTACAAAGGCCATTTCCCAAGAATGAATGTCGTTGAAGGGAGTGTTTTAGTTCGTAATGAGTTTTGGGAGAATCAAAACTCATCCATGGGACTAAGCAAGTGCAGGAGCATCTGACTCGTCAGAGCGATTACTACAACTTGGGAGCCTTGCGGATAAGAAGTTTCAGTCACCAGTCCAGATTCTTCCTAAGGCACCCAACTTCAAGATCGGTCCATCACTCAATTAGAAATAGTTTGTTTTGTACTTACTTGTTTTCAGCTTACGTTTAAAGCAATGTACGTTTATTAAGTCAAACAAGTTAATCGAAAGTTCAAAAGAAATATCGCCTTAAATTCATGACATTCCAAGTTCGGGGGACCTCTATACCATCCAATGTTTCAAGTTTATAAGCACGTGATTCCAATTTCTTTGATATTCGATACGGTCCCTCCCAATTTCTGTCCAGCTTCCCAACGTTCCTCTACACTTTTATGCTTCTGATGACGAGATCGCCTTCAAAGAATTCCCTTGGAGGACTCGCTTGTTATAGGCCCGTTCCATAGTTCGCTGATAAGCACGCATCTGTGCGTAAATCGCATCTCTCTTTTCTTCGATCATCTCGAGGTCCAATAATCTCCTTTCACCATTCATATGCTCATCATACTGAGATATCCGAGGTGATCGGATGACAACCTCCACCGGGCTAACAGCCTCGGTCCCATACACCAATGAGAAAGGTGATTCCTGGGTTGTTGAACGAGGTGTAGTTCGGTATGCCCATAAGACCTCATAGATGTGTTCAGACCATTTCCCTCCAAAATCTTCTAACTTGGTTTTCAATCCTTTCAGGATAACCTTGTTAGATACCTCCGTAAGTCCATTAGTTTGGGGATGGGATACTGACGAGAAATGTTGGATGATGTCCAACTTGGTGCATAAATCCCGTTTTTCCACGGAACTGAGTCTCATTATCTGATATGAGTGCTCGGGGAACCCCGAAGCGACTCACGATATTTCTCCATAAGAAGTGTTTGACAACCTTCTCTGAGATGATGGCTACTACTTCTACTTCAATNTCATTATTTAGGGTTTGCTTGATCATTTAAAAATAAGAATATATCCTGAAAATGAGTATATTTGGGTCACATGTGCAAATCTTGTACAGTCATTATTATTATTTAATTTATTTTAATAGACATGAATTACACAGAGAACAGTTGTTTCCATTAAGTTTAAAGGCACACGATTGGCTTGTCTGCGATTGGAAAAAAATAGAACCCACCTGAGTCAGCATTACGTGGAATATATTTTTTATAATTAAATTATTGCCAAATACGTTAAAATTACACAGAGTAGGGTTTAAGTTCATTATTTCAATTTTCATATAAATCAATTCGGGATAACTTAAGGCCCAATCATAAAAGCCCAAATATGAGCACATTTTAAAATAAGGCCCAATACTTCGAATAACCAAATGGTGGATTTGTTTAATTCAATTTATTAAAGTTGATATATATGATGAGATGTAGTGATATAAACTTATATTAATTTTTTAACCATTTAATAAAATTATGAAATCATAATCATAATTTATGTAAAATACTAATATACTTAATAAATAATATGGATAATCATATTTAATGATATATATGATTGGTTGTAGTGATATTAATTTTTTAAACATTTAGTAAAATTATGAAATCATAATCATGATTTATATAAAATAATAATATACTCAATAAGTAATAAGGATAATCATATTTAATGATATATATGATGAGATGTAGTGATATATACTTATATTAATATTTTAAACATTTAGTACAACTATGAAATCATATTCATAATTTATGTAAAATTCTAATATACTCAATAAATAATAAGGATAATCATTTTTAATGATATTGTTATGATCCCTTTTTAGGGGCACCAACAGTCAACCGATTCGTTAGTCAACGAACTCGGTTTTGATTTGTTTTTTATGAGGAATATGATTAAAACTAGAAACAATAAAGAGACACATCGATTTATAGTGGAAACCCCAGGAATTGGGAAGAAAACCACTTGACTAAGAGCGAATTACCCTCATAGCCAGTTCACTAATCAAACAATTCATACAGAATACATCAGAAGCTTAATGAAAATGACAAGGAATAAGAAAGTAGTAAGAACTCCGGCAGGGTAACGGTATGTTCTTACGCGTCCAAAAAGGTCCTGCTATTTCCGTCGTCACGCTCTGTATTTATAGAGCTAGTGGAGTGTGTAAATCACGCTTTGTAACCGCCTCTGACAGGTTTGTTAGAGGTTGTTGTCACGCGATGTAAAACGAGGTTGGGACCGAGGCGTGGTCTGCGTGAACGGGCCCGAGGCGTGGTAAACGTGTGAAGGCCCGAAGTGTGGAAAGCGCGGGTTTGTAACCGTTTGGACCGAACCACAGAGTCAGTTACCAGAAAAACGATTTATTTTGCCAAGGTTATCTTCGGTCCTCTCGCGGAACATCGGGCCGCTTCTTGTTAAGTGTATAAATGGGTTACACAAGTTCGCTTCCACCATTCGGATCGGCCCAATCGTTATTGGGCCTCATCCGTTGCAGGGTGCTCGGTCTTTGAGTTCTCATCACTAGCCCATTGGGCTTGATTGCCATCGTAGAGGTGATACAAGGCCGATCACATGATGTTTACACATTCGTGAGAACATGTGACCGTACCTGCAGGTAGTGAGCGTCTAGGGGACCGATCTTTCCCTTAAGTGTAGGAATTAATTTGTATTTAAAACTCAATAACGTATATTTGTGTTATCTTTGTTATTTTTTAAATATTAATATCCAGATTTGCGCCTCTTCATATTCGATGATTCAACAGGCGTGATGAGTATGCTTGTACTGCTATTTTTTGGGGCAATATTACGTGGCAGCTCACCATTGGTTGGGAAATTAATATTTAAATCGGGGTTTTGGGCACCGTTTCTCCTCATCGTCATTTCGCGAAGGAAGAACTGCCAAATCGAGCTCTCTGCGCCCTCAATCTGTTTCACGTTCAACCCATTTCATTTCGATTTTCGTTTAGGTATATTCTATGGCTCCTCATAAAACGAGATACCCAGCCATGTCTGAGTTGGACATTGAGGAGTTTAAGTCTAGGTTTTTTATTCCGGCGCATTATTCCATCTGGAAGGTACGGGAAGGTATTCTCTGTTTCCTTCCGGCGGAAATGAATGTGCCGGCATCCGCTATTCCGGTCAGTTACGCTTCTTTGAAGTGCGGGCTTTGTTTCCCGCTGCATCCTTTTGTAGCAGCCGTTCTTAAGGAAATTCACTACCCTACTTTTGCATTGTTTCCGGGTAGCTATGTATATATAGTGTCGTTCATATTTTATTACCACCAACAGAATAGGGCCCCGACCTTAAAACATTTTTTCAACCTGTTCTTGGTGGGGTCCCGAAAGGGTAAGGGTCTATTAGGATGCCGCAAGCTATACTATATAGCGGTGCGCACTAAAGAGTGCGCTATAGTGGATAAAGAAGAGTCTCTCCATGCGTGGGAGTCTTGTTATGTGTGGATAACAGTCCCAAAAGATGACATGTTGAAAGTATGGTCACGCATAACTCACCCACGCATAGGTCAGTTGGATCGAACTAGGTCAACCCCTCTCATCCGGACACCGCAAATACACTTGCGATGTTCCCCCCTCCCGAAGCACGCCTTAAGCGAACGGAGCTGCTTCGGGAGAAAAGACTGATAGAAATAGGTGTCGCGGGTAGGACCGGAGCCCCAGCCCCGAAGGGGATGTTTTATAGCTCAGATCCATTAGAAGGATCGGGTATGAAATAATGTTTTTATTTTATCCTTTCCTGATCCTTATGTATTTGTTTTGCAGACTCAACTGAGACGATGCCTAGCTCACGTTTCAAACGTATGGCGGCTGCTTCGTTCCGTCCCTCTGAAGGACAACGCGAAGCATTGGGGAGTGATGATGGAAGTGAATCAGCAACGGGGGGTATGCTGGTCCCATTGGGGTCCGGGAACCCCCCGATCCAAACTACCAACGCGGGCACATTGACCCTGCGCTGCACAGGGCAGCCTTCGACTGGGGAATGTCATGTGTTTCGGGTATTTGGAGTGGTAGGGGAGGTGATAACGGCTCGGATTCGTTCTTTGAGCTTATCCAGCCTCTATCAGATCGGAAACAACTCCTTTATCAATGCTAATACTATTGCTTTATTGCTGCAGGGAGCCGTTCCCGTGGAGAAGGTTCTCCCCGGTTCTCACCTTAAGGCGAACGTCTCCCTGCCGCCGATCCCCTTGGGAAAAGGGAAGAGGGCGACCGAGGCCGAAGCCCCGAAGGATCCCAAAAGGCTGAAGAAAGGGGAGAACTCTTCGATCCCTACCAAGGGGATCGTTTTGAAGGAGCCTGCATCGGGCCCTAAGACTAACTCCGACTGGGGAGTTGCTTTGGGCCTGCTAGAAAGGTTCAGTAAGGGGAGGAAACTAACCTCATGGAGAAGTGTTTTCTTGAAGGACTTCCACCTTTACGGAGAGCAAAACCCAGACAACGTCCTAGCGGACATGTCTGGAGAAGACATCATGGAGGGCTTCCTCGACCTCACCACAAAGGTAATTTTTGATATATGAAGGACCGAAGCTTCACTTTTTTGACCTTGTTATCTTATACAGATGCTGAGGAAAGCCTTCACCATTGCCATCACCGTGGAGAAGAACCAGGGTGGCAATGTTGTGCCCCAAAAAGTCCAAGATCAACTTGACCTTGCGAAAATGCAAGTTGAAATTCAAACATGGTGAGTTGGTTACGGTACGGGAGGACCGGGACCGACTGGATAGTGAACTGTTAAGTGTTGGGACGGAGGTCTCACTCTTAGCAGATAAAGTCTCTGAGTTGGAGAAGATAGGAAAAACAGCTCAGGAGCGAATTTCTAACCTGGAGGCCAAGCTGCGGGCCAAGGAGGAGGAGGTCAACCAAGTCCAAGGTCGGGCCCAAGAGAAGAGAAACAAATTGAACGAACTTCTCCTTCGGGCCCAAGAAGAGAAGGCAAACTTGGAGGAGGAGTTGACATGAACCCGCACTTCGGCCGAAGGTTCGGTCCGGGAAGCAGTCCCAGGCTTTGTTCGGTCTCCCCTGTTATTCTCTTTGGCGGATAACATACACGGGGTGTATACTACTAAATACATGGATAACATGCGAGAGCAGGTTATAAAGCAGTTCGGGCTTTCCCCTTCGGACGAGCTATGGAAAGTGGTCGAGCCACTTGAGAGAGATGACAACTTTCAGGTTATTCCAACTTTGAATGTGGACCGAAATAGTGTTTGGCTCTATGTCAGGTATGCCCGCGGCCAATCTGGCGAGTGCGTCGGCAACCTTATTTTGCTCTCGTGGCACGTGGTCAAGAGAAAACTCACTGAATTTTTTGGATAATTCCAGAACTTTGGCACAATATAACCTCATCATCGGGTCATGAGTTTCAAATCTCCATACGAACTGTTCCACTACTAACTTCGAGTCTGAGAACATTCGCACTCTGCTAACTCCCATTTTTCGAGCCAAGGTCATTCCCGATAATACAGCCTCATATTCTACCACATTATTTGTTCCAGCAAAGGAAAATTTGATTGCGGAATGAATAATGTCACCTTGTACCGTTGTTAGGGTAATGCCCGCTCCTCTTCATCCGAAGGTCGACCCATCTACGTGTATCGTCCATCGATCATCCTCTTGGTTAAGATATATGGCCGATCGGGTCATTTCAACCACAAAGTCGGCTAGGACATGAGCTTTGATCGCCATTCGGGGCAAGAATTCCAGATACATAGCGCTGAGTTTGATAGCCCATTTTGCCAATCTCTCATTCAAATCCTTCTGTTTAAGGACCACCTTCAGAGGTTGATCCGTATAAACATAGACCGTTCTGCCTTCAAAACAATGTTTCAGCTTGGATACAGCTTTTTTCAAAGCTAGCATGAATTTCTCTAAGGTGGAATATCAGGTTTCAGCAGATACCAGAGAATGTCTGACATAATAAACAGGTCTATGAATGTCGTCTCGAATGGTCACCAGAGCTACGATGACGGCAACTTCTGATACAACAAGATACAACCCCAAAGGTTCATCACAAGTTGGACTTACCATCACCGGGGGAGTGCTTAAATAAGTCTTCAGCTCGGAGAAGGCCCGGTCGCATTCTTCGGTCCAATCTAGATGGCTTGCTTTTCTTAGCATTCTGAAAAAAGGTAGAGCCCGGTCTGTGGATTTTGAAATAAACCTGCTTAGTGCGGCGAGTCGGCCAGTAAGCCTCTGAATTCTCTCTTGTTTCTTGGAGGTTGCATATAAATGATAGCATGCACCTTTTCAGGGTTAACCTCTATGCCTTTATCTGAAACGTAATATCCTAGAAATTTTCCACTTCGGATCCCGAAGCAGCATTTGTTTGGATTTAGTTTAAGCTTATATTTTCGGCATACTTCGAAACAACGAGACAAATAAGAAAGGTGGTCTTCATCATTCATAGATTTAACAATCATATCGTCAACATAAACTTCCATCATATGGCCGATCAATTCTGTAAAGATTTTGTTGACCAACCTTTGTTATGTTGCTCCAGCATTTTTTAGACCGAATGGCATAACCACATAACAATAAACGTCATCTTCGGTCATGAATGATGACTTCTTCTGATCTTTTTCAGCTAGGAAGATGTGATGGTACACAGAATAAGCATCCATGATACTCATTATGGTGCTACCAGACACAGCGTCTACCAGTCGGTCGATATGCGGCAAGGGGAAAGGGTCCGACTCACAGCTTTTGTTAACATTGGTAAAGTCGATGCACATTCGCCATTTCCCATCCGATTTGTAGACCACTACTGGGTTTGCAACCCATTAAGTATAGTGAATTTCTCTGATGAATTCCGACTGCAACAATTTATTCGCCTCAGCCCGGATAATCTCTATTTTTTCGGGAGAATAGCGTCTCATTTTCTGCCTAACAGGCTTCGTTCCAGGCTCGGTGTTGATATGATGTTCACTATCGGATCGGTCAATCCCCGCAACATCGTCCGGGGTCCATGCAAATATATCCATGTGGCTTCTCAGCAAGTGGATCAATTCCTTTTCAAAAGCAGGGGCTAAATGTGTCCCGATGCGAGTTGTTTTGGTTGAGTCATCCTCAACCAGGTTAATCAACTTGAACCCTACGGGTTCCATTGCTTGCCTCGGGTGCGGCGGTTCTTCCAGCAGATCGACCCGGGCCCTTTTGATATGTGCCAATGTTCGGCACGAGCTCATGTAGCATTGCCTAGCTACTTTCTGATCCCCCATGACAGAAATATTCCATAAATAGAGGGGAATTTGAGCATCATATGATAGGTAGATGGGACCGCTTCGAACTTACTAAGGCCGATCCGTCCGATAATGGCTTTGTAAGCCAAGTCGACTTCAACGACAATGAATTCCAGATCCTCCGATCGGTCCTTGGATGGTTCTCCAAGGGTGATTGGGAATAAAATCTTCCCGCATGGAATGACGCTCCTCTGGTCGAACGACCAAAGAGTTATTAGCGATCGGGAGGTCATGAGCAGCAGCTCCCAACATTTCGGCGACCTCGCGCTTCATTAGATTGCATGAAGCCTCGGTGTCCACTAGGATCCTATGGACACGACGATTCCCGATGACTCTAGTGATGGTAAGGGGATCATCGCATGGATCGATGATCCCTTCCCGATCGGCCATGGTGAAAGTGATATCCTCACCAAAGGGAGGGGACTGTTCTGCCGGATCATATTTAACCAGCGCCACAGATTCGGAGCTCTCAGCGGAGTTTCCGCGCGCAGTTCTCTTTTGGTCCCGGACCAATTCATTTATTCTCAGACCACCGAAGATAACATAAATATCTCCAGCTACTTCTCTGGGTGCCACCTCATTTTGAGGAGGTTGGGCACCAGTTTCCGCAGGTGGAGGAGCGGCCTGCTCCTGTCTTCCACCCTCGTTCTGCGGGGCTCTGCCGCCACGGCCTCGCCATCTTCTTCTTCGTCCCTGACCACGGTTCTCTCGACCGTGTTGGCCAATTTCTTGTTCTGGTGGAGGAGACCGTCGGTCCTCCTTCCGATCATTGTAATTTCGGGGTTGTCCCCGATTATCCCTTCCCCGCGGCATGTGACGATCGTCACCTTGGTGGCCCTTTCGAGGGGATTCTGCTCGCTTGCCCTTCTGACCATTCTGGTCGGACTTTTCTTTATTCATTGTCACTACCGTCTCTTTATTCATGGTCGGGTGATCGCGATTATGATGTAGTTCGCAATACACCCGATTGTCCTCCTGCTTCGGGGGGACTTCTTTCTCGCCCACATCCGCAACTTCTCGCGACTGCTTCTTAGGGTAGGAAACCCTATGATCACCTGCGGGCTCAGAATTCCCGCCAGGTTTCCGATAGCCTAGCCCCAGCGCTTCATCCACCTTAATATACTTATTGATTTTCTGAAGAAGTTTTCCCAAGGTGGACGGTGGGCTCTTTACCAAACTGGCCGAAAGGGCGCACGGTCCCAAGACCTGCTGTAGAATATCAATCTTATCCCGGAGCTCAAGCTTAATGCCCCGGGCGGTCCTATTGAATTTCTCCATGAAGGACCGAAGACTCATTTTTGCCGAGATATATTTCAACTGATATAGTTCCTGCCTGCTTCGGGGCGGTCCTACATTTGGAGCAAATTGCTCTGAGAAAGTCAAAATAAATCCGCCATACGACTGTATGGATCGGGCCGGCAAATTTTTGAACCACGTTTGGGCGTCGCCTTGTAATCCTGCCGCGAAGATGCGACACTTTAGTGAATCTGAGGCCCGAACCGTTCACATGCGTAATTTGAAATCGGCAACGTGATCGATCGGATCACCGTCACCACGAAATGTCGGCAACCCCTCGGGGTTGCGATAATGCCGATCTGGGACTGCTGCCCAGATCTCTTCAGAGAAGGGGAGCATCAAATCTCCCAAGGCGGCTGATACGCCTTCAGATTGTTGGGACGATGTCTGGACCGCATGCAAATTATGCCACCAGTCATCATCCTTATTTCGCCTGATTGGGGCCTCCATGGCCCTGTTGAATAAACCAGGATTGCGTCCCAGATTAGGTTCGCAATCCTTCAACGCACGCATGCTCTCCAACTCCCTGGTGAGCTCGTCAATTCGCCGATGCATCTGCTCCTAATCATTTCCAGAAGCAGGAGTTAGAGCCCTGGCCGGGGGGAGGAGTAGACCGATATCTGGGCCTCCTCGTTGTTACACCACGCCTGATGATTTCTTCATCGTCAGTGCTGCGCTGTTAAGGATCACTCTCGTATCCTCTGCTTTTGGGAACGGGGCTTGAAACAGCCGGTGGTTCTGTTCCACTTCTCTCCGATGTAATTTCTATTACCACCCTCCTGACGATAGCTTCCAAATCCTGCAAAGTGAATGTTGGTGCTGGGAGACTTTCGGGAAGCACGTCACTATCATTTGTCGAAGTTCCAGTCGCCATGCCTTTGAATGTCCTATCCCTGGTAGAAAACTCAAATGGGATTAGAGAATCATCCCCACGGACGGCGCCAAACTGTTATGGTCCCTTTTTAGGGGGTACCAACAGTCACCCGATTCGTCAGCATACGAATTCGGTTTAGATTTGCTTTTGATGGGGAAAGTGATTATCAATGGAAACAAATAAAGGAGACACAGCGATTTATAGTGGAAACCCATGAAATTGGGGTGAAAACCACTTGACTAAGAGCGAATTATGCTCATAGCATGTTCACTAATCAAATAATTTATACAAAATACAGCAGAGGCTTAATGAAAATGACAAGGGAATAGAAAGCAGTAAGAACTCCGGCAGGGTAACGGTCTGTTCTTACGCGTCCAAAAGGTCCTGCTATTTCCGTCGTCGCACTCTGTATTTATAGAGTCAGTGGCGTGTGTAACTCATGCTCTGTAACCGCCTCTGACAGGTTTGTTAGAGGTTGTTGTCGCGCGATGTAAAACGATGCTGGGACCGAGCTGTGGTCTGCGTGATCGGGCCCGAGGCGTGGTAAACGTGTGGAGGCCCGAAGCATGGAAAATGTGGGTTTGTAACCGTTCTGACCGAACCATGGAGCCAGTTACCAGAAAACGCTTTATTTGGCCAAGGCCATCTTCGGTCCTCTCGTGGAACATCGGGCCGCTGTTCGTTAAGTGTGTAAGTGGGCTACAAGGGTTTGTTTCTACCATTTGAATCGGCCCCATTGTTAATGGGCCTTATCCGTCATGGGATGCCCGGTCCTAGAGTTCTCATCACATTTAGCTAGCCATAAATTTTCAGGAGGCAGCTGCAAGGGCTAGCACGAATTTCTCGATGTCTGTGTAATGTGATTCAACACCCTATAATTTCGTGCTCACATAATACATTGGTCGGTGTTCTTTGTCATTGAGTCTTACTAATCTCGCACTGACGGCCTCCCTCGAAACTACTACGTACAAACCTAGTGGTTCTCCTTAGGATGGCGGGGACATGAAAGAGTATTACTAAGATAATCTTTAAGATTCTCGAATGTTTGTTGCAGTTTGCATTCCATTAAAGTTAGATTTTCTTAAACCCGGAAAAAAGGTAGGCTTATGTCTACCGATCTGGAGATAAATCGATTTGGAGAGCTAAATGTCCCATCAATCTCTGAACTTCTCTAAGACTTGTCGGAGGGGACATTTCTTGGATGGCTGTAATTTTATCTGGGTTGATTTCTATACTCTTTCTGATATCATGAAACCGAAGAATTTACTCCGAACGCACACTTAAGAGAATTCAACTTCATTCGATACTTTCTCATGATTAAGAAACAATCTTTCTGGTGATGCACCTGATATTTTCTTTGCCTGCTTTTGACCAAGATGTCTTCGATATATACTTCCAAACTCTTCCCGATTAGTTCCTTAAAAATTGAGTTTATCAATCGCTCATCTGTGGCTCCTACGTTTTCTAGCCTAAAAGGCATGACTTTGTAATAGAAAATTCATTTATTTGTCATGAACAAGGTGTACAACTTTTCATTGGGATGCATAAAGATCTCGTTGTACCCTTTAAAAGCATTAAGCATGCTATGAAATTCAAAACCGCAAGAGGCATTCACCATCATATCGATTGAAGGTAAGGGGTATCGATCCTTGGGACACGCCTTATTCTAATCAGTAAAATCAACACAACTCTTTAACCATTATTATATTTTGGGACCACCACAAGATATGCGACCTAATATGCATAGTTTGCCGGCATCAAACTTTCTAGTTCCTCATCGATAGCTTTCTCATTCTTAGGGGAGAATTTTCTTTTCTTTTGGTGAACTGATGCACATGGGGATTAATACTGAGTCGATGTGAGCAAATATTTGGATCTACACCCTCATAATCCTGGAAAGACAAAGAAAAAATATTTGTATTATTTTGTAAAAATAAAAATTACATCTTTTTCCATATCTAGTGACATTTATGAGCCGATAGTGATCATTTTTCAAGAATTATAGGGAAATAGAGTGACGGTTTTGATCCCCAATGGTTCAATCTGTGTATCCTTATCCTTATGCTTTCCTAGAAAAACCATATGCTCTTGATCAACCATCTTTCATTATTGGGATTCTATCATATAGACCGCTTTCCGCTGTTAGAGTATTCCATGCCGCTCTGACACATAATATTGTAGTATGAACGGGCTACCTCTCTTGATTACCTTTCATGTGTCCAATACCGGATGAGGTGGGGAATTTAATCATAAGATGGGCAGAGACACGATCGCTCCAACTAGGTTCAAGGCGCTCCTTCCTAATATTGCATTGTATGGGAGGATAAGGAGGTACACTACCACAAATTCTACCATCAAAGTTCGAGATATATGCTGATTTCCCAAAGTTACGGGGAGAAAATGTTCCCTGGTGTGTTAATCACTAGGTAACTCTCTCGGATAGAATAGTTACCTCTGCCGGAGAGACAGCGTTAGAGCCATTTAGCCATATACCAATGAATAAGGAATGCAACCTGTGGTCGACCTTGGTATTCAGGTGTTATCACACTGTCGTTGAAGCCGACTAACTTAGTTGGCACTTGTTGTAACTTTATAACCCCTTGTGTGGACATTTGTTCGAAGGCTACTTGACTGAGGATAATGTTTGCCGCTTCAGTATCCACCAAACACGCGCCATATTTTTTAACATAATTCTCGAGACTTAATTGTTGTGTCGGTAGATGCACTGTCTTTTAAATCTCCATTTATAAATGCTGATTGAACATCCATTTGATAAAGTTTCCATCCAATTTGAGCAGCTATTATAATAATTCCGATTCTTTCAAAGTATTCAACCTATGCAAAAGTTTTGAAATAGTCAATACCATGTTCTTGACCATACCCTTTTATAACTAATCAAATTTTTTGATGCTGCCATCTTGATTTGTTTTGATCTTGAATTCCCACTTTAGTTCAATAATATTGCAACTTGGCATTGGATCAAATAGTTTCCAAGTTTCATGATTCTCAATCATTTCTGATTCATCATTCATAGTCTTCTTACAATACATTAATGTTAAAGCTTCATGAATGCGTGTAGATTATTGTTACAGAAAAGTCAAATTTGTATACTCCTAATTTTCAGCTAAGCATTCAGTTTCAATACGAGTTTCAGATTAGGGGTGTCAATGAATTTGATTGGACTGTATTTAATCAAATCAAAACCAATCCAAAAAAATAAAATGAAACCAAATTCAAAAATATTTTTTTGTCAAATCCAAATCCAATCCGAGGGATTCGTTAAAATCCGAATCCATTCAAATGATCTGAAATTCAACATAAATAATTTAATCGTAAGTCAAAAAATTGAGCAATTAAGAAGTTTTTTCGAAACTTACTAATATTATTAAAAAATTATAAATTGATAATATTATAAATATTAAACAAACAAAAAATGAACAATATTAAAAATATATTGTACGTAATTACAAAATATAATCAATATACTAGATCGAATTGTATATCATTTGTTACAAAATAAATAAGTGCAATTATCAAGTTGTTATAATAATGCATGTCACAATAAAATTTTAATAAAGATTTAGAAAACGCTATTCGTTGATCACAATATTTTACTCTTTTACTCTATAATATCATCAGTAGCGAAATCCACTCTAATAAAATCATCCTCCTTCTTAGCCGAATCTGTGTAAAAAAGATATAAAGATTGAAATGTTTGAAATATGAAATGAAATCAAATAAATAATATACATAATAATTAATATTTAAAAATATTTAATACCTGAATAGTACAACCAATCTTTACAACAAACTAAAGCTTCAAGAGCACTCGGGTTCATTGTACTACGATATTCATATAATATTCTACCTCCTATACTAAAAGCAGACTCTGAGGCAACTGTAGAAACTGGAATTTTATTTCACTTGCGATGTAATCAAGTTTTGGATACCTGATTTCATAAGCTTTCTAGAAATTCAACAAATCAATATCAGTGGATCTCTCTACTCTTGGCTCATCTAGATATAGCTCAAGATCAGTTTTTCTATTCACTCTATTAGATTCATTGGTATCATAAGAATCAAATTCTTGAATATAAGAAAAAAAGTCAGAACTATACATGATTAATAAATTATAAAATAAAAATGAATATATAGACTTTACCTCAAATATATTAGAGTGTTTAGAACCAGAATTCCTTGTGTATTCACTTTGAGATAACGTATTACCACTTACTAAACTTTTAGAGCGATCATAAGTTGTGGCATATTCTTCATAAATTGAATGAAGTTTTTGTAGTATTATTATAGGCTCCGAACCATCTCCATGAAATCTTGAATAACACAATTCAATAAATTGAAACTTATATCTTGGATCAAATACCACAACAATATCCAAAATAATGTAACAATCTTTCCAATACTTATCAAACTTTGAATACATTGTTTTGCCATTTTCTTCATGAACTCATCTTCACTGTTCATTGATTGTAATAATGTTAATCGAATCTTAAAAACCAAAGGAAAAAACAAATGGGATGTTGGAGACTTTGATGTAGAAAACTTATTTGTGATTTCGTAAAAAAGTTCAAGAAATTTACATATTTTTGCCACTTTTCCCATTCATCGGGTTCAGGGCATTCTGTGAAATTTGCATCAAGTATTCTCGAATGTTCAAAGGCAGTGCGGAAATATAAGGCACATGATAACATCAAATATGTAGAATTCCACCTAGTAGACACATTTTGTCTCAAAGTACGTTTTGAATCAAGTTCAAACATTGAAACACATTCTGCGAATCTCTTCTTTCTACCTCCAGAACTTTTAACATACTTAACACATTCATGAATTTTATGAACACAACAATCAATACCTTTGAAACCTTCTTGAACAATCAAATTAATAATATGCGCACAACAACGAATATGCAGAAACTGACTATTGCTAACCATAGTGTTTCTCTCAACAATTAACTTAGTTCTTAATTCTTCAATTAACAAATCATTTGCAGAGGCATTGTCTAGAGTCATTGTAAACACTTTCTTTTCATTTTTCCAATTAGCAAGCAAACTATATACCTTCTCATATTAACAATATCTCGTGTGAGGTAGAGGCATATAAGCATAGTTGATAATTCGTTTCTGTATTTTCCAATTAGAATCAATATAATGTGCATTCAAAGTAAATATCTATCACAAACAATTGAAGTCCATAAATCACTAGTCAAACAAATTCTTCCAGGACATAATTTTAGTTCATTAGAAAGTTTGCAACTTTCCTTCTTGAACATACTCATAACATCATTTCTAGCTGTATTTCGATTAATAGATTTCACTTCTGGTTGTAGATATTTGTGAATATTTCGTATGCCCTCATATTCTACAAAATTAAAGGGAAGATCATGTTTAATTATTCCTGATGATATCAATTCTCTATATCTTTCTTGAATAAATACTTGTGATCTTGCAACAATAGATTTATGAGACTAATCAATTATTAATTGTCCAACATCCTTTACTAGACGTCTAGGACATTTTCAAAATGTTTTCTCAAATTACTTGTGCCACTATTTTCCATCGACTGATACATTTTTCCACATTGTTTGCATTTAACTTTAGCATCTTTCCATTTTTCATTGACTAAATCATAATGTTTCCAAATTTCAGATTGAAACTTTCTTTTTCTTTTTTTCTTTAGTCTCTTGAAATGTTGATTCATCATTTGTCTGAACCTCATTATCATAAAGCATTGCACTCATTTTTTCCTAGTTACGTATCCCTGCACTTGTTTCAAGTGAGCAATGACAAAGTTCAAACTAAGCAATGCATGACCAGATGTCAAGTAACATACTCAAACAGAATGTCACCGCAAGATTCACAGTCTATTCAATCAACCAAATTTGAATCAAGAATAACAATAATAATCACAGTGATAAACATGCTCACAGGCTACGAAACTAAGCACAGAATCAGTTCACAATGTAGGCCAAAGAATCGAAACGTAATAGGCGACAACAGCCCTACATTTTTTACAATAATTTGGCGAAAATAATCAATTAACGCCTCAAGAACAAGACTACTTCAAGATCACTCGTATAACAAAATTAAAGATACAATGCTACCGGAAGTTGTAGCCAGAAGTTTCCAGAAATCGTAATTGTAGCACTTGAGCCACTAGAAGTTGCAAAGGAGGTTTTTAAAAAGAAAAGAGTTGCTTCCCGCAATGCCGTAGCCTGCAGGGGTTGTTTATTTCAATTTAATTATTTTTGGGACAATTAAGAGGTTTTTAGGCTTTTTTGATGGGCTATGTTAAATGATCATATAATTTTTTTAATAATATATAATTAATTAAATTACTTGGTTTAAATGGGTTGGGTTGGATATTAGTAAATAATCCGTATCCGATCCAAATTTAAAATGGATCATGTCATTATAATCCGTATCCAATCTAAACCAAACCAAAAAATGCAATCTAAATCCGATCCAAATGGATGGGTTGTACTAGATTACCCGATATATCCGACCCATTGACACCCATATTCTACAAAAAGAAGCATGATTATCAATTTTATTTGTTTGAGACATCAAGAGTGGCCACTTTAAAATATTGTTTCCTCTATCAACAATGACAGTGGCTATCAAATTATTTTCAAAATCCAATGTATTGCAACTGGAGTTTTCAAAGATGACTAACTAACCATTTCGACTAAGTTAAGCCACACTTAAAAGATTTAAATATAGAGAATGTATCAATAATACTTCATTGAAAATTTTGTTTCCAAAATGAGTCTTGATAGAAACTGAACCTTTCCTTTTTGCTTCGATAATCGTTCCATTACTGATCTTTACTTTTGAGATATCATAAGACACAAAAGTGTAAAATATTTAATATCAGAATCCATATGAAAGTGCAACGTGAATCAATAAGCCAATAACCTTCAGTATTTTGAACCCGTGATTTGTTACATTTTTCAATAATGTTTACGGTTGCAAACATGATTTCCAAGTTTTCAGGAGTATTCAATGTTGTAGAAGTACCAGCTTGCTGAGGGGTTTGAAATTTATTCGGAAATATTTTCTCAATGTGTCCAATTTGTCTGCAAAACCTACGAATTGCATCCGGCATGCTCCAACAATATTTTAAAATGTGTGAGGTTTTTTACAATGACAACAAGGCATAAACTCACTTTGTGTTCCCTCATGAAATTTTTTATTTTTCAAATTTTGAAACTTTCACCCAAGATTCATTTATGCATATGACTTTGCATTATTTATGTTGACCAAAGCAATTTCAGAACCTGTGGCATCCCATGATAACAGTGTGTTTTCCAAAACTTGTGATGAACCGTATACTTTAGCCAAACAATGGTTTTTATAACCCGGAGAGTTTTCCAATACACTTACCTTTGGTTCAAACCGGTATAAAACTATGTGTATGAAATTTTTGGCAACAATGAAGTCATCTTTCTTTCTTCCCAGCAAATTCAATTGATTGATAACTTTAGAAATCCGATCAACATATTGTTTTATACTTTCAGATAAAGACATTTTCAGATGTTCAAAGTCATGTTCCAGCTTTGTGATTTTCAGCTCCTTTGTGAGATCATCTCCCTCAAATTCGAGCTTTAGTTTTCCCATATCTTTTTTGATGTTGTTAATCCAAGAACTCTTGGTGATTTAGTTCTATCAAGACTAAAGAAAATAACGACTCTTGCTTGTCCTTTTCAAGCCATCAATTCTTCATGTCTCGTGATTTGAGCTAAGGATGGTGCATTCGGAAGTAAGAGTTCTATATCTTCCTCAACGATCTCCCAAAGCTTTAGAGCTTCTAAATACGCTTGCATGTGATAAACCCAGATTGGATAGTCTTCTCCATTGAATTTCCAGACAGCTCGAGAAAAAGTTGCATCGAGATGCATGTTGATAGATTTTGTTGAGTAGTTTAGCCGGCCCACTGTTTCTATATTTTTGCAGGTTGAAAAACCTTAAAGCTCCGATACCAATTGTTGGATTCAAGATGTATGATCGATGATGATTAAAAAAACAGTAGATAGAACAGCTACTGTTTTTAAGAGAATTTAAAGAAAATGAATTCTCTTGTTTTTCTGTAAAATAAAATGATTACATAAAATTGAAAAAAATGAAGATTTATTCAAACTGATCAATAACAGATAGAGTTTACATTCATATATTTAGTAATGTAAACAAAGTAAATAAAATTAAAAAATAACAAAAAAGATGCTAAAATTAAGGATCATGGGAGATGTGGAGTGTGTTATTTGACTCTTTCAATTTAACCTATTATTTCATCGGTTTTCATTAAATGGAGGTTAGCTTCACTCCAACACTAGGTAGGCGATTTAACCATCACAAGGCAGAATCTTTTAGTGTAGCGGTGAAGATAAAACACATTGCCGCATCAATGAAATTCATCAAACTTACATTGATCACTAGATTCGATGTGTGAGGAAGGGGATTTTTTAAAAATACCTTTATTTTCAAATCTTCTTTTCAAAACTACACTCTTTTTAAAATCCATTTCAAACTACATTTTCTAGTTTTTTTAATTATAATAAATTCACATTTAAAATTAATCAAAGTTCTGGGTCTCATTTTAATTATAACTAGGCATGTATTGAAATAAAATCTGGTACAAGACCCACAAAATTCTTGGTAAACTCATGAAGGTAGTGACAAATTTCACCGATTCATTTCTGGGGAAACGAATCGGAGAAACATATGAAACATACATGATCACTTGGAAATGGAGAAAAAGAAACCGATAACTGAAAATCCGTTACTGCGTTCATGAAGCACACAGAATTCGTAGGGTTTTGCAATCAGATTTTAAATTCAATGGAAGTTTAGTTATAATTAAAAAGAGACCCACAACTTTGATTAATTATAAATGTGAATTTATCATAATTAAAAAACAAGAAAATGTAGTTTTGAAATAGATTTTAAAAAGAGTGTAGTTTTGAAAAGACAATTTGGAAAGAAAAGTATTTTTGAAAAAAACCCTGGGAATCTGTGCATCCTTGATACCATGGGAGATCTTTCGGCATATCAATGCACTCGTCTCTCGTGGCAATGAAATTTGTTCTAGCAATATAAGATAATGCTGTGGAAACAGCCCAAGGGATTTGTAGAGCTTCGATAGAAGGTAAAACTTTCCCGCTCCCATTAAAGTGTTCAATTGCTCTGGCTTGCTCACTGAAACTAAAGTTACCTTTGTATGACGAGGTATGGTGGGTATCCCGGGTGTGTTCACCATATACAACACGTCTATCATTTATGAGGCCTAGATTCTCCTCCAAGCAATTCATCTGAATGTCGCTTTACTAGATTTTTTCTCCGATTTGTCTAAATTATGATTCAGTCAAACTTTCGATCTGTTGTAGGGTAAATGTCTGATCTCCACCAAACGAGACACTTGGGATTCATGCACTAGAAGCAACATTAATACCATTGTCTGACAAGGGACCATGACTGTCTTTCCTCAATGTACGTGTTTTGGCTTCAAATTCCTCTAACTGAGCTAACAAAATTCTCCCCTGCTTATTTAGTTCAAAGCCAAAACACGGCCCGAATAGGAGATAAGAGATGTGGACATCCAACGTGACATCACACGGCCCACTCTCCCGAACACAAAAAATTTTGATCCCTGTCTCGAAGGCGACATGATCATAGGAGCTTTCCTAGATGAAAACCCTCTACGGGAAGGCTCGATAATGAATTCTGAATTTTGAGGTCCTTCTTCAAATGTAAGTCGACCCTCAAAAGGTGCATCATTTCTGATGTTACTGATCATATGTGGATCAAAATCTGGTCCCATCTTAGTGTCATAAAGTCCGCCATCATGCCCAGTAGTGGTCATTGTGTCGCGATCCCAATACTTCTCATAGTTCTCAATGGGAATAAATGCCGTCCCTGTGGACGGCACCAAACCGATCCAGTCCAAAAAGTAATCTTCCTTTTTAAAGGTTCGATCAGTCACTTAGTTCTTAAGTTCTTTTCCTTTTAGCTCAATTAATATGGAATTATGTCCGACACAATTATATACTAGGCTGGCCCCAAAAAACGTGAGCTTACGTCCTAGGGAGATCTAGGCTCTACCTCGGTGTTCTAATATGATCCAATATGAGATGTACAACACACGCCACACAATATACTCCAAATAAAATAGGAATATCGTAAAAGTGCAGGTAATTACAAAATATTGTGAATAATAGAGCTAAACCTTGCGAGTTATGCTAATCATCAAAATGAAGCCAATCTGGATCGTCATGCACAACATAGCGAGTCCCAGGTTCTGATAGAAAGTTGAGATTGCTCCATTTTCGTCCAAATGTCTCAGTTCCTCATTTTTCGACCAAACATCGCAAATTACAAAGAACAACGCAAATCTCAAGATATGACAGGAACTTAAAATTGTACTGCTAAAGCACAAATATCACAAATTCTACCTTGGGATTTGTGCCAAAAGATACCAACCCCCAAAATGACTTTGGGTCATGTATTTATAGACCATGGGTCTCCAATGTCGCGATGTCAAATATATGGATTTTTCATGGGCATGGCATATTTTCAAAGGCTAGGTAAATATAGATACTCAGAAGGATCAGTCCCTTCCAAGAGAGGTAGACTGTGCCTATCATCGGTATAGTTACAGGGAACATAGTTTTCATTATTTCATGATTTCACGTATTGATATAGTAACATGCATATCATAGAGCTCTGATTCGAGGGAGTTGGAGCGAGATCCTACAGCCGAAGGACATCCCCAATGGCAATGTGGCACGGTCATGGTTGAAGGCCCCTACCTACAAGGCTACCAAACCATGTCGCCCACGAGCACATCACAAGGATCCCAACGAATCGCACAGTATGCATATGCAAAATACGGGATGGGTAGAGTACGGGGAGAAGGGATAAGAACTAGCAGGAAGGGATTTCGTTAAATTTCCACGACACTCGAGCAAAGAAACCTGAGTTTTCTTACTGACATAGTTTATATCATCATGTCTTGTTTTTGTTCGGTTCTATAGGTCACAATGCATCGGAAACTGCCCCGATGAGACATGCCAAACAAGGGCCATATCTTGACACCATATTTGCTTTTGTTGCTTTAACTGCATTCCCATACCCCTTTTGTGAGAACACTCAAACTATTGTGGCGGAACCTCGCCAAATGAAATTATTATGAGAAATGGCTCATTTTCATTCTAGTATAGTATGAGTTATAGCCCCGAAGACATATCCGCTAGACTACTCACTGTATGAAAGGACATGGATCATACAGGAATCCATTAGGATTCCAAGGGGATGCCTAACCCCATCTGCGATCGGTAATCTAGTGTGCGAGAGGAATCACGTACCGACGGTTGTGTGGCGGGGGACGTGTGACAACATGGGGATCCGAAGAGAAACCATTGACTCATCTATCCTCGACCACGGTAGAGATGCTAGGTCGTGATAGGAGTCCCCTCAACGAAGACACTATAATCACGATGAATTGTGAGGGTACAAACAATTATAGATACAAGTTTAATAGCACACACAAAAACCCATTTATAAACCAAAGGAAGAAAAACCCAAAAAGAATATCCCCTCCTTTTTTCACACACTTTCTGTTATCTAATCTACTAAAACATGTAACTTTCCTTAAGATGCGCACTTGCCATCGAGATATGCATTTTCCTTAAAACTCGAGGGCCCGTTGTACACATAGAGACTTCTCAAACATCACAACGTTCGATATCACTCGATGCAACACCTAGGACTGGTGAACTGTAGATGACCGCTCAAATACTTTGGACAATCGTTACTTAATACCTTCTTAAGTGGGTTGCCTCTTGCTCGGGCTAGACTACGTATTGGGCTGAATCTAACTCTTGGGCAAGGCCTCTTTCATAGTACATGGTATAGAGTTCTCATTACTAGCTCCTTGGGCTTTGTCATGCTGGAACAATTGTGACGAGAGGTCAACCATGACAACCCCGATTCTTCACATGCCTTTCATCAAGATGTCGTTCTGGACCACTTCATCACTTAGGAATCTTCGCTTTCTCCTCATTAGAGGGGCACCTAATTGGATATGTCCTTTTGTGCACCTCTTACTTGAACCCGCTGTTTGATGGGCCTAGGACTAATGGGCAGTCCCTATGGTATAGTAGCGACCAAATTCTATAGTTCGCGTGACTCAAGGGTGGATGTAATCATTATGCCTAAGGGCACGAACCCTTGACCGTCCATGTGTCGTGCATTCCTCGGTCTACTACACGAATATAAGCAAGGGATTCACCTTCATGAACCCTCCTTCTGCATTTTAAAAACTCTGGAATACTTGCCAAGTCCTAACCATGTTTTCTCCCTCTACTTCTTTTTCCATTTGAACTCTCGAGGCAATTAATTCATGCGCGCTACCTGGTAATGGAAGGGGAGGAAGATATTCCTCCTCCACTGAATGAAGTGCGTACTTCTCCCTACTCAGCCCCAACAAGCTATATCACCCAAAAAATGGCTTGAGACCTCCCCGTCCTGCCTTGGCAAGGGTGCTCAAGGCAATCGAGTGCTCTATTTATATTTTGTTTCTCGTAAATTACTTGAACATANAAGACTCGGAGTAAGGAAGGATGGACCGTCCGACCGAACCCGGCATCGTGACTAGTACACGATTCGCCAAAGGAAGGGCATGCCTGATGAAGGGAACAGTAAGTTCCAAAAAGGAAAAGATACGTACGTAGAGGGCAGAACGGATCCGGGTGGAAAAAGGGGTAGCGCCTAAGTACCCACCCGGGGAAGGGAAGCATATGGCCCGTCGAGTCATCCAACAGCTAACGGTTGGCTTGGGCGGGACATGCACCGAGCATGTAATCTCGGCAACAGTAAAGTTAATGAATGATGGGAATGATAAGGGTAAAAGAAGAGGAAAATAAGGAAAACGGTTAAGTGGAATGATTCACGTGTGCGTGTAAGGTTTAATTAAGAAACGAAAAGATAACGTGTAGCGTGTGTGAAGTTTCCTTTAATAAATTGTGATCGCTTTACAAATTTTGTAGGTGACGCGGACGAGGTATGAGAGGAGAATAGGAAGAAGGTCGTCGGTTGTCCGGTGATAGAGTCCGGTCCTTTGGAGAATACTCTAAATTATGTTGTCGTATTTTCATGTTTCGAACTATGTTTTAAATTTGCATTCGAATATTTCCGTTTTAATTATCGTATTTTTACAAAAAAACTAGGCCCATATTGAGGGCGTTACAGGTTGCTTCTTGCTCGGGCTAGACTACGTATTGGGTTGAATCTAACTCTTGGGCAAGGCCTCTTTCATAGTACATGGTATAGAGTTCTCATTACTAGCCCCTTGGGCTTTGTCATGCTGGAACAATTGTGACGAGAGGTCAACCATGACAACCCCGATTCTTCGCATGCCTTTCATCAAGATGTCGCTCTGGACCACTTCATCACTTAGGAATCTTCGCTTTCTCCTCATTAGAGGGGCACCTAATTAGATATGTCCTTTTGTGCACCTCTTACTTGAACCCGTTGTTTGATGGGCCTAGGACTAATGGGGAGTCCCTATGGTATAGTAGCGACCAAATTCTATAGTTCGCGTGACTCAAGGGTGGATGTAATCATTACGCCTAAGGGCACGAACCCTTGACCGTCCATGTGTCGTGCATTCCTCGGTCTACTACACGAATATAAGCAAGGGATTCACCTTCATGAACCCTCCTTCTGTATTTTAAAAACTCGGGAATACTTGCCAAGTCCTAACCATGTTTTCTCCCTCTACTTCTTTTTCCATTTGAACTCTCGAGGCAATTAATTCATGCGCGCTACCTGGTAATGGAAGGGAGGAAGATATTCCTCCTCCACCGAATGAAGTGCGTACTTCTCCCTACTCAGCCCCAACAAGCTATATCACCCAAAAAATGGCTTGAGACCTCCCCGTCCTGCCTTGGCAAGGGTGCTCAAGGCAATCGAGTGCTCTATTTATATTTTGTTTCTCGTAAATTATTTGAACATATTGGCTTCATGCATCATCCCACCCAACATGATATTGAACAAGAAAAAAGCCATGTTTTATGCCCTGCATATGGTGGGCATCAGGAAGGGACAAGGTTCTGCGAACGAGGGGGTCACGTTAGGTAACGTTTCATGAAAACCCCAATAGATAAATGGGGTCCTGCAAACCAGAATGATTCACTTCATAAGTGGGAATTCTACTAGTCTGGAACATAGCATCAAAGGGGGCGAGTCGGTATCTAGAGCGGCTTTCAGTATGGTCTTAACCATCCGCTTTCTAATTTACAATCAAGTTTTTAAAATGACTTCAATAGTCCTTATAATCGTGATTCAAGTGTTGAGTTATGATCAATTCTCTTTTTAGTATCTGGTTCTACTAATCCCTGGTCCTTCGGATGGGCAGTGGAAAAACATATACCCTTAATATAGGTTGGAAGATTCAAGCATGTTTCGGTCATGGAGAAGGGACCAAAATTCTACCTCTTCAACGAGAAGAAGGCAATACTGATCCAGATGTTAGTGGAGAAAACGCTAAGGAGAACTAGAGGGTTGGTTTGGTGAAGGAGAAGGCGATGAAGACAAGTCTTAGATATATCCTTGTATCTTGGGCGTTATCCTTACCTTATAATAGCTCCGCCATTTATAAATATTTTTGTTCATCTGTTTTCTCGAGTCTGTGATAGGGTCAAAATTGTTTCTCTTCAATAGTCAGTCATATTAAATAACATCATCTTTGGAACGAGTTATCTTCTTAAATTAAAAGGAGCTGCAACCCCAGTCCACTCAAACTTAACGAAATCATAGAACAGCCATAATGTGGAGACCCCAATACAGATACAAGCCTTAGTTGTAACTAGGCATCAGAGAACTTAGGCGGTTCAGAGGCCCATGTTCTTACATAAAGTCCCAAGACATTCCTCATTTATCCTCTTATCCCTTGATGATTTCATACATCCAATTCCTCATACTCCCTTAACTTATTGACATAATGATCTCTCAGGTTCTAACAATCTGTTAGTATTACCCTATGCGAGCAAGTTCTTGTTGTGATTAAGTTTTCGATTAGTTATGGGGGTGACGTGACATTGTCAACGTGGTCACCATTCGAGACCCGTTCTAGAGTTCCAGCCGTCCAAGCTAAGCATGGTTTACAATAACAAATTATTAGTATGGCCAAGAGTATGTCTAATTGTCAAGGGAAGTGAAATAATATAAGGAAAAGACATCATGAAATATCGTTCAAGATCACCATAAATAATGCCGTAACAGATAATCCATGTTCGGGGGACTTCGTCTCAGTCCAAAGTCTGCATTTTATATGTGCCTCAGCCTAAGTTCCATGGATAAGGTACGCCGCCTCCCAGTTTTGGTACAGTTTTCCAAGATGCTTCTGCATCCAAACGCTTCTTAAAACTAGGTCTCCCACTGAGAATTCTATGGACCATACCCGCTTATTATGGGTCTCCTCCATGACCCTCTAGGAAGAGCACATCTGCACATATATGACATCACAATTCTCCCTCAACAGTATGAGGTCCAATGACCTCTTTTCCGCATTGAGGTCCTCTTCATACTGCTCAATTCGAGGAGACTTGATCAACACCTTCACAGGACTGGTTGCCTTCGATCCGTACACCAAACCGTACATAGACTCTTGAGTGGTCGACCAAGGGGTTGTGCGGTGAGCCAACATCAATTCATACAATTGATCAAATCATTTACCTCCCATGTCTTCCAACTTGGTACACAGTAACCGGAGGATGTCTTGAAACTTCTGTAAGTATATTCGTTTGCAGATGAGCCAGCGAAGAGAAACGTTGTTCAATCAAGAGGTTCGAACAAAGGGGTTGAACCTTCCAACCATTGAATTGGGTTCCATTGTCCGAAATCAGGACCTTAGGTAGTACTAAATGCTTACAATGTTCTACCACAGGAATCTTTTCACAGCCTCCTCGGTTATCGCTGAGAGGACCTCCTCTTCAATCCATTTGGAATGATACTCTACTGCAAGATGCAGAACTTGCGTTGGCCGACTATGTGAGGAAATTATCCTAAGATATTGACAGAGGGTGATCTTGAATACGAACAGAGGTCATTCGTTGCTTCGAATTGGGGATGCTGGCTGTCAGTTTTGCCAAGCGATCTGCAGCTTTATTCTGCTCTCTTAGTACATAGCTTAGAGAGAATTCCACGAACTTCAGAGATAGGTCCAAGACTTTTGCATGGTACAACTTCATAAAGAGTTCATGATTTTCGAATCCAAAGTATTATTCTACCACCAGCTTGGAGTCAGAAAATATATGCACTTTAGCCACTCTAATTTTCTCGAGTTAGGTTTATTTATGAGAGAAGGGTTTCATACTCTGTAACATTGTTTGTCACAACAAAATTGGTACTTCACTACATAATGTATGACGATTCCTTGAGTTGTGGTGAGTGTGTTACCTGTTGTTTTCCCATTTGAGTGGAAACATCAGCATGCATAGTCAATTGGTCATTATCCTGGTTGATCATGACCTAAGACCATGTCATTTCTACCACTGTATTGAGGAGAGGAATCCCCTCAACGAACGTACTAATTGTGATGAATTATAATGGTAGAAACAATGAAAAAATCTAGGTTGAAAGCACATACAAAAAACCCTTCCAGAAAACAAATGAAAAAATGCCAAAAAGAAAATACCCTCCTTATGAATGAAGCTCTTATTTATAGAGCACCACAAGGACCACGCCATCTGTTTTACTTCCTTGTTTCACTGCACTTTCTGTTATAGAATCCATAGAAATAAGTAACTTCCCTTAAGATACAAATTTGCCCATGGAGATATGCATGTTCCTTAAATCTCCTTGGACCGTTGTACACGTCGATGTTGAGAATGAGTGCAAAATCAATTATGAATTATGAGCCCATACTTGAGAAAACCAAACAAAGAGACACAAGAATTTTAACGTGGAAAACCTAAGGTGGGTAAAAACTCACGTGATCGAATGCGGTCAAATTCACTATTGGAAGAATTACAAGTGAGTTCTTTCTAAAGAACTCCAAAGGATGAGATTCTAAATACAAAAGTGATTAACATTGAACCCTAAGACATCATTATATAGATCAGGTGGTTGAGATAACTAAGGTAACTAACAAATAGTTCCTAATATTTGATCATATCTAAATATATGATTTTACATAATCAAATCATATATATAAGTCAATATATATTGATTTGATATGATCTTGTTTCCTTGAAATCTCCTTTCATAACTAACGTCCATCCTAGACCAATTGGTCCCGTCATATCTCATTTCGGTCCTTGACCAATTGCCTCCATCTCATATCCTCGGGACGGTCCCATGTCACCTTCATTATTGTGTGCTCAACATCTTGACCGATCAACACCAATACTGAACGTCATCTAAGTGTACTGGATCGACAACAATGTCGATCGTCATCCAAGTGCACCCGATCGACAACAATATCGATCTCCACACTTTACAGACGGGACCGCTCCAACATCACCAAGTCTGGTCTCACCCGAAGCAGCACCTAGTACTGGTGAACTGTAGAGGACCGGTTCAATACTTTTCCAATCGCCTACTTAATTCCTTCTTGTGCCTCACTGCCTCTTGCTCAAGTCGGACTGTGTTTTGGGCTGATTCTACCTCTTGGGTTGGGTTCTTTCGTAGTAACATGTCCCGAGGCTTCCACCACTATATAAACTACGGGGACCAGAGATGCTTTCGGCCCCATAAATATATGAGGATGTGGTAATGAGTTGTAAGTGGTAGGAATTAAGTAAGTGTTACGATTGACAAGAATTGAGATATAATGCTCTTTAATTACTTAAATCCATAATATAATATTTTTGAGTTATGGAAGTGAAGGAGATAATGAATTATTGTTCAAAGTATAAGTTCATTATGATACAATATGTTTGGAGGTGTTTTGTTCTTATTGGTGTTTGATTTGAAGACTTACACATTTCTTACCTCCTACAGAATAGATAAACTTATGTTCGAAATAACAAAGTTTGAAAAAAAAGTTTATAAGGTGAAAGAAAATACAACAAGACAAAAAAATAAGGGGAAGGTAAGTATAGAAGGGGTTAGTTGATCGCTTTTTATGTTTATTTTTAGGAAATGTGATAGTTAGTTTTCAAAAGGAACACATAATTAAGATATGCATGTACTTATTGGATTTAAAAATTGAGGGTAAACACGGAGGTAAGTGGCATCATTGACCTTTGTGATAAGTAAGAAACAGATTTAACATTGTGTTAAACACTTCAGAAGCTTTCTGATATTTAGTTTTTCCATAACCTGCCAAACATTGTTTCTGCATTAGGGGTGGTGCACATGTCTTGTGTTCCATGAATAAAATGAAGCATTTTGATAGTCCAAATGAAATGATATTGTTTTTATGTTGTAGCCATCTGAGCTAACTTTCCAATGAGTATTTTTCATGAATTGTTAAGATCATGTGTTCTCTCAAAATATATATGGTGTAAGACTTTGTCGAACTGCACTTAAAAATAAGAAAATATTTTTGTGCTTTTTTTACTTATTTGTATTGTTAATCTGAAAAATCGAGGGGGTGGAGCACACTCAAGGCAACCTAGTTCTACCATGGAATGAGGCACTAAAAAAGTTAGCTTGGAGCACAATGAATATGGATATAGCCAAAGATAGAAGAGTGAGATTTTAATTAGATATGATGACATCTTTTGGTTTTCTGATGAAGGAATGCACCTTTGGATCAGAATTGAGCGTTTGCAACTTCAGATTTAGTTATCATGATCCTTGGTGATGCCTAAGCCAAGAGTTACTTAAGGCACTATCAACTACTTACTTTGGCAACTTATACCCTCTTCAATGAGAGCTAGTCTGATGGTGCATCCTTAGAATTAGTGCAAGACCTAGTAGATGAGGGTGTTGGGGATTAAACACGTGTGCGACCAATCTCGATAAATTAAGTAGAACCTGAGAATTAAAGCAAAGAGAAAACAACGACACAAGAAATTAACGTGGAAAACCGGAAAGGGAAAAAACCACGTGACCGGCGGAAACGGTCAAATTCACTATCACTTTAGAAGATTACAACATACACACACGAAGAGGAAAACTCGGAATACAAGAGTATTGAAGAAAGTAACAATGAACCTTAAGACCTCTTTATATAGATGAGGTGGTTGAGATATTAATGTAACAAACAAATATTCATAATATTTGATCATATCTCCATATATGATTATCCATAATCAAATCATATATATGCGTCTATATATATAGATTTGATATGATATTAATTCCTTCAATATCTCCTTCCATAACTGCCGATATCTTTGACCAGTGGGCCCCACCATATCTTAGTTCGGTCCTCGATCGATTGCCTCCATCTCATATCTTCGGATCACATGCTTCGGTCCTCTACCGATTGCTTCGGTCCCTTTGTCATATTCGGTATTGCGTACTTCGGTCCTAACCCAATCGGTACCAATACTGACCATCCCGTCTTCCATGTGTGTCTCGATCGACCACATTGCCGATCGTCATCCAAGTGTGACCAATCGATACCAATACCGATCTCCACACTTAACAATCTCCCACTTGGAGATCGATAATGCATCTTCTCTTGATAGTTTCCGCTCAGCTACGCACAGCTCTAGCTTCGCCACAGTGACTCCCTTTGTCAGCATATTTGCCGAATTTTCAATGCCTTTGATCTTCATCAACTGAAGCGCTTTTCTCTTGAGCAGATCCTTAATATAGTGATACTTCAACTCAATGTGCTTCGTCCTAGCATGAAATACCGGGTTCTTCGCCAAAAAAATGACACTATGACTGTCACTGTACAAAGTCCGCAGATCAGTCACTTTACCGATCTCCATTAGGAAATTCTGGAGCTACACCATCTCCTTTCCTGCTTCCGAAATCGCAACATACTCTGCTTCAGTGGAGGAAAGTGAGGCACACTTTTGCAACTTCGACTTCCAACTAACAGCTGTATCGCCAACAGTAAATACATACCCCGATGTACTCTTCCAATCGTCCAGATCTTCTCCAAGGTCGGCGTCTACGTACCAAATTAGTTAGATAAGTCCCTTTCTAAAACACAGCTTCCGCACTGATATCCCTTTGAGGTATCGTACAACCATAGCACTGCTTCCCAATGCTCTTTCCCAGGGTTCGACATGAACCTGCTCACGACTCCCACTCTATGTGCAATATCAGGCCTTGTACAGACCATTGCATACATCAAACTACCGACCGCTGAAGAGTAGGCCACATTCTTCATCTCTTCGGCCTCCTGGTCGGTCCTCGGCGCCTGCTCCTTTGAGAGTTTCATGTGTGCTCCAAAATGTGTTTTAGTAACTCTCAAGTCTCCCACTTGATACCGATTAATCATTTTTTCAATATATTTTTCCTGATGCAAGGTAAGTGTACCCTTCTGCAGATCTCTCGAGATTCTCATTCCCATAATCTGCTTGACCGGTCCAAGGTCCTTCATCTCGAATGGTTCGGACAACTTCCGCTTGACTTGTTTTATCTCCTCCATGTCACCCCATGCGATCAACATGTCATCGACATACAGTAGAAGGATTACGTATGTCCCCTTGCCCCATCGGAGATAACAACAGTTGTCTGTCTCGCATCTTTTGAATCCTCATTCGGTCATTAAGAAATCAAACTTCAAGTACCATTGCCGAGGAGCTTGTTTCAATCTATACAAGCTCTTTACCAATTTGCAGACTAGATTTTCTTTTCCATGCGCCTTAAACCCCTCGGGTTGTGCCATGTAAATCTCTTCCTCCAAGTCACTATGAAGGAAAGCTGTCTTCACATCCATGTGCTCAAGATGGAGATTCTCCGCAGCCACTTACTCAAAATCACCATGATCGTCGTCATCTTGACGACCGGTGAGAATACTTCAGAATAGTCAATTCCCTTCTTATGCAAGAATCCTTTGACCACTAGTCTCGTCTTGTAACGTTTGGACTCATCTGCCTCCTGCTTTTCTCTGAAAACCCATCTATTGAGTAAGGCCCGATGTCCCCTCGACAATTCTATCAAGACCCAAGTCTTGTTCTTTGACAAGGACGCCATTTCATCCTCCGTAGCAAGCTCCCACTTTTCCTACTCATGAGACTCAACAGCCGCTCGGAAATTCTCTGGCTCGCCATCATCAGTCAGCAATGTATGATACATTGCAGGAGTGTAACGATCAGGTGATCTCCTCTCCCTGGTTGACCGACTCAACACAAGAGTGACTTGTTCGACATTGTCATCTGTCATCTGGTCTTCACTCTGCTGATCGGTATCGGACCATCAAACTGAGATTCTGACTCCTCGTCAGAGGTGATACCGATCGGCTCATGCGATCGGTCAGGAGGTCCACTGCTCCCACTTGATGGTATCACCACTATCACCTCGGAAGACTTCTCCTTAGCCTTTGTGATAGTATCCTTGTAAAGTTGATCTTCGTTGAAGGTCGCATCGACCGATCTAATTATTTTCCTCCCTTCGGTCCAGAACCGGTAACCAAAATAATTAATCTCATAACCAACGAAAATAGTCTTTACAGCTTTAACATCAAGTTTATCCCTCTTCTCAGGGTCTATGTGGACATAAGCAATGCAACAGAACACTTTGAGATGATCCAGCTTCACCTCCTTCCCAGTCCCCTTCTCCTCGGGCAACTCGCAATCTAGTGGTACCGATGGACTCCGATTGATCAGGTATGCTGCCGTGCTCACAGCATTCCCCCAGAAGGTCTTTGGTAGACCAGCATGCAATCTCATCGATCGGGCACGCTCATTCCACGTTCGGTTCATTCGTTAGGCAACTCCATTCTGCCTCGGCATGTTTGTGACCGATCGCTCCATCTTAATACCGTTCGCCAAACAGTAATCTCTGAACTCCTCTCCGTCATACTCTCATCCATTGTCTGATTTCAGACACTTCAACTTGGTTCCAACCTCGAGCTCCACCTCTGCTTTCCACCTCTTGAATGTCTGGAACACATTAGATTTCTTCTTTAGAAAATAGACTAATACCTTACGGGTACAGTAGTCAATGAAGGTGACGTAGTACTTCGAACCTCCAACGAACTCGACCGGTGCGATACCCCACACATCGATATTCACGAGTTCCAGTTTGTTGGTTTTCCGATCCCGCTTCACCTTCGTAAATGTTATTCTCCTCTGCTTGTCGAGCATACAATCTTCACAGAGCCCAACCTCTTTGTCCTCAAAGGTCGGTAATAAGCCTTTCCGGGCCATGATCTTCATGCCCTTCTCACTCATGTGGCCAAGGCGATCGTGCCACATCTTCAACAACCTCCTTCGGTCCTCCGTGGATCGGCTCTCATGGGACCGATCGGTCTCCAGTGTAGTGAGAGTGGATCGGTCCCCATCTCCCTGATCAGTTTCTCCACGTACAAAGTTCCCGACTTGATTCCTTTAGCAATGACCAAAGCCCCTTTGGTCACTCTCCACCGACCGCTCCCGAATGACGTCCGGTACCCCTTTGAATCCAACAGTCCGACCGATATCAGGTTCTTACTCAGTCCGAGTATATACATCTCATCCTCCAAGGTCCAACAGTAACCGTTTAAGGATCGAATCGGTATATCACCCCTACCTATGATCCCCAGGAACATCTCATCGGCAAGATAAACCTTCCCGAAATTCCCTGATTTGAAAGACTTAAACAACTTCTGGTTAAAGCAGGAGTGAAATGATGCACCTGAGTCAACCACCCATGACTCCACTGGACTCTCGAGACAGAGTACAAGTGCATCGTCATATTCAGCCGCAACCGATGCTGAATTCTCCTCCTTCTTCAGCTCCTTGCATTCCTTGCGGAAGTGTCTCTTCTTCCCGCAATTCCAGCAATCGGGCTCCCCCCGATTCTTCGAATTTCCCCGATTCCTTGATCGGGCTCTGCTCTCGCCATTCTGCCCTCGGTTATTCTTCCGACCCCGGGAAGAATCTGCCACCAATGCAACTGTCGTGTCAAGAGCACACGATTTGTCGATGATGGCTTCTCGTAGATATCGGACAGCGCCTTCATCATAGCGTGCGTCGTCGTATGTTTGTTGTAGTTAAACGCCACCTTCTTCGACAATGATAGTTGAACGATCGCCAACGCCTTGCGATCCAATTTCTACCAATCCGCATCATCCATCTTTGCCGGCTTCTTTTCTTCTAACGCTTCCCCTAGATCATTCTGATAGAGGGTATTACGGATTTGCATTTTCCAATAGGCAAAATCAAATACGTCAAACATCCTTAGGTTTCCCTTATCGTCACCCATCGCCGAGTGCACCACTACTACCCCATAGCCACCACCAATTGTTGGGGATTAAACACGTGTGCGAACAATCTCGATAGATTAAGTAGAACCCGAGAATTAAAGCAAAGAGAAAACAACGACACAAGAAATTAACGTGGAAACCTGAAAATGGAAAAAACCACGTGACCGGCATAAACGGCCAAATTCACTATCACTTTGAAGATTACAACACACGAAGAGGAAAACTCGGAATACAAGAGTATTGAAGTAAGTAACAATGAACCCTAAGACCTCTTTATATAGATGAGGTGGTTGAGATATTAAGGTAACAAACAAATATTCCTAATATTTGATCATATCTCCATACATGATTATCCATAATCAAATCATATATATGCGTCAATATATATAGTTTTGATATGATATTATTTCCTTCAATATCTACTTCTATAACTGCCGATATCTTTGACCAGTGGGCCCTACCATATCTTAGTTCGGTCCTCGACCGATTGACTCCATCTCATATTTTCGGATCACATGCTTCGGTCCTCTACCGATTGCTTCGTTCCCTTTGTCACATTCGGTATTGCGTACTTCGGTCCTAACCCAATCGGTACCAATACCGACCATCCCGTTTTCCATGTGTGTCTCGATCGACCACATTGTCGATCGTCATCCAAGTGTGGCCGATCGATACCAATACCGATCTCCACACTTAACAGAGTGAAGCACCGTCATGCTGGTCGCGATAGGACAACTTTAATGCCAAACAAATGCATTGGAGTTTGAGATCATTAAAGAGTAGAGTGAGACACAAATGAGGCCCTAGTATTTCATTATTGACATGAATGAGAGATGAGTGAACATTTAATCAGAGGTACAACATTCCCTTTGATTCTTCAATACTAGTATATATTGGTGCATTTAGTCAAATGGAAAGCCAATCATTTCACTATATTATACATATGCCCGAGTCTTCATCGCGATTAAATGCATCATAAAATTATTTTCCAACAATTTAATTACTTAAGTTATCATAAAAAATTCTATGTAATTTTAAATATAATTATTATGTTAGATCCATTTTATTTTATGTTATTCAATCGGTATAATAATTTGTTTGTATTTCATATTATTATTTATTGAATTTGTTTTAAAATTCAATTTTTATTAATCAGATTTAATTTGTTTGCAATGTAAATTATTAAATTATTGGAAATGCATACTTGTGACACTCAATTTGAATTTATTATTATATTTATTTTAAATAAAAATAGATAATAATATTTGTGTTAAGGTATGAAATGAGCGAAACAACAGTTTCAGGTAAAATATTCTTGGGTCAAACCAAATGTCCAGTCTAGCATCAACAATTGATGTCGATCGACATGAGGAATGCTAATGGAGATTGGTTGACCGGTCTACATGGATGATGAAGAAGATGGACATAGGAATATTAACAAAGAAGAGGTTGTGATTAACTATTGTCATGGCTTCAAAACAATCATTTTAGTCAATTGGACGGAAGTTTTCGACGGTAGTCAACAATGATTGCTCTATAAAACGTATTGTTCTTTTGGTCGTATGTTTTCAACGTCTACATATGTCTTGTTTTGTGGCTCCAACAACATTGAGATATGTAAGATTATTGAAATAAAACGGATTGCTCTTAAAGCTCTTAGGCTCTACATTGTTCTAGAAGCTTTATGCAGTTCATTCTATTGTTTGCGATTCTTACTTCTAAGTAGATTCTCGTTAGTAGCTCGTGTGTTTTCTGTTGGGGATTTCAAGTTTTCCATGTTTAAATAGTGTTTTCCTTACATTATATCAATTATCATTGTTCTCCATACACTATTGGGAAAAATAATACTCAACACACAACAATTGATTATTTGATTTATTTTTAATCAAAATAATAATAATAAATTTAAAATGAGAAAATGGAGTGTTGGATTCCCAAAGTTTCGATAATTTGGTAATATTGGTCCCCAACGTTTTAAAAGGCAAAATCAGTCCATATAGTTTGATTAATTTGACAAATTGAATCCTCAAACTTTAACAATTTGGCAAATTTGGTCATCAAAGTTTTAAAATTAACGTAATACCACCCCCAAACTTTGAAGCTAGCAAAACCGGTCCCCAAAGTTTGCACACAGTAAAAAGTTTAGTCCCCAAAATTTTGAAATTGAGACAAAATCAGTCCATATTTAACCCTAACGGCGTTAACTTTTCCGTAGGGTCAAACCCGGAAACCCGACCCGACCCGAATAAAAATTACCCGACTTTAAAAAAAAATAATTTTAAGAAAAAAACAATATTTTTTTAAAAAAAATAAAAAAATTATTATTTTTAAAAAATATTTAATTTTAAAAAAATAAAATAGTTTTTTCAATATTTTGACCGGTATCGCGGTCACCGGTTTGATCCCGGAACCCGACCCGAACAGACTCGATCGGAAAAAAATAAATTTTAAAAATATCGATAATAATAATAATAATTTTTAAATAAACAATATATTTTTTTAAAAAAACCATTTAATTTAAAAAAATATAAAATCGTTTTTCGGTATTTTGACCAATATCGCGGATATCGAGCTTGATCCGAAAATTAAATATTTACAAATATACTCATACAAATACTGAAATAGTCAAAATATAAAATGTCGAAAATCGATTAATATATTTGTATGAGTATATACTCATACAAATATATGTGTACGAATATATTGACAATCGATATACTCATACAAATATATTTGTCAATTTATTAATTTCCAAGAATCGATCATGGAACTTATTGGAAATACCGTTAACCGTATTTCTATACTCATACAAATCGTCAATATATAAATTTCGGAAATCGATTAAATAACGAATTAGTCAATATATTTGTATGAGTATACAAATACGATTAATGGTATTTCTATGATATTTCGGTGTTTCCGACAAGTTCTGGCCTTAATAACTACACTGAAACGGTATTCCGAACATGTATATTAGCCGGTACGGAAAAAAATTGGGTGCAATCGATATTTTGAACGTCATCGAAACTTTTTTCGTCAATATATAAATTGTCGGAAATTGTCAAAATAAATTTCGAGAAACAATTAAATGGAAACTTCAACAAATAAAGTCAATAAACATTAATAAACTTCAAATATTGACATTCGCAATTCAAATTAGTATCATTGTCATATGTTCGGTCGAAAATTACACTAATAATTGTCATATGTTCGGTCAGATATAAGACTATATGTTCGGAATACCGAACATGTAGTCTAATACCGAATACCATAAATATGTTCAAAGTTTCAACAAAGTTTTTGCTATTCAGTCGAAAATTATCATTGTCATATGTTCGGTCAAATATAATACTAATAATTGTCAAAATATGTTCAATTGGGTGCAAATATAACACTAAAATGTATCGTAAAAATCATAAAAAACATCATATTTTTCATTGGGAACTAATTTTGTCAAATTATATAATCTTTAGGGATCAAATTAGCAATTTAAAAGTTTGGGGACTAAAATTGTCATGTTTTGCAAACTTTGAGGACCATTAACGGCGTTAGGGACCAATTTTGCCAAAAATCTGAAACTTTGAGGACTAAATTTACGTGATTTTTGTTCGAAAACCTTATTTGCCACAAATTACAACTTTGGAGACCAATTATGCCACACACACATAAGTTTGTAGACTGATTTTGCCAAAATAATAATAGTTTGAGGACCGATTTTGCATATATCAAAACTTTGGGAGGTGGTTTTGCCAAAATTAGAAAGTTTAGGAACCAAAATTACCAAAAAATCAAAACTATGGGGATCAAAGATGTCTTCCGCCCATTTAAAATATATAAATAATAATTTGTCTATCTCTTCAAAAAAATTATTTAGTAAATAAAATATGGATATAAGTAATTGAGCAAATCTTTTATCATGCTATTTAAAAAATAAAAATTTACACAAAGTAATTTGGCAAATATGCCCGTTTTTGCTTTGTAAAGTAGAAATCAGAGGCTTCCAGGTGGTGAAATGGCATGATAATTTGCTGGCATGATCGACGCATTGCTTCGATGTCTATGACAATTGCGATTTGCGAGTACGTGAATTTTGATCATTTATTTTTGAAAAAACATTACAAAATCGCATGGAAAATTATTATTATCATTTGGATAATTAAATTAGTCTGGTGATTTTACTATACTAGATGACTCCAAGTCCCAACAATCATCCAACGTGTTGTTCGAAATAAAATATTGACGTGGGATAAGTCAATTTGGCAGTTAAACGATCAAAATCATTATATTTAATGGGTTAATACTTCAAACTTTGTTAATCGGCGCATCATTTAATGGTTTAGCGAACAATGTAAGATTTAAAATTGATATAACAGTATCATGTTTATGTTTGTTGTGCTTTCTTTTGAAGGGATACTAATAATAGAGATATTAATTTAGGTTATCCGTTCAATTATCCATTGGATAATCGTCCGTTTAGAACGCATTTGGATAGTTAATGGTGATGGATATATGATTGGTTGTAAAATTATTTACTCGCCTTAAACGGGCGGCTAATGGCTTTACATATATCTGCCCCGCTACACGCATGGTTATCCTCATACAAAATTAATTATCAGTTTATATTTGATTATATATACTTGTAAAATTAATTTAGATAAAAAATAATCTTAGTTTTAGTTTTTCATTTTAAAATAAAAAATAATTGAATATTATATAATTTTAATTACAGATATGCATGTTGTTTGCTAAACTCGTATTTTATCAAGTTTTGGATGGTTAATTCTTTATTTTTATAATATATAAATATTTCAAAAAAATCTATAGTTGTTTGGGATATCAAAATTTGATCCATAAAACTTCTTTAATTTGATATTGATATATTTTATTTATCTCGTTAAGGATATTACAAATTCTTGATTCTAAAATATTAATTTGTATTTTGTATGAAGTTTAGTTAACTATTCTCATATTGATTTTGTAGATTAATAAATTTTAAAAAAATTATAAACCAATTGTTACCCGTTAACTTAACGGGTAACCATTGGTTTTGGCGGGGATATTAGGTAGGTTATGAAAGGGATATGGCAGGGAACGGGTATGCAGTAGGTTAAATGGGGTGAGTAGCGATTAGTAGTGTAACTGCTCCATATTCGCCGTTGCCATCCCTAACTAATAATCATAGGATCCTAAAAAATTATCGAATAAAAATTCGATTTTGAATTTATTGGTGTTGTCAATTAGAGGTGGGATTCGGTCGGTTAAGCGGTTAAACGATCAAAACTTTTACGGTTAATCGGTTTTGTAGCCCAAAATTTGAAAATCGAAACCGAACCGTTTAACCGTTTTATAAATTTATAACCAACCAAAACCGTTTTACCGTTTAACCGATAATTTTTTTAAAAATTTTCTACAAACTTTGTTCTATTGTCAATCTTTTTTTTGAGAGCTTGATTTTCATATTTATTCATACTTTCGATAAATGGATTATGTTAATCTAGATCTAGCATTGAACTCGGATTGGACTTTCGAGAACCATTTAGCAACAATGACGAATCAATATCAAAGTACAATAAAATTCTTTTGAATTCATTATTTTATCAATAATCCACAAAAAATTGTGATGAGCATATTCACAAAAAATAACACAATAATGTATTATTATCATGTTGAGAAAGATTTCAAAATATTAAATATAAGACTTTAAATCTAAAATAAAAAAAATATTATACATAAAAATAATCATATAAAATATTCAAATGTAAATATTTACATAAATAATTTAGTAAAATTGTCCATAAACAATTTAAACATAACACAATACATTTAACAAGAACAAAAAGATGCAACATAACAAAAAATTAAACATAAGAATTCAATATTATTATGCTTAGAAAGATTTTGAAATACGAAAACTTAAATATGAAAACAAGAAAATCATAACACTAAAAGAATAATAAACACACAAAATATTCACAAATTGACACCAAATATGCAATTAATCATATCAAAAAATTAAAATATTATTAAAGTATATTGAAAGGGAGAGCAATGATAAAACATTGAAAGAATTCTACAAAATATAATATCAAGTAAGTATAATTTCTTTTATTTAAAAAATGGAAATATGAGTCATGTGATATGTGAGATAAGAGGTGGAAAATTATTTGTGTATTAATTTAATCGGTTAATCAAATCAAAATCGATATTTATAAATAAAACCGATTAACGACCGTATAATAGTTTTAACCGATATTAAACCAAACTGCAAAAACTGATTAACCATATAACTGACATCGTTTAACCGATCAAAATCGGTTCGGTTACACGGTTCCGCGGTTGGGTGTCCCACCCTATTGTCAATTCAACTTATGTCGAATGTCAATAAAAGAAACATTAAATTTATGTAAAAACCCAAAAAACATGGAAAAAAACCACAGTAACTAGAAGAAAACTTCTCAACCATTATCATGAAATCAAGGATTACCGAAAATTACAGGGTAAATGGCACAAAGATTCAAAAATCTGAAAAATGTGAGTTCAAAACTTATTTGATTAAACAAAAAAATATATATGAAATTTGTAGAATTTTTTATTTTTATTTTTTCGAATTAATAACATTATAAATTGTGAATGAGTAAAAAATTGTTTATTAATAATTTAATTTATTTTATTATTCTCGTAGGGATTCGATATACCCTTCAACTAATCTCGTACACATTGGTACCATTTTTAAAAAAATTATTTTTTAAATAGTTGAATAAATAAAATAATACATTAAATTATGCAAACGCCACACATTTAAGGCTCTAACTGCTTATACTTAATTGCAATTAACAAGCCCTAGAAATCTATGAAAACATTTTACATCAATTCTATAACATGTAATCCCACGCCAGTCCAGGGGCACAATTGTCATCAAACTCGAATCCACAGTTGAGCCAAGCTTCTTCTTCCATTGAAAATGACGGAGCAACGATGACACCTGAAAGCTTTTGTATTTCTTTTTCTGCTTCACCCAGTTGTTCCCTTAGCATCAAAATCTGTACCCATAATATTTCACGAATATACATATTTAAAAATTGAGCAATATTTAAAAAGTATTTAATTATTTATAAATGAAATATAATTTATAATATGATTAATAATAGTTGATTTGGTAGTATTTTTCTTGGAACTGTATAAATTGATTTGGGCTACTTTTAAAAATTCAACCATAATCAAAAATTTTTATCAAAATTTTGATGACCCTAAAATTTGAATCAGTATACTTAAATATTAGTTTGAGCCGGTTTTCTAAGTTTGGAGGCCGGTTCACGGGTAAAAAAACAAAAAACGGACCTCAGTTTCAAGGCGGCATTTTTCAACGGCGGTGGTTTCATGAAGAGAACGTAGCCTTGAAAACTCCTCCTCAAGATTCTTGATCCGCGACCGCACACGTCTGTTCTGAAACCAAACCTCCACCTGGCGCGGCTGCATCCCCAGCTCCGCCGCTAGCTTCTCCTTTCTATTTGACTGCAGTTTTCGGTCCGACACGAATGACTGCTCCAATTTGTTTGCCTGCTCCATGCTGAGCCTCCTCTTCGTCCCCGTTGCAGTACTACTCCGGCGCCTCTTTCTTTTCACCGCCGTCTCCGTTGCTGTTTGCAAACAGACAATGTAAATGCAGAAATTGTAATGTTCATGAAAGGTGATTTCTTACATTGTTCAGAGGGAAGATGGTCGATTATGGAAGTAGGATTGTAAGGAGGAATAATTCCTGGTTCTTTTTCGAAGTGAGAGCTCATGACTCAGTTTCAGTAATAGAATCAAAAGTTGGAGGAACTTAAAGAACACTAAACTTCCTTTATAGAAACTGGCTACGGCCTCCTGCTTGAATTTACTTTAATAAACATTTACATGTGCTAGTTTTATTTTTTGTAGCATATTTCTACAGTGGATTCAAACAAAGAATGTTTGCTCTAAGAAGGGAATTCTCATACCATTAGATTGATTATCATGCACTACTATTAGTTTCCAAGATTAGATTAGTGTAAATTTCATACGCAATTTTAACAACGTTGATCATGTTTGCTTAAACTTTTTAAATTGCATATGTTATTGTAATATCGATTTTGTTTTGAAAATTTGTTCGAGAAAACTATGTTAAGATCACTTACTTTTGTTGAAATAACCTTTTTAAAATTTATGTAAATGTATTTATTAAAAATAAAAAAATTATGAGAATTTAGAAGAATGAATAGTGTGATTATAAAAATAAAATTCGAAGAAAGCAATCTCAAGAATAAAATTTCTTTAAGTTTGATTTTTTTGGATATCATTTGTATTCCTACAATACCAATTTTAAAAATCTATATATTTTATTAGAATGTCACAGTTGATACTTTTATAATTGATCATATAGAATATTATTGTTATAGTTCATTTTTAGGGTACCAACCTTAACTGAATTATGATTGAGATAGCGATCAAAATTCGATCTTTAGATTTGTAATTTTTTGTGAGATAACTTAGGATTCATACATAATATGAGCACATGCGATTTAACGTAGAAAACCCTAAAATAAAGGAGAAAAACCACGGTGCCAGAAAAAGAACTTCTTCGACTGATCCAATATGAAAAGAGAGTAAAAATTGTTACAATGGATGAATAAAGTAGGCGACATGAAATAAGAAGAACAAATGAAATACATGAAGTAACGGCTAGAGTTTGATGCTCAAGATCTAGTATGAAATTTGAAATTTCAATCTCTTATTTATAGAGGGTCATGTCAGCTTCTTGGTCCTGACTACCTCCATCGTGGCTTGGACAATATCATATGACTGAGTCCTATGATATTGTAGTACTACTCGTAGTACTACGAGTCCTACTCGTAGTACTCAGTTTAAGGGTTCCCAAAAATTATGTTCTAGATCAACTACTTCACTGAATTGAACTTGATAATTTGGTTTGCTATTATTCGGTCTCAGGAGTGTACTAAAAGAACTATATTGAATTTAACCAAATCCAAGTCCCAAAAAAACTCAAACCAAAGATTTAATTCAATCATTATTTTGATCTAATTCTACACCCAATAGGATTGTGCTATACTAAATTCAAATCCAACCTAATTAATCGCATATTTTAAGCAAAGAGATCTTAAAGAATATTTATTAATTTTATGTTATTTGAGTCGGGTGTCGAGTCCAATCAAATTTCATATTATTTTCTTACTAATAATTTTATTTGTAATTAGGGTAAGTATAATGTACTCTAGTTTAAGATGTCAAACTATGTTTTCATGTGATGGTTTTGGTTTGCAAAAAAGTAACTAACATAATTAATAGAAAATTGTAATGTAGAAAATGACAAAGTTTATATAATGTCATTCACCCATTGCCATACGGTTTTAACTAAAATGAATCGTCTTGTTCATTCCAATGTCACAAATCGATTGTATTTCCGATTGTGGGTAAGTACCTAGACTTCTTTAATCATATTCATCTTTGACCAATGTCCCCCAATAAAGATAAGTTCATGATTAATGATAACTCACTAGATCGATTCAATTATTGTTCTTCCTACTAAGCTTAACCTTGTAGGATTTAAAGCCCCGTAAAATTAACCAAGAAAGGTCTTACACACTTTTACCAAATATCTAAGTTTTCTAGTATTACTCGCATCTAGTCTTTTTATAGCAAGCAATGAACTTTGTAAGTTTTACATACTCTTTCTATCAAGTCCTATGTAAAACAAACATAATCTTCGTTCATTGACTACGAAAAGAAACACAAAAGTATTGTGTTCGAAAACCTAAAAATATGATAGAAATTGTATTTAGTTCAAAAGACTAGATCGGTGGAATTTAGCCACGCATGACGATTCTAACAACAAAAAAACAAACATCCGGAAAATAAGAAGAGATGACTCCCTTATTCTCATCACATTGCTTTTCCTTGTTGCAAAATCAATCTTTCGTTGGAGTAGATTGGTTTTTGTCACATTGTGTTAAGTGTGGAAATCAATATTATTATCGATCATCACACTTGGATAAAGATCGATATTGATGTCGATCGGACACACCTAGAGAGCATGGTCGATATTGATTTTAACAGGTCAAGACAACCGAACACATAATAAGGAAGGTGACAATGCATTGGTCCAATAATATATGAGACAGAGCAATCAGTTAATGACCAAACTGTTTGGATCGATTAATCGATCGGTCTGTGATGTGAGTCACTTAAGGAAAAGATATAATTAAGAAAACCAAATCACATCAAATATAATTTGATCCCGATAAATCGCATTCGGTGATGAAAATAAAATATTAGAAAAATATTTTTTTCTCTTAATATATCCAACCACATTCTCTATATAAAGATGCCTTAAAATATTTTTTTTCTCTTAATATATCCAACTACACGAATTTCTTATTCGTGTGTGTTGTATCCTCTTTAAAGGATAGTGAATTTTATCGTTTCGCCAATCACATGGTTATTTACATATATTGATTTTCCACGTTAAACTTATTTTATCATTATTTTTCTTTTGTTTTATTCTCGTGTTCTAATTAAGCTATTGAGATTGTTATTACATATTTCCCAATAATTGATGGTAGGTGTATTGTACTTGATTATTTTAAGTAAATACTCTCGTGTTTTTATAGAATAGTTTTTATTCATCATTGCATTGAAGATTTCAGAAGTGTTTTGTTCAATTTTGAATACTTATTACTCAATAGTGGATCGATCCGCAATTGTTAATGAGAGTAAGCAATATATATTTTGTACAAAGTTTATAACTAATAAAATAAAAAAACTTAATTGAAATATTTGAATTAATACATTTATAGTTAAATGCGTAATTTTTTATAAAAACTTAATATATGCACCAAATTATGTTCACAACAAATATATTCGAACATTAATCATTATTAAATGAAAATAGTTATACATATAATACAAATTTAGATGGTAAACAAATTATTTATTGGTACAAGATTTTTAATTTTGATAAAAATGTATTGAAAGAGATAGAGTAAATTATTAATAAGTCTAAATTATAAATATATTATAATAAATAATAATATAGGTTAAGGGTGTCTTATGCACAAATTTTTAAAAATAATTTATGTAGAAAAAGAAATATAAATACAAATATAAATTCTGAATTGTTTCGTAATATTTTTAGAATGCACAAATAATTTATAAAATAGATGAGTGTTATGTTGTATAAATAAAATGATAATTTATGTTTTAATCGAATTACTTTCTACCCCTTAGATATAGTCAATAATAAATTATTAATCGAAACTTTATCTGCTTACCACAAAATATAATATTCAACAAGATTATCATTGAGATGATGACTCAGCTCTGCATCGTCTAAACCCTAATTTCTCAATAAACATACATTGAAATAAACAATCTTTTCTATTTTCGTCTAACCCAAGATGTTTCTATAAAATTACATATAAAAAATTGCATCACGATTGTTTCCACTTAGACAGAAATGTAGTGTTGGATATATGATGCAAATGTTGGATTTATCAATGTTTTCATACTGATCTGGAATTCCGTATCGGTTCGGAGCGGTACAATCGGTATACCTGCTAGTAATAGATTTTATTTTTTTTAAAAATATTATTTAATTAGTTTTTTAGCATCGAATCCGAAAAAACCGGAAACCAACCCCAACATCCGGTATCCAACGGTACCAAAAAAATACCAGTGAAGCCCGATATTTGATGTACCGGACGGTATATCACCCGATATGAAAACATTGAGTTTTATGATGAATCTCTCATACTTTGCGGAGAATTTGCTTTCAAACTTCAAATGTCAAAAGTTGCATAAAAATATAAATAAAGATATTTTAGTCATTTCAAAACTAGAAGTAGAAGTTGAAATTAAAAATAAGATTTATATTATTTTTTATTTGTAATTATAAAATTGAGAAGTAAAATTTTTTACTTATACAAAAATAAAATAAAAAAATAAGATATGTAACTTCTTCGATTTCTATTTTCTGAAATGAAAAAAACAAAAACATAAATTGTACAATATATAGCCTAAATGTACTTGAATACATTTAAAATTATCGATCCTAATTCAACACAATGCAATATTGACATACAATCTTATTAAATGGTTGGACCAAGTTATCAACTTAATATGATCAATTGCATAACCCTGTCTCTTTAATATTAGAAAATACAAATTCTTTTAAATTTACATGAGAAATAGAAAAGGACTTCGGGTAAATTAAAAAAAAATATTATTTATTTTTCATTAGTATTAACCTTTTTCATGGGATGATTATTAATATGCTAAAAATGATATTATTAATATTTTGGTATATTGTAGAAATAAAATTATATTTGTTCATTTGGACACAAATAAGGTCAAAAGTATCTGTGTGATGATAACCTTATCGAAATATTTGGTTGGATTTATTTGGTAAATGATGAGTAGCACTGACGGCCATTGGATCACTGGATCACTGGCTGAAACTAGTGACAACGAAGCACATTGTACATCACTTTTGGACAACTTTCACTTCTTACCCTTGTCACTAGGACAAAACACATATTCTGACATTATCCCACAATTCAATTATTCATCTTTAATAATTCATTTTCCTTTAAATTCAAACAAATATCACCCCAATTGTATGAATTGACTTCAATTATCCTCATGTTTGCATAACCAACTAACCCTAAACTGTAACTCAATTTGTTATTTCCCCTAATTTATATCATAGCCATCTAGTTACGTATTAGGCTATCTGTAACATTTTCCGCGCCCAAAACCATTTCCGCCGTATAAATCTCTCTACACATCATCATTCTCTAAATACACATCATATTCTCTTTATACTTTTAAAATTTCTCACTCATCCACATCATTTTTATTTCTTTTTCATCCACATCATCTCATCTCTCCAAATTTCATTTTATCTTTCTATCTCATCATATTTATTTATTTACTATTCAATTTATCAAAAAATATTACGTTTAAGTTTTAATATTTTAAATTTTGATCATCTCGACGATTAAACATTATTTTTTAAAAATTTATATCTTTGTATATATTATATTTAATATTTTGATTGTATTTATTTTCATGGATTTGTACTCATTTTTAATACTTCGAATCAAAATAGTCTAATTTTACCTAAAATTACATATTTATTTTATTAAAATAAAATTATAAATTTTATAAATATATTTATTATTAAAAGTTATATTTTAAATTAATTTAAAAAAATAAAAAAATATTTAAAAGAAGATGAACAGTATTTCCGCGAACAAGGTCGTCCAAGCCCTTGTCCGCGGAACGTATTTTTCAGAGAAATATAGGCGCCCATGTAACCATGGGCGCTCACGTGGAGGAGAAAGAGACGGACAAGACCGTATTTCCATATGGCCTTGTCCGCCGTTAAAGAGAGCCTTATGTAGGTTATTATTGGCATTTATCAAATTTACCTTAATATCATCATAGTTTTTTAAATTAATTTTAAACTCCAATCAATTTTACCATGAGCATCATATAAAAACCACCCATATACAATTTAGAAAAGTTCAACTAAACAAATAACGAGTTTGACCACATTGTTACGAAACTGGAAAAATTATAAGAGTTTTGTAAAATCAAACCCTCTAATTTATGAAATTACAAATTTGATAAGTTGTTATTAATAAAATTGTCCACCTCTTACCCTCAAACTTAATTTAAGTTCAAGATCAACACTTCAAGTAACTAAGAATATTTACCACTAACCCTTAACCCGTACTGTTTAAGTTTAACTATAACTTTTGAAATGACAATATTTGACCTTATAGTTTTGGAAATGATAGTATTTTACCTAGGAGCGTGCATGAAAATCCGGTGATCCGAATATCAGAAGTAATTGAACCGTAACTAAACCGATTTTTCGGATATTCGAACAGTAAATATTTTTCGGGTATCCGAACCGATCGGGTCGGATATAGTTTGGGTTGAGTACGGTTTTTGAAAACTCGTATCCGATCCAATAATATAATATAATATATTATATTATATTATATTATATTATATTATATTATATTATACTATATTATATTATATTATCTTATGAGCCAATTTGTATGAATATTTGGAAACAAGTTTAGTGTAATACTTGTTTTTTAGTTAATATTAATTTTTTAATATTTTACAAAAATAATTTATGTGAAATAGTATCATTTAATCAAGAAATTGATTTTTGAAATTCATATCTTTCTAGTAAAGACATTTTATATTGTTATTTAAAAATGTATTAATTTTACAATTTAATTTATTTTTCTAGGTTGTGATTATAAATATTTAAGTGAATTACGTTTATTGTTTTGCAGATAAATGCATTTTGAAGAAAAATCATTTATCGTGTACATGCTTTTGAAGAAAAATCATTTAGTGTTGGTCGACATGTGTTAAACAAAACCTGGTCGACCGAGGACGATGGCCTTTACTATCGACATGGACGGTGGAGATGCAAATGTCAATAACGACTGCACCAATAATCTCAGATGGCGTCGCGAATTTGACATATGAAAAATCATATTAATGGGCTCGAGGGACAACTGTTTAGACATGGGAAGATTACGATTTGGATTTAGTGTTTGTTTATTCATCTTTATCCATATAAATTGGGGGGAAAAGTTGTAGTGAGATAGATCTAGCAGAAGCAATAGAAATCCTCTCTGCATTCTGTAACCATTCCTTTCTCAGTGATATTCTTCTTTGGTTTAGTACTCTGTGGGTTTTCCTTCCTATTCTCGGGTTTATCACGTATAATTTTTGGTATTGTTTCTTACGACAACCAATTACCAACAGTTGTCACCTTTAACATTTGGAGCCGTCCGTGGGGACTTTATGGTAAACTCATATAAGAAAAGGAACTGCGTACACAACAATGAAGCGAGTAAAAGAGCATAGCTTCATTCAGTAATGTGAATCGAGAATTTTAGCGAGACTTAAATGCGTGCGAGACTACATCTTTCTTGCAAGCATAATAAAGTAGCGAGCAACAGAGCTTTGTCCGTTAAATTGTTTTCCGTTTTTTAAACTATGTAATTTATTGTTCTTTGTTGTTAGCTGCTTCCTCCCGATTCACTTCGTAAATCGTTGTCTTTGTATGATCTACCTTTTAATTTACCCGGAACAGAAAAGAATTAAGAAAATCTACCTGCTAGCTTTTCCTTTTCGATTGCACCTTATTCATGGAGAACCTAGAATATGTGGATTCTATGGAGATTCAGAACCAACAGGAATCACATAACAACATTGCCGGTAGAGAAGTGATTACTCTCGACCCACAATCCTTGCGAAAACTAATGGAGGAAATGGTTAGGGATCTTCGACAGTCAATCCTTGCCTGGGACATAAATCAGTTGCCCAACCACATGTTCCTAATTTCCCTTGGGACGACAACCCTTTCCAAGTGGACGAAGAGGGCGAGCATTCGGCAAATCATAACCCTGACGTGTAAGAGATTTTAGGTCGAACGCCCCAAAATGAGTTGCCCGAGGAGCTATTGCTGACCCTGACAAGGTACGCATCCAAGAATTAATCACACAATTAGATATCATTAAAAGGCGTCAATCGGGGATGGATGTCGACCGCCGACCTACTTTCTTCCACGAAACAATGGATCAACCGATCATGAGAGATGTAGGGAAAGATTTCCTTCTGGATTTGAAGGATGCTTATCAAAACCAAAATACAAACAGTGGAGTTTCTACGTTGCTTAAACTTCGTTTGCATCCATATTCCGAACACATCATGAACGCTATTCCTGAGCGGACGTTCCAGCCTCCTTATGGGATGCCGGCCTTCGTTAGTTCTGGAGATCCCCTGGATAATTTATCTGATTTCGAGTTGTGAATGGGGAAAGTTCGGACCAGTGATGCTATCAGATGCATGATTTTTGCAGCAACTCTTCGAAAGAACGCTAAATAATGGTTAAAAAATCTGTCCTTGGGGTCCATCCGTTCGTTTGAGGATTTTTCCATTTTGTTCACTCAACAGTTTGCTCCTAACGTCGGTCCCCCAAGGAGCAACGCAGAACTGTATGCTCTCAGGTACACCCTGGAAAAACGACTTTGAGAAATTCAATCAAGTAGCCAGAGGGATCAAGATGGATCCCAAATAAAAGTTGGATGTTTTGCATCAAGTGTTAGGATCGTGTGGGCTCTCAGCCTATCTCATAAAAAATCCTTCAACATCATTGGGGCAACTGACCCAAAAGATTAATAAATATATAAAGGTGGAGGAAACATTGAGTGTTCTTCATGGCAAAAAAAAGCTTGCAGTGGTGAAGCCTGTAGAAAATAAAATACACTCTTCAAACATGAGATGGAGGAAAATGAATTCGTATCAAACCCGTAGCACAAATATTGTGAATCAAATGGTATACTACGAACTACAAATGACTACCGATCATTCTACAACCTAATGCCATGTATTGGGGAATTGTATTAAGGAATTAGTGAAAGAGAAAGTTCTGGTGTACGAAATGAGGAAAACACCTGAGAAAAATACAACAGATCAAAGGAGAGGGAAGCGGGATGACGATCTTCGCTATGCGTCTCGGAAACGGAACGAGGAGCATAGAGATCGTCCTCGACTACTTATCATAATCAGCGGAGAAACGATATGCGAAACGATCGAGGCGATCGGCATTTGCAACCGAATGATCATCATAATAACCTACGATCCCCATCTCTTGAAGTCCTTCGACCCTTTCCTGAAATTCAGGCTACAGAGAACGTCAATCCCGAAAATGTCAATTCTAACGGAAACGAAATGATGTATCCTGAGATTTTTGTGATCTTAGGAGGTGATCGTTGGGATGTTTCACAGAAGAAGAGGCAACGTCATGCTAGGAAGTTATTGATCTCATCTCAGGTCATGTCGATCGAAGGGGCTCGAAAACTGCCAAAAACATATATCACTTTCGACGACTAGGAAGGTATTTCCGCACCCCAAAATGATCTCATAATCATAACTGCAGTTATTGCTAATCGTAGGGTCCATAAAAATTTTGTTGACCAAGGGAGTTCTTCCAATATCATATCTAGAGGTGTGGTTGACTCGATGGGTTTGAATGTGGCCCACCTACACCTTGTAATAATGACATTTTGGTGTAAGAACCCTTGGGGGTGTGAAAGCCGCCATAGGCAAATCCCAGCATCGGATATAGACGGGGAACGATAAGAGATTAAGTATAGTGATTCGTCTTCCATTGCACAAGACATTTTCCCTAACAAAGTGGCAAAAATCACGTTAGAACTGGAAAGTTTAGCGTGCTCACCCTGGGTAATTTAGGGATGGGTGACCCAATGAGAATTTTGTGTTAAAGGAAAAAAGTAAAGCCATGGGGATTAGGTGGGTGTCATCATGGTCAGTCTAGTTCAAAGTAGACAATATCGTGCAAGTGTGAAGGCGGGTCGTTACATTTGGTATCAGAGAAGGACCCTGGTTATAGTCTATGTGTGGGGCAAACTTTGGCGAGGACGCTGAGTCCGTAAGGAGAGGTGAATGTAAGTATAGTAATTCGTCTTCCGTTGCACAAGATTTTTTCCCTAGCAAAATGACAAAAATCACATTAGAACTGGAAAGTTAAGCGTGCTCACCCTAGGGTAATTTAGGGATGGGTAACCCAATGAGAAGTTTGTGTCAAGGGAAAAAGTAAAGCCGTGGGGACTAGGTGGGTGTCATCAATGTCAGTCTAGTTCAAAGCGGACAATATCGTGCAAGTGTGAAAGCAGGTCGTTACATTTGGTATCAGAGAAGGACCCGGGTTATAGTCTATGTGTGGGGAAAATTTCGGCGAGGACGCTAAGTCCGTAAGAAGAGATGAATGTAAGACCCCTCAGGGGTGCGAGAGGCACTTTAGGCAAATCTCAGCATCGGATATAGACGGGGAACGATAAGAGATTAAGTATAGTGATTCGTCTTCCATTGCGTTGGGAGACAGGGAACGATAAGAGATTAAGTATAGCATTGGCGATGAGCCAATTCCATCATGGATGCAGCCACTCATTGAATTCTTGTCTAAAGAAGTGGTTCCCAATGAAAGTGTCGAATGGCAACGTCTGTTATTGAGGTGAGCATGTTTGTTCTCAAGGATCAAACACTTCATAAGAAGTCTTTCGATTGACCGTTGTTACGATGCCTTCATCCTGAGGTGGCCAGCTCGGCACTCAGTGAAGTTCATGAGGGTATATGTGGAAACCATTCAGGGGCAAGGTCGCTCGTCCTCAAGCTCTGGCGATTAGGTTTCTTTTGGCCTACTATGGTGGTTGATGCTAAAAAAATTGTTTAGAAGTGTCAGCAGTATCAATATTATGACAACTACCATCGACAGCCAGGTTCGGAAGTAAATCCCACCCATGTCCTTTTGACGGGTGGGGGATCGACATTCTATGACCATTTCCTTGGTCGGTAACTCAACGAAAATTCTGAATTGTGATAGTGGAATATTTCTATAAATTGGTAGAAACTGAGCAAGTCTCTTAGATTACAGAGGAAACAACCAAGAAATTTTTATGGAAAAATATTATCTCTAGTTTTGGTGTACCGAGAATGTTAGTGTTCGATAACGGTACACAGTTCAATGGAAGGAGAGTCCAAGATATGTGCGACGAGCTAGGGATTAAACAAATGTTTTCATTAGTGTTTCACCCTAAGAAAAATGGTTTGACTCAAGTTTCAAATCGTGTCATCATTAAAGGGATAAAAAGGAAATTTAAAAACTTGGGAGGCATTTGGCCGGATCGGTTCAAATAGGTAATGTGGGCTTATCGGACTATCCCGACCCACACAACTTGGGAGACTTCTTCCTCACTTGTTTATGTATCGGAAGCCTTGGTTCCAATGGAAAGCACTTTGAGAACAGAAAGAGTGACAATGTATTATGAAGACAACAATGACGAACTGAGACAGATGGATCTGTACTTAGTTGAAGAAAAACAAGAGGAGATATATGGTCGCCTATTGCGGCATCGACGTATGGTGGAAAAATGCTACAATCGGAAGGTGCACCTTCATTCTTTTATAAAGGGTTATTTGGTACTCCGTAGTGTGGAAGTCCATAAGAATCTTGGTTAGCTCGATCTACCTTGGGAAGGTCCTTATCGAATTATGAATATATTGATGATAAGATCTTACAAAAACTTTGGAAGGGGTTGAATTCCCGAGATCATGGAATTTTGATTATCTAAGAAGATATCATATGTAATTGTGGGGTAATACACTTTATTGTTATGTGTGTGTTGATCGGTTTTAAGAATTATTGGAGAGATTTTTCCAGTTTGAATAAACATAGCGCGGTCGCACATTTTGCTTCAATCTTTGCCTACGATTGACATGGTGCGAAGTCCGACCATATTCACACATATGTGCTATTCAGTGGGCTGAACGTCCTGTTTCCAGTGACCTCTTCGGTCAGTGACCATTGACATATCTGAACGTGTCTTTCGTCTATCACATCATTGGTCATCTCGTCGATGAACCCTGGCATAGCTTGCTATGTAGTGACAACGATAAAATGCCTTCGCATTTCATCATGTCGTTGACTCTCTCTCAATCGTCACTACTTTTAAACTACAATTGTACGTTTATTGATAACCATGAACCGCTCATTGGAATGGTTTGTGTCGAATGTTCATGTTCAGAGAACCTCTCACATATGATTCCCCTTATATAGGAAATTGTAGTTGCAACGAAAGATGGAAGGAGTCCTCTGTAAAGAGAAGCACTTTGTGGTGTGACAGGTGTGACACTTTCTGATGATGTGATCGACAGTGAAAACATTATCCAAATGATTACTTTAGTAATTAGTTCAAAATTTTCAAATTTACAAAACCGATCAACATATCATAACGCACACAGTTTTCTTTTGGTAGTATGGTAATCACTTGTGACACACATACCCTAGAGTTCATCTAGCCATATGTACTATGGCTATCATAGTTGATTATCTACTAGTACCTCCTAAGGAAATATTATTACACCCAAGATGATATTACTATGATAAATATTCAATGGGTTATTCTTGGATAATTTTCAAAATTCGCCGAAGTGTTAGGTTGACAATCCCTCGGTCGTTGTTATTTCCTTTGGACACTTAGTTGGATTATGTTCAAGAGGTCATGCCGATCGACACGACCAAATATGATCGGTGCTATTATGGTCAACGTGCCACTTGATGGCATATGTTTGGTATTACGATCGGTATCATTATGATCGTCACTATTACGATCGGCATTACTATGGTCGACATTATTATAATCAACGTTATGGTTTGGTGCTGCATTTGGCAAATTGTTCTATTATACATGAACATGTTACAAAAATCATTCATAAATTAAAGGTTGTTCTCATCAAAGCTCAATTCTCCTATGCTATTTATTACAAGCTCTTCTAAGTGGTCGGTAAGATGTCCAAATTATAGGTCGTCGTGGTCCACCTCCATTGTAGAGCAAGGTTTGAAATCCCCATCGAAGGCGATCGGATCGACACGTTCCCAATCCTCGGAGTTCGAATTTAGTCCAAAGATGTTGGTGATTTGTCGGAGTACGTCGTCTCCAGATTCTTGAAGTCGGTGAAGTGACGAACTTATCCAGAAATGAAGATGGGTTATGGACATGCTTGTCGACCGCTTTTTGAAGTGTGGTGATCCGATCGTCATACTCTGTGCACCTTGTACTTACACCGAGGAGGATATCATCAAGAGAACTCTTGAAGATTTTGAGTTCTTGAGTTTATTCCCATGAACTTCAAGAGCATGTTGATGGTTTTCCTCGACATACCGAAGAGAACGCTCTGCACAATTGACGTTCTCCCGTTTGGTCTCTAGTTTGGTGGCGAGAAGATCGCATTTATGCTCGGTATCAAGTCTCCTCGACATCTCTTATTGGACCTCTTGCGACAAATGGGTTAACTCATTGGTCACCACATCAACCCTGTTCTTCAGGGTATGGACTTCTTCCTGAATATGGGGGATATCTTGTATTTGAAGTTTTGCTTTGGCTAGCTCCCCCTCCAACCGAGCAAACTTATTCTTCCAAGAACTCGTCATCTTGTAGTACATGGATAAGAGCTCATTCGACACCTACGATGCTCGACAGTTAGAAGATTATAATGCAACTTATTTGAATTATTTTAATTTACCTCGCGAAGGCTGACCACTGTGTTGCTGAGGAAAACATAAGGAGCGGTCGTCAGAGTACCGACCTTCATCATCTCGTCGATGTAATAACTGACGAGCATCCATACATTGATTGGGATGGATGGTTGAGGATTCCACCATGTTTTGCCCTTGGAATTCGACAAACCATGATGGAAAGCTTTGAGACGAACTTCCATCGGAAAATGACGAGGCTTCGTTTGTCGCTTGGACTACTGGAGGAGGAACGATCGTCATTTGGATCACTGTTGGCCGAGTTGGAGATCTCCTCGGATGGTCGATCAGTTGAACTTGCTCGACCTGCAGGAATTTGTTGAATAATAAGCTTTGCTGTGCAGTGCAACCAGCGATCCTATTGCAACATTCGAGGGTTAAATCTTCAAAAAAGGAATTTACCCTTTCCTCGAAGGACTTCATCTCAAGAACTGTCTATCGAATTGATTGAGGAAGTCCATTCGACAAGACCAGCCGACTGCAATGCTTCTACCGCCTCAGAAGCGTCCCTTTCCGCAGCTATTTCTACTAAGGAAAAGGGCGGGGATGATGGCGACGATGACCTTTTCTTGGTCCACGACACCTGCAAGTAGAAGGGATAAGTTATTGGTTTGACAGATGAATATTTGTCGATCAGAGGTTTTACCTTCGCCTTTTTCGCTTTATTGGCCTTTAACTTTTCGGTAACAATCTCCTGCTTCCTCTTCATTTTGTCCGAAGAGTGTTTTGAAGATGCAGCTGAAAAGAGGAGACAATGTTAGTACATGAGCAAGAAAAAAAATATCAAGTCAAAGTGAACTTACGTTCGGCAGTTGGTGAGGAAGTTTGGAGCCAAGGTCGACCGATACGAGCACTCATCTGTCGACCTGATATCTGCAGACGGAGGAGATTTTCCTCTGCATACATTACTTTCCAGTTAAGACGGTCGTCTTTTTCTGGAAAGGGGGCCATAAGGGTCAGCAGGTTTATGAGCTGGCCGGTGAAAATTGTTCTTTCCTCGCCGTCGATCGTCAATTTACCTATTGCTGCTGGCACTTAGAGAGGGAATTCAAGGTTGTTATCTTAAATTCCGACCCATAGAAAAGAGTTATACCAGTCACGCTGCGAATCTGGTCGGTCGACAAGATCATGATCATTGTTTCTGGAAGCAAAGTACCATAACTTGCGATGGACAAACACTTAAGTGCCCATCCTCCACATTAGCTTGTAGACCGTCAAGGTTGGTGACGGTCGGCGTGATCTTTGCAGCGTCGAAGTAGTGGATGAAGGCGACGATCACCTAGTAGATGCTCGGCAGTAGTGCGAATTCGGGCATCGCCAGGACCTACATCAGTTCAACGACGAAGGGGTGGAGCAGGAATCCGAGTCCGTTCCTTAGCGCAAAGATAATCACTGGCACAACATTGATAAGTGATGATCGACCAGAAGCGGGCCAAGGTTTAGGCCTCGCTTCAACAGCTTCAAGAGATACTCCTCACAGATGATGTACTTCATCCTAACAGTATTAAGATTCAAGCTTGGAGCCATCTACAAAACAATAGGTCGTCAAAATTGAAGTCTCACGGACAAAAGAATAGAAGTATCGGAACAGTGCAAAAAATTTGAAGAGCTCGCCATAAAGTGGTGAAAAATTCGTAAATGGCGGAAAAAAATGTAAAAAATAAGAGAAATTGAGGATTCCAACAATAGGGGAACAAGACTATACCGTTAAAAGATCAAAGAAGTGCCGAAGTTTAGAAGAAGAATCACTAGAATATTCGACGGAAATCCCCTGAATCGTCTGAGAGAGCACAAGAGTTGAGAGCGCAAACAGAAGTGGCTACGCCATTAGGGTTTTGTTCTGACACAAGTCACGAGATCATGCCACGTGGACGTTCAGAATCGTGATTCTTTGAATTCTGCACGATTTTCAGGGTCAGCGATGGGACTGCCTTGATTAGTGTGGAAATTTGAAACGACACGTACTCATCGTGTGCGGAAGATTAAAAGTCGCGAGCCAATGGATAAGCGTACGCGCATAAATCATGATGAGGTCAACTCCTTTCGACGACAACGATCGAATTAAGTTTGATGGGCTAATGTTAATGAATGAATTTATGACGACTTGTCGGGTATACAAGATGACGATTGACACATTCATTGCACATGCAATTGACATTTAAGACGCATAACCTGATCTGCAGTCACCTAGATGATCGGCAGGAGCAAGTGTTGCTCAACATGTGTTAAACAAAACCTGGTCGACGGAGGACGGTGTCCTTTACAGTGGACATGGACGATGGAGATGCAAAATGTCAACAACGACTTCGCCACCAATCTTAGACAGCGCCACACGACTTTTGCATATGAAAGTCATATTAATGGGCTCAAGGGACAGCTTATTAGACAAGGGAATATCACGATTTGGATTTAGTGTTTGTTTATTCATACTGTAACCAGTCATTTCTTAGTGATATTCTTTCTTGGTTTGATGCCTCGTGGGTTTTCCTCCCGGTTCTCGAATTTCCCATGTATAATTTTTGGTGTTCTTTCTTACGACAACCGATTACCAAAGATTCTCAAACATAATTTCTTACAATATTATAGAGTAGAATTTTCACCCTTAACAAATACTTATTACTTTGTTACAATCGTACCCAAAATTGATATCGAATTCAAACTTGAATCGAACCGAATCACCTATCCTTAAATTCAAAGTGAAACTAGATCAAATAGTTAATTTAGAATGAAAATATTTTTCTAATTGTAGTCAATTACTTGTTCCATTACTTTTGGTGGTCGTCCAATCCAATCCAATACATCAATCATTTCACTATCCTCAACATGACTCCTACATATTCACTCATTCTTTTAATTGATAATTTTACAAACGGGTCCTGCGACCCGAAATACTCGAAATTGGCCCAGCCAGATTTTGCCATTCCGAGGGTGAAACGGACTACCGTGCGGGGAATCATTAAGATATTGAGTTTGTTTTTATTATTAAGAAAGTTAAGTGTATTGAAGTTACACTGAGCGTGTGAGATAGTTTATATATTTAAATGAAGTAAATTATTTATTTCTTAAATTAGGCGATAACATAGTTAGTTTTAGCAACTATATCGAAAATATAACTTTTTAGTATTGAACGTAGGATAATTTTATTTTTGTTTGTGTTTAAAAAATACAATTTTATATGAATAATGTATCTTTCAATAAAATAGAATATTTCAGTAAATTCAACATTGGCTGTGATCTGTCGCTTTTGTTTTGGCGGACGAGATAATATTTCATATTTGTGATATTTTCTGATAACTTCGATGATTTATAATGCTTTTTGAAGTTTTGATCATATGTATAGCTTAATGCTGAACTCAAAATATAAATCAACACAATCTTGTCTGAGCACATACATCTTTCATACAAAACCAATCTTTATTATTATTAAAAATGCATTAAACTGTAATAAATCCTCAGCTAAAACTTACATAACACACAAACAAAACACCCCGACAAAATAAATAGAATAAAAACCTGATTTTACGAGGCTTTATTCCCATTCAATTGTCGATGGAGGCTTAGAAGTAATGTCTAGAAGCACCCGATTCACACCAGCAACTTCATTACATATCCTTGTCGAAACATCAGCAAGAAACTTGTGATCAAAATAATACCTGAATGTCAAAAAAGAACACATCAGCTTCTTCTTACACGCGTCAAAATCTTATTAGTTGTTACCAATCAGCTGTCATTCCATCTTGACTAGTGACCGCTCTTAGAGCAATAGCATATCTATGTGTTCTTTGATCACCTTGAACTCCAACTGTTAAAACAGGCATAAAAACAGCAAAAGCTTGCCATATTGAATCATATATTCCAGCATCTTTAATTGCTTCAATGAAAATCTCATCAGCCTGAAATGAGTCGAATAACTCAGCTCCCACATCACATTTTACGACTATCCATTTGCTTACCTTGCGTAGGATATCTAACCGGTTCTCTAATGTAACATCGCCAGGGACACGAACTGCAAGGCCTGGTCCGGGGAACGGGTGGCGCTTAAGGAATCCTTGGGGAACACCCATAATCCTTCCAAGTTCACGAACCTAGAAAGAGCTGAAAGATGATCACGAATGTTAAGTGAAGATGAACGAAAATGAAACTCGATACCTCATCCTTGAATAGGAGTTTGAGTGGCTCAATGAGCTTCAGTTTCATATCCTTTGGAAGACCTCCAACGTTATGATGACTTTTTATAGTATGAGAGTGAGTTCTTCCACTTCCAGGGGGCGGGCATGACTCGATAACATCGGGATATAGAGTTCCTTGGACTAAATAAGCAGGCTTTTTACCTATTTTTTGCTCCAAATCATGAGCAAATGCATCAAAGATAGCAATGAATTCATTTCCGATGATCTTTCTCTTCTTTTCGGGTTCTGTAACACCCTTTAATTTACTGAGAAACTGTTCCGAAGCATCGACACAGGTGACAGGCAAGTGAAGATCACTATTAAAGGTCTCCATTACTCTCTCCCTCTCCTTCCACCTGCAACATATCAAATAAGAATCAGAGTTTAGAAATAAAAATACCAACATTTTGTGCAATTCTACGAATCTAACCTCAATAATCCATTATCGACGAAAACGCAATGAAGCCGGTCTCCAATTGCTTTATGCACTAATGTAGCAGCAACCGTAGAGTCCACTCCACCAGAGAGTGCACATATTACATGGTCTTCAGGTCCAACAGTTTTTTCAATTACTTTTAATTCCTCATCCAACACACCGTCCATACTCCAACCCGCAGTAACTCTGCATATATCGATTAGAAACCGTTTAAGTGTTTCCATTCCATTTTCTGAATGTGTTACCTGCAAAAGATCCATCAAGTTTAAAATCCATCTACAAGATCCAAACTTTAAAGAACAAAACGAAGTTTAATAGCAAAAATACCAAATTTGGATAGCAAAGAAATAGATTCATTGAACCGTACCTCAGGATGATACTGCAACCCATACAACCGTTTCTCTGGATTCTCTACAGCAGCCACGGAACCCTGTTTACTCCTTGCAACAACATCAAATCCTTCAGGCAAACGCACGGCTTCATCACCATGGCTCATCCATACACTCTGCTTATCGCCAATATTCTTATTGGCAAAGAGACCACAAGCCTTCTCTACATGAATCTCCATCCTCCCATATTCCTGCTTCTCCCCAACTCGTACTTCACCCCCTAACTGCTGCACAATCAACTGAAGACCGTAACATATTCCCAAAACATGAATTTCATTCGTCTTGACATACTCCATAAAACCCGGTGGAAAACATGGTGCATTTTGTGTATGTACACTGTGAGGACCACCTGAGAGAATTATCACGCTTGGATTAAGGTCTGTGATGGATTTCAAGGAAGACGTTCCATTTATGCAAAGGGAGAATACATTGAGGGCTCTGATTCTTCGGGTGATAAGATGTGTGTACTGTGACCCAAAATCCAGAATTAATACAAGATTTGATTTCATATCCAAAGACCCCATTGATCTTGACCGGAAGAAGTTAGGGCGAGTTATAGAGGAAGGGCCGGAAGAAGAAGATTGGGAAGGAGATGAAGGTTTTATTCCTAACTCCGCCGTCCGTACCTTGGCTGCGGCTACTCTCTTATTCCTAATTGGACAAATTGGAAGTACTGATAAGTTGCTAACAATTACTAGGTCAACGTTATAGGCTGGACCGGATAATACAAATGGGTCGGGTTATGTAAAAGTAATCTAGGTTGAGTTAGAAGTGGATGGGCCAACCCAAAATGTTTAATTGGGTCAATTAAAAAAAATCAAATTAGGTTGTACAGATGATGAAAGTGTCAATTAAACAAATCAAATTTTACTATTTTTTCAAAGTTAAATTTAGATTCAAAATAAATTTCATTTGATTTGGAAAATTAAAGATTTTAGTTTAACTTCAGGGTTCATGTATCCAGCTCGAAAAATAATAATATATGATATTGGGTTTGTTTTGTATATAGGTAATAAAATACAGTTTATTTTCTAAAATTGAACCATCCGGTTTGAACGGGATCCGGTATGTAATCCGATCCTTATACTCACTCTTAATTTAGTAAATTTTTATGTCAATCCAAAATTTCATTTGGATATGAAATAACCTATATATTAATTATTATATTTTTAAAATAATAAAATTCAAATTACTATTTTGTTATATCTAAGCACTAAAAACTATCAAATCCACAATTGTTAACCACATAAGACAGATATAATATGCTATACATTTTATTTAATTATTATTCAGATTTTCAAATTGATTTGATATGTATTGTTATTGTTAATTCATTATTAGATAAAAACATGAAAAAAACAAATAAAAATGCAATCTACATATTTTAAATATTTAAAAACAAAAAAAACAGTTCAAATCGGTTGGATTGAGACCCAAACCGGTTAGAAATGAACCGTTGGAAAAACGGTTCTCTCATCCGATCCGATTTTAGAACATAAATTGTAGTGGGTGTAATAAGATAAATTGTGTTGAATTGAATGAATCGATAATAATATTATTTTAAAAAGTCATTTAAAACTTAGGTTAGATGAAATAGTGAAGACACACCGATATTATTGTGATTATTTTTTTACCAACAACAACCGATTCTAAGACAATTAATGTCTTACATAACTGGATTATTATATTGTTGTTTTCGGGAAAACTTATGTTTTGATGGTTAGAACTTCCATCATTTGACGGTTCGGACACACGGGAGTGGTTAAGACACATCAATCAGTATTTTCCATTATGAAACATATTCCTAAACGAGATTGGATGAACTATGCAACTATTGCCTTCACAGGAAAGACCCGATAGATGGTTCTAAGGATATCATGCAATTTATTCAACTTCAGACTCGATTTCTTCACTAAGGCTCTACTCAAGCGATATCATTCCACACACCCATAAAGAATATTGCAGGAATTTATGAGACTCATACACGATGTAACGCTAGCAGAATACTTTGACCGATATGATGAACTCCAATGTCATATGCTGCTCCCAACCCTCACTTTACTACAGAGAATTTCATAGTAGTCTTTATTAATGGGTTGAAGGATTAATTTCACATAGCAACCACGTTTGACAAACTTGATTAGGAAGAATGTGTTATTAAATTTGTAAAAAGAATATGAAGAATTTTCCATTCTACTCCACACTAAAGCAAAGCAAAATGCAACCAAGAGTATTACAAATGTCACACCTATAGCATATCACAACAAAGATTGACATAGGAGTTTCATACCCCACATACCAGATGAATTAGTCAAGGAGAGGCTGGAAAAACAACTTTGTATCATGTGTGGTTCCTCTTATTCAAAAGAACATCGATGCTCTTCGAGACAGCTTTATCTCATATCTGAAGAAGATGAGGAAGAGTTTTCCTCTACAAAATATGAAAATTCAACAATTCCACAAGAAGAATTGATATCTCAATCGACGTACCAGTCCATATCTCCCTCAATACCATCCATGGTGAATCAACCGAGAACCACTTTCTCCTTATGGGACGTCACATCCATAAGGATATTCATATTTTGATAGACAACAACAGCACCACTAGCTTTCTCGATGAACAATTTGCAACATCCTTGCAACTTATAACATAATCTGCTCCACCACTATATGTAGCCACGGCAAGCGGAAATAGAACTATCAGTAACAAAATTTGCAAGAATTTTACTCGGACTATGAATTCATATGACTTTCAATTTGATTTTCGATTATGCCAACCAAAGGTAGCTTACGATATGATATTAGGTGGCAATCAGTTACAGAAAGATGACATTATATCTCGGAGTTACCGTACCATGACGTATACAGTTCATTCCCAAGGAAAGGCTATTACACTGTCCTATTTCGGCTCACATTCTGCCCAAATTTCGCTCACCAGCACTCATCAATTACCTAAAGCAATTCGCTTTACTAGTTAGCTCAGCTTTTTCACATGGGAACTTGGCCTTTGTGAAGCTTCGATGCGTCGCCCAATCTCCGACCCAGCTTCAAAAGCGTGAGACTAGAATCGAAGCGGTCAAGAATCATCTACTTTTTAACAAAATGTCAAGGGTTTTTTCTGATTTTTTAGGCTTCTTTCGTCGCTGCTACTATCTCGTTTCCCCAAAATAAAATATTTTCTCTACAGAATTCGGTAAGAATAACGCTATTATTATCCCTATTTTGGTTTAGATGGGAGTATGTGTGAACCCTTATGTTGATGCTGGAGTGTTTTGGTTATATATATCAAAGAATTGTAATTCGTTTTGTTTGAGACATTGTGGTAACCTATTACTAGAGTTGAACATCTAACTAGGTAAGATAAAGATAGCAAAGTTTCACCATAAAAGGTAAATAAATGTGAGTAGAAGAGGATTTGAATAGTCTTATTTTTCTTGAGAGTTCATATTTGCCCATTTGACTACTTACTCTAAAGTTGTGTGTGTTAACACAAATTTGTTGATTATTAGTGATGATTTATAGTATCTATAATGATAATAAACATGTTCGTTGTATTTGATGTTTTATTTGTTAATTTGCTCCTTTATTTGCTAAATATCTATACTATTGTTTGTGCACTCATACAGATTTTGGGAATTTAGGCATCAATACTTATTATCTAAAGTTACAAATTTATATTTTGTGAATTTAGTGAAAGCAATTCATTACTATGTTTTTTATACGTCATTGAAAGAAATCTTTTCAACAAGGAAATTCTTCAAACCAATCTTCGAGAAAGAAGTCATTGTCTCCTCTATGGCGTTTTGTGATAAAATGAGATGAGAACAAAGAAGGGGGGAAAATATATTTCACTTATAACTTTTGCAATAACAAATATTGTGATTCTTATTCAAGGGTTAGAGCTCATCTATTGAAAATACTCATACATGAAATTGTTTCTTGTGTTAAACTGGCAAAGAAGGATATCGAATAAATGTCTTTGATTCACAATGACTACACAAAGAATTTGTTATCTCGTCATGGTTTAAGAAAGAGTTCTTCATCTACTTATGATAGTCTATTGGATTCTTTGCAAGAAGATAATTCCAAAAAGAGGTGTATAGTGAACAACCAACTCTAACATAAATGTTCAAACAAAATTTTAGAGATGAACTGGATGCATAAATTGCAAGAATGTTTTATTCTGGAGATATTCCTTTCAGTCTTGCACGTAACCCTCACTGCAAAAGAGCATTTGCTTTGTTAGCCGATGAATGTAAAATTGAAGGTGCGTCCAAATATTTTGAGAGCATTTGTAATTTTTAAGATCATTTTAATGAATTCATTTCTTTAATGATTATTTTAACAGGTTATAGTCCTCCTTCTTACGATGGCCTTCGAGTGGTACTTTTAAAAAATGAAAGTTTTAGAATTGAGCATTCAATAAACAAAAGGGGTTAGTTTAGTGTCTGATGGATGGTCAGATCCTCAAAGAAGACCACTTATAAATTTTATTGCAGTGAATGATGATAGTCCTATGTTTTGCAAACAATATACTATGAAGGTAAAGTAAAGAATGATTTATTTATTGCAAAACTTATGGATGATGCTATTGCGAAGATTGTAGTAGAATGTGTTGTGCATATGATAACAGATAATGCTAGTGCTTGTAGAACTGCGGGTTTTAATGATAGAATGAAAGTATCTTCAGGAATTTGAAAAATATAACTTTCTGTTATTAATATGTTTTGACATTATATTTTTTGTTTAATTTTTTTTCACAGATCTTTTGGACACATTGTGTTGTGCATACTATGAATCTGGTTATGAAAAATATATGTCATCCAAAAACCACTGAAGAAAATGTTTTTGCTTATGCTAAATGTGGTTAGATAAACAAGGTTGTAGATTCAATTTTTTTGGTGAAGAATTCCATTGTTAAACATCCAATGAGGTTAGCTATATTTAAACAATTCTTAAAATTACAGATGTTGTATATTGTAGACACTCGTTTTGCTTCTGCTATTTTTATGATGAAAAGATTCAAAAAAATTGGTTGTTTTCTTAGAGCCATGGTTGTTGATGAGAAGTGGAATTCTTATAGAAATGATGATGTGTATAAGGTGAGAGCAATTAGAGGAAAATTGTTATAAGAAACATTTTGGGAAGAGATTGATTATATAATAGCTTTTATTGAACCTATTTATGGTATGATTCGATAGTTTGACACTGATAACCCGAGTCTTCATATGGTTTATCCAATATGGAGAATGACAATAGCAAAGGTGAAAACAATAATTTATACACACGAGAAGAAACAACCGGAAGAACAATTTTTTATGTGATGTTGTTCATGATGTATTAGAAAAAAGACGTGTGAAATGTATAACACATTTGCATGCTCTAGCATATTCCTAGAACCCAAAGTAATGATGTGTTTGTTTTTTATGTATAATTATGTACTTTTGCTTGTATTGTGTGACATGTTCTATTATAACAATCATTGTATTGTTTCATGTGTACAACTCCGGAGTGGTAATAACAATATTCAAGTTTGTTTGCCCCACAATCTGATCACAAAATCTATCATCTTAAGAAAGAGTATGTGAAACGTCTTTTCCCCAATGATAACATAAGATCATTGGTGAATATTGAGTTTACTGCTTTATGAACATTGTTCAGGTGATTTTAACGAAAATTACTCTAAATCGGAAAGAGTTACGATGGAGCCTTTGGCTTGGTGGATAATGCATGGGGCACCAGCTCCACACCTGCAGCAGCTAGCTACACATTTACTTCGACAGATTTGTCATTTATTAATTCATGTTTATTATAGAACTTTTTCAAATGTTTAATAAAGTTCAAATAAATAGTTTTCTTCTTCTTCATGTTGTGAATGAAATTGGAATACTTATGCATTTATACATTCATCAAAGAGAAAAAGTTAGCCCCTTCTCGTGTCGAAGACCTGGTATTTGTTCATACGAATCTCCAACTTGCTTCTCGTAAGTCTCCAGAGTATGTTGAGGGTGATAGCAAGTTATAGGATATAGTTGGAGATGGAATCGAGTCTATCACTAGGATGAGATTACTTCAATTTACTAATCTTTCACTTGATAAGTCTGAATTAGAAGAACATATTATGAATGTTGAACCGGAGATTGATGAATTAGTAGAAGACGTTTGAGAGTGGACCGTTAACACTTTTAATTAGTTTTTTTCGATAAATATGAGTATTTTCATGAAGTAGAAATATTTTGAAGAAGTTATTGTATTTTAATTTCATTTGTACCTTTTTGAATACTTCATATTTCTAAGATATCAAATTATTATTACAAACGATCTGAAACCGCTTCGGAAAATAGATTCTCCTAGGTTTGACGATTCGCCGCTTCCGCTTCCTCGCTTTGACGCATCCGCTCCTATGCTCCTAAACATCATAGCTTGGCCTACAATGCCACAAAATTCAAACCCTCAACTTCAACAACTCCTTAATAACTACATGATATTTTTAAAGAACTAGACTGTCTACTACCATCTAGAGACATGGAACATGATATTACTTTACTTCTCGAGGCCAAACCTAAGAAATTTCCCCCATTTCGTATTCCACATCATCTGAAGGGTGAAATGGAAAAATAATTTAGGATCTCCTACGTACATGCTTTATCAGAGTAAGCAAGAGTCCATTCTCATTTCCAGTCCTAGTATCCAAAAAAGATGGCGGATGTGCGTGGATTACAAGTATCGAAACAATGTAACGGTTAAACATCGTTTCACTATACCTCTTATAGATGATTTATTAGATGAATTGCATGTTGCAACTTTTTTTCTAAATTAGATCTGCGTTCGGGATTCTTCCAAGTATGCATGCTATCGGATGATCTTTATAAAACTAGCTTCTCTACTCATTTAGGTAATTATGAATTCATTGTTATGTTTTTCGGATTAACAAACACTACTTCTATATCTTAAGCTATGATGAATTCTATCATTGCTAATGTTATTTAAAAAAAATATCTTATATTTTTTTATGTCATTTGATCTATAGTAAGAAATGGTAGGATGATCTCATATATATTGCACAAACTTTGAATCTTATGAGAACTAACACTCTTTTCGAGAAGTTTTCCAAGTGTTTCTTTAGGTATGTCTTCATAGGTTACTTGGGGCACATTATCTCAAACACTGGAGTGACAAATAATCTTTCAAAAATTATTGATATTGTTTATTGGCCACAACCAAAAAGCCATAAAGAATTAAGAGGATTCATTGGTTTATCATGATACTATCGAAGATTTATCAAGGGTTATGGAATTCTTGGGAAACCACACACTCGTATGCTAAAACATAACAACTTTCTGTGGACTGATTTTGCACATTCAGCCTTCAAGGAACTAAAAAATCTGCTCACTAAAGCTTCAATCTTAGTTCTTCTTGATTTTCAAAAGACTTTCATAGTAGAAATCGGCGCTTGTAATGGATGAATATGTGTCATTTTATCTCAAGAGAATCACCCCATTTCATTCTTCTCAAAAGGCCTTGGAGCAAAGTTCCTTGATCTTTACGTCTATGAAATGAGCTAATTGCAATGGTAAATGCTATTACAAAATGTTGACATTACCTCAAGGGAAGACTATTTATTGTCCGGACAAATCACCATAGCTTAAATTATCTACAGTATCAGAAGCTAGGCATCCTCTTCCAACAAAAATGGATATCTAAGTTATTAGGGTTTTAATTCGATACCAATGTTGATGCTTTATCTCGACGAAAATCTTTATTTGCCTCCACTCTTAAAGTATCTACGGTATCAGAAGTTCAAGGCACTTATCAAGATGACTCAACCTTACAAATAGTTTATGAGGATAAAATCTTGAACAATGATAAACACCATGAATATTCATTTATTGATGGCATCTTTAGAAATAATAACATGATTTGCATCGGATCCAAATCTACTCTAAAAGAGAGGATTTTTTTTAGTCTTATACTCATCACTAATTGGAGGCTACTCAGGAATTACCACAACTATCAACCTATCAAAGTAATATTTTATTGGAAAAAAAATGAAAGAAGATATTACAAATTGGATTCAAGACTATTCTATATGCCATCAAATTCATTTCGACAAACCAGCCTCCCAAGGTCTTCTCCATCCCTTCCCCATCCCAGCTAGGTTGTAGCAAACTATTAGTATGGACTTCATCGAAGGTTTACCTTCTTTCGCGGGGAGAACACAATCTTAGTCGTAGTAGATCGTTTTTTTCAAAATATGCTAGCTTTATCCCCCTCACCCATCCATATACAACATCAATTGTACCAACTATGTTCTTAACAGACGTTTATAAGCTTCATGGCCTTCCCTTAGAAATAATTTCAGATCGTGATAGTATGTTGACAAGCAATTTTCGGGGAGAATTGTTCAAGGCTGTTGAGGTGCAACTTAATCTCTCTACCGCATATCACTTACAATCAGACAGACAAGCGAAACGTGTGAACCAATGCTTGGAGACTTATTTGGGGGAGTATGAAATTCTAAACCAACTCAGTGGACTAAATGGCTCTCATTAGCAGAATTTTCGTATAATATTTCTTATCACACCTATGTTTTCATACTGATCCAAAATTCAGTACCGGTATGAGCGTTACGACCGGTATACCGGATTGTACCAAAATTTATTTTATTTATTTTTTTAAATAAATAATATTTAATTAGTTTTTTAGATTCGTACCCTAAAAAAATGAAAATCGACCCTGATACCCGATAATGTGTTGTACAAAAAAAATACCGGTCAAGTCCGATATTCGACGTACCGGACGGCATACCACCATCTTTATTCCTTGGAGTATCCCTCATCCAACCTGAAAATTTTGAAGCAGCAAACTTCTGGGAAGAAAGTCAACAGTTACTTCAGGAAAATCGTGACAATTTATCTGTAGGTCGTCGGCGTACGAAACTTTATGCCCGATCAAAAAAGTTCTGAGCGCACATTTGAACAAGGATCATATAAGTATTATCACAGTTTGAGATAATACTTCGAGCTGAACTGCCTATTAACCAAATAAGAAAATGAAATTAGAAGTATTTAAGTAAACAAGTATAATAGACCATAACACCTCATACAATACTGGCTGTGCTACCTCTTCACTCCAACCTGAATGATCTGAACTACTGGTACCGAAGATTAGCACTGCTATCCTATGGTACCATGTGAAGTAATCATCATCCGACGACTAATCTCGTGAATCATAAAGAGACTCAAATCGGGATGTCCAATGATTCATATTGTCACTATGAATTACCTAACACGATTGTCTCGTTTCTTTCCAATGCTTATGAGTGTCATTATAACGACAATCCACTAGTCTTGGAATGCAGAGCGAATATCCAAGTTGCTTTCGAACTCGATCGATGTTATGAGGTTCCACAACCCCAAAAAAGAGCATCGTCTTGGTATAGGTCCACAACGCATGAGTATCATAAATAAAATCTGCCATTGGGAATCAAATGTACGGCATCCAAGTAAACTAACAAGATAGAAATTGATGTTAGTAATGAAATTTTGTTAAACCAATAAAATAAACATAAAGTGTTACCCGAGTGCGACATATTAAATCTAGTGAATCATGACATATTCGCAATTGATGGTTTGGTACTCGAGTCCGTATCATCGTCGTAACATACCTGCGAAATCAACAAAAAATACGGTAATTACCATATGATGTTGCTATATAAACCAATATTAGCAAAGGAAAAATAATTTTTCGCACCTATAGTCAAACACCATCCTACACGTCCGTTCATAATCGTCGTTATGAAATCTATGCTCTTCTTCAAGACATATGATGGGTATTCGACTATAAGCCCAAATCTATAGCAAAACAATTAAATTAGATTCACTAAACAAATGTCATCTGCGCATATCAGAGGTAACCTAAAAAATAAATGTCTTCAAATACCATAAGCATACGCATAGGGCCTCCAAGCGATCGACGTCCCATCGCACTTTCACATAGACATTGATACAACCAAGCTAACACAACTGATCCTCAACTTAATTGGGAGATTTCATCGTCATCTACTAATAGGTCTAATAACATTAATTTAACTTGATCACCGTGTGTATCTGGAAATAAGACATCGCATCCTAGTGACGCGGTAATCGCACGAGCACAACTTTGGCAAAATAAATTATTATTCAAAGCTAATGAATCATATCGGTAAATATAATTGATGAGAACTCTAGGACCGGGTACCTTGTGATGGATAAGACCCAGCAACGATTCAACCAATTCAAATGGCGAAAATGAATCCTTATAGCCCATTTCATACCTCCAATGAAGAGCGGCCCGATTTTAACTAGAGGACCGAAGTTGACCTTAACGAAATAAAGCGTTTTCTGCCAGCTGGCACCTAGGTTTGGTCCGAGCAGTTACAACTCACGTTTACCACGCTTCGGGCCTTCCCACGTTTACCACGCTTCAGGCCCGATCACGCAGGCCACGCCTCGGTCCCAGCCTCGTTTTACATCCCGCGATAACAACCTCTAACAAACCTGTCAGAGGCGGTTACGGAGCGTGATTTACACACACTAAGAACTCTATAAATACATGGTGTTTATAGCAGGACCCTGTGACCACACTTAAAATAGCAGGACACTTTGGACGCGGAAGAATAGGCTGTTACCCTGCCGGAATTCTCACCGCTTTCTTTACCTCGTCATTTTCATTAGCCTCTCTTGTATTGACTATGAGTTTTTTAATTAGTGAGCAGGCTAAGAGCATAATCAGCTCTTAGTCGAGTGGTTTTCACCCAAATTCTTGGGGTTTCCACTATATATAGCCGTGCACTTACTTTATTTCCAGCTTTTGATCGTCTTCCACACTTAAAATAAATCATAACCGAGTTCGTTTGTTGAACGAACCGGACGGTTGTCGGTACCCCCTAAAAATGGACCATAACAATAATATAAACTCTCTTAACGCAAGACGTCATCGTTGGTAGAATCCATATTCACTGCATTTGCAGCTTGAACAATGTATTGCCCTAACGAACCTAAAACAAAACATCTCCCCTTTATGTCATTTGAAGTTGATGTCTAAACAAATCTAACTCTCATGAATCGCAACCATTCATCTTCTATTCTAACCCGTCTACGACTGACAATGGGAGTACCATCGATAGGCAGCCCCCAAATGACAGATACATTTTGTAGAGTAACAGTCGCCTGCAAAATCGAAAAACTAATATTACAAATTTATTAATTGTGAACAGTATACAAAACAAACATGAAACTTACTTCACCAAAAGATATGAAAAAAGTATGTGTTTCTGACCGTCATCGCTCAATCAACGCACTCAATAAGTGTTGGTCCAATGTAACATTGATGTCTTAAATACATCGTAAAATCCCCAGCGATCTAGAACTTCAACGACATTACGTGTAATCCGTAAATCTCTTATGGTTTCATCCCAATACTTGAATATGATGTGTCGGACAGTTTCATCACCATATAAAATGCGATGACTTAAATGTCTCTCTTGAAGGGTCAACACACTCGGATCGACGGGTTGTTGGGTACGGTGTGTCATTATAAAACTCTACAAAGTTGATAAAAACACAACATAAGTAAGATAAATGAAATGTCATCAAATTGTCACAACTAATATCTTAACTAATCTCCCAACTAAAATCATACCTAAACAAATCATCACATCTAATATCATAACAAATAATTAAATTGTCACAACTAATATCGTAAGTAATCAATTCGTCTCAACTAAAATCATACCTAAACAAATCCTCACAACTAATATTAACAATTAATCAAATCACCACAACTAATATCAAACAAATAATCAAATTGTCACAACTAATATCGTAACTAATCAATTCGTCCTAACTAAAATCATACTTAAACAAATCCCACAACTAATATCAAATTAATCAAATCACCACAACTAATATCTTAAGTAATCAAATTGTCACAATTAATATCGTAACTAATCAATTCGTTCCAACTAAAATCATATCTAAACAAATCACCACAGCTAATATCGACAAATAATCAAATCACCAAAACAAATATCATAACTAATCAAATTGTCACAACTAATATCGTAACTAATCAATTCGTCCCAACTAAAATCATACTTAAACAAATCACCACAACTAATATCAACAAATAATCAAATCACCAAAATAAATATCATAACTAATCAAATTGTCACAACTAATATCGTAACTATTCAATTCATCCCAACTAAAATCATACATAAACATATCACCACAACTAATATCAACAAATAATCAAATCACCAAAACAAATATCATAACTAATCAAATCGTCACAACTAATATCGTAACTAATCAATTTGTCCCAAATCAAATCAAATCGTCACAAATAAAATCAACTAACATCATAACATATAATCAAATCGTCACAAATAATATCGTAATTAATCAAATTGTTACAACTAATCAATTCGCCCCAACTAAAATCATACCTAAAGAAATCACCACAACTAATATTAACAAATAATCAAATCACCACAATTAATATTAACCAATAATCAAATCACCACAACTAATATCGTAAGTAATCAAATTGTCACAACTAATATTGTAACTAATCAATTCGTCCCAAATAAAATTATACATAAACAAATCACCACAACTAACATCATAACATATAATCAAATCGTCACAAATAATATCGTAACTAATCAAATCGTCACAAACAATATAGTAATTAATCAAATTGTCACAACTAATATCGTAACTAATCAATTTGCCCCAACTAAAATTATACATAAACAAATCACCACAACTAACATCATAACAAATAATCAAATCGTCACAAATAATATCGTAACTAATCAAATCGTCACAAACAATATAGTAATTAATCAAATTGTCACAACTAATATCGTAACTAATCAATTTGCCCCAACTAAAATTATACATAAACAAATCACCACAACTAACATCATAACAAATAATCAAATCGTCACAAATAATATCGTAACTAATCAAATCGTCACAAACAATATAGTAATTAATCAAATTGTCACAACTAATATCGTAACTAATCAATTTGCCCCAACTAAAATTATACATAAACAAATCACCACAACTAACATCATAACAAATAATCAAATCGTCACAAATAATATCGTAACTAATAATCGAATCGTCACAAATTATCGTAACTAAATCGAATCCTTGCTCTATTGAAGCACCCGAAAAATGGCGAAAAAACATACCTTTGGTAGCACTTGAAGGGACCTACGAGTGGGGAAAATAGGGCAATACCGGAGAAGGGGAATATCAAAGCGATTTTGCGGTTAAAACTCTAAACAGTTTGTTTGGGAGAAGAAATCGAATTTTGGGAGAAGAAATCGCGATTGGGAGAAGAATTAGGGCAAATCGCGATTAAGAGAAGAAAACAAAGACTATTTAAATATAACGTATTTCGCGTTACGCTAAATCGAACACCGTAAATTGTGTTTTTTAATTCTATTTAGGCAATTGCGATTCGCTATTGGTGGGCTAACTCGAATTGGGAAAAAATTGTAATTCACATTTCGTTATCACGAATGATAGTAAATTCCAAATACAGCCGGAATCAGTGCTATTTTACGCAATTCTCCGAGTCATCAGACTTCATGAAGGATATATACTCAATTTTTTTTACCCTTTTAGACGAATTTGGCTTACGATATCTAAATTTCCTTCTCAAAACTCTTCTTCCTTCCCACTTTTCTTCTTCAATTACTACCTCAATTTCCTAGATCTTATCAGACAGTCTGAGGCGCCTTTGTGTTTTGAGGTCAAAGAATCTATATTTGATTTTCTACGGATTCTTATTTCTGCCTATTCTTAAAATGGTGGCGGTTTCAGCCGTCATGCTCACCACAATTTCCCAATACCGGGTGACCGTTATGCCCCGAGCTGTTCTCAAGAACGATGGCTACAAAATGCGGGTTCCTTACGAACTGAAGGAGGGGCAGTTCCGTCGTTTCCACAAGCTTCCCTCTGGTTTGAACATCGAGTTTATCTTCCAAAAGGGCTATCAAAAAGAAATGAAGGAATCTCAAAAACCACCTTTGGTATTTGTCCATGGAAGTTTTCATGCGGCTTGGTGCTGGGCTGAGAACTGGTTGCCCTTCTTTTCTCAAAATGGGTTTGATTGTTATGCCCTAAGCTTGCTCGGACAGGTATTCTTCTTTTGTGGATCAACTTGAGATTCTATAATATTCCAATCAGTGNTTGGCTCGAAAAATGGGAGTTAGCAGAGTGCGAATGTTCTCAGACTCGAAGTTAGTAGTGGAACAATTCGCAGGGAGATTTGAGACTCACGATCCGATGATGAGGTTGTATTGCGCTAAAGTTCTGGAGTTATCCAAGAAGTTCAATGAGTTCTCTCTTGACCATGTGCCACGAGAACAAAACAAGGTTGCCGATGCACTCGCCAGACTGGCTTCGGGCATACCTGACATAGAGCCGAGCACTATTTCGGTCCACATTCAGGACCGACCTTCGGTCGAGATTCCAGTGACCGAACAGTCTATTGAAGAGATCGGGGCTCTATGCCATGAACTCGAGTTCTTGAATATTGATGCTACTGAATCCCCAGGAGAACCCAATTGGATGGACTCCTTTATTAAATACCTCTCAAACGGATATCTCCCTGAAGATAAGTCTGAAGCCAGGAAAATAGAGGTCCGGGCTAAGAGATTCACCTTAGTCGACAAACGCTTGTTTAAAAAGAGTTTTGAGGGCCCGCTTCTGCGATGTTTATCTTCTATTGAGGCTGAAGCCGTCATGATTTATGTTCATGAAGGGATATGCGGCATTCATTCAGGGGCTCGATCTTTATTCCACCGCATTATTAGAGACGGGTATTTTTGGCCAACATTACTCGCTGATGCCAAGCAATACACTAAGCGTTGCACCATATGTCAATACCACGCTCCACTCCCGCAATTGCCTAGGGCTCCCCTATCGATTACCTCATTGCTTGTCCGTTTGACAGATGGGGGATCGACATCCTCGGACCTTTTCCCCGGTCCATAGGGAAAAGAAAATTTTGTATCGTAGCGGTGGAATATTATTCGAAGTGGATCGAAGCAGAAGCCGTAGCCATTATCTCAGAAAAAGTGGTCAAGCATTTTATATGGCGAAATATTGTGAGCCGCTTCGGGGTTCCCTGAGCGCTCGTATCAGACAATGAGACTCAGTTCCGTGGAAAAAGCATATGGGATTTATGCACCAAGTTGGGCATCGTTCAACATTTCTCATCAGTAGCCCATCCTCAGACCAATGGACTTACGGAAGTATCTAACAATGTTATCCTGAAGGGATTGAAAACCAAGTTAGAAGACTTTGGGGTAAATGGCCCGAACACATCTATGAGGTCCTTTGGGCATACCGAACCACACCTCGCTCAACAACCCAGGAATCACCTTTCTCATTGGTGTATGGGAACGAAGCTATTAGCCCGGTGGAGGTGGCCATCCGATCACCTCGGATATCTCAATACGATGAGCATATGAATGGTGAAAGGAGGTTATTGGACCTCGAGATGATCGAGGAAAAGAGAGATGCAATCTATTCACGGATGTGTGCTTATCAGCGAACTATGGAACGGGCCCATAACAATCGATTCCTCCCAAGGGAATTCTTTGAAGGCGATCTCGTCCTCAGAAGCATTATGGTGCAGAGGAACGTTGGAAAGCTGGACAGAAATTGGGATAGAGGTGCGTATAAACTTGAAACATTGGATGGTATAGAGGTCCCCCGAACTTGGAATGTCATGAATTTAAGGCGATATTTCTTGTGAATCTTCGATTAATATGTTTGACTCAATGAAATACATTCTCTTAAACTTAAGTAGAAACAAGTAAGTACAAATACAAACTATTTCTAATGGAATGATGAACCGATCTTGAAGTTGGGTGGAGTAGGACGAATCTGGACTGGTGACCGAAGCTTCTTGTCTGCAAGACTCCCAAGTTGTAGTGACCGCTCTGACGAGTCAGATGTTCCTGCACTTGCCCAGCCCCATGGATGAGTTGTCATTCTCCCAGAACTCATTACGAACTAAAACACTCCCTTCAACGGCATTCAGTCTTTAGGAATGACCCTTTGTACCTACGACATCTGCTACGATAGAAGGAATGGTAGTCAGCATATCGAGACATAAGATCGGTCCTAACTTAAGACGTATCATGAGCAAAGCTTGGCCAACAAAACCTAAGGGACTTTATTAGAACCAAGGTTCGGCCGAAGCTTGTAAAGACTCACACTAAACGCAGACTACACCTATCCAATAAAGTATTGACTCCAAGGACGGAATAAGAGTGACCCATACACAATGTAAAACGACTCATCCAATCAGAATTGATATGAATAAACCAAACATAACGTCTGGGACCGATGGTTAACTACAAAGTAAGCTTTATATTGAATAAAATGTAAGGCAGATACAAAGTAATGACTAGATTTAACTAATCTGCCCTTCCTCTTTATCTTCCACTTCGGGTTCCTGGGGTTCAGTCCGGGCTTCGAGCCGCTTCAATTCTTCTTCTTGATCGGCCACCTTCTGGTTGACCGCTCTCTCCATCTCTTCAAATAGATAGAAGAAAGGGTCTTCTTCTAGAACATGTTCTTCCAAGGTCGGAATAACCTAAAACTTGCCATCTCTTTCAAGTGGCTCGATCATCTTCCATCGCTCGTCCGAAGGGGAAAGCCCGAACGTCTGGATAACTTGCTCTCGCATGTTATCCAAATACTTTGCAGTGTAAACCCCGTGTATGTTATCCGCTAAAGCGAATAACAAAGGGGACTGAGCGAACCCCAGAACTGCTTCCCGGACCGAACCTTCGGCCGAAGTGCGGGCCCTTGTCAACTCTTTCTCCAAGGTCGTCTTCTCTTCCTGGGCCTGAAGGAGAAGCTCGTTCAGTTTATTCCTCTTCTCCTGGGCCCGACCTTGGACTTCATTGATCTCTGCCTCTTTGGCCCGCAGCTTGGCCTCCAGGTCGGGAATACGTCCCTGAGCTGTTTGTCCCGTCTTCTCCAGCTCAGAGACCTTATCAGCTAAGAGCGAGATCTCCGTCCCGGCTCTTAGCAACTCATTGTCAAGTCGGTCACGGTCCTCCCGTACCGTGACCAACTCAGTATGCTTTATTTCAACTTGCCTTTTTGCAAGGTCAAGTTGATCTTGGACTTGTTGGAAAACAACGCTACCACCCTGGTTCTTTTCCACGGTGATAGCAGTCGTGAAAGCTTTCCTCAACATCTGCATAAGACAAATATTCTTAAGCAAAAGTTCGGGCCTTCATGTCAAGTGAAAATTACCTTAGTGGTGAGGTCGAGGAAGCCTTCCATGATTTCTTCCCCAGTCACGTCTGCCTGGACGTTCTCTGGGTTCTGCTCTCCATAAAGGCGGAAGTCCTTTAGGAAAGCAGTCATCCAGGAGGTAAGCTTCCTCCCCTTGCTGAACCTGTCCAGCAGGCCCAGAGCAACTCCCCAGTCGAAGTTGGTTTTCGGGCCCGATCCAGGCTCCTTCAAAACTATCCCCTTAGTAGGGACCGGAGCGCCGTCCCCCTTTCTCAGCCTTTTCAGCTCCTGCGGGGCTTCCGCTTCGGTCGCCCTTTTCCCTTTTCCTAAGGAGACCGGCGGCAGGGAGACGTTCACCTTGAGCTGAGGACCGGGGAGAACCTTCTCCACAGGAACGGCTCCCTGCAGCAACAAAGTAATAGTTTTAGCACTAATGAAGGAGGCATTACCGATTTGATAGAGGCTGGATAAGCTCAATGAACGAATCTGAGCCTTTATCACCTCCTCTTCCACTCCAAATACCCGAAACGCAGGCCCATCCCCAGAAGAAGACTGCTCTGTGCAGCGAAGGGTCAGCGTGCCCGCGCCGGTTGTTTGGATCAGGGGGTCCCCGGACCCCGAAGGGACCAGCGTACCCCCCGTCGCTGATTCACTCCTTCAGCGCTGCCCGATGCTTCCCTTTGTCCCTCAGAAGGACGGACCGAAGCAGCTTCCATGCGTTTAAAGCGCGAGATCGGCATTGTTTCAGTCGAATCTGCAAAACAAATACATAAGGATCATGAAAGATTAAAATATTAACACTACATCATACCCGATCCTTCTGATGGATCTGAACTAGAAAAAACCCCCTTCGGGGCTGGGGCTCCGGTCCTACCCGCAACACCTATTTCTATCAATCTTCTCTCCCGAAGAAGATCTATTCGCCTAAGGTGTGCTTCGGGAGGGGGGAACATCGCAAGCGTGTTTGCGGTGTCCATGCGGGATGGGTTGAACCTACTTCGGTCCAACTGACCTATGCGTGGGTGGGTTAAACGCGGCCATACTTTCAACAGATCCTCTTGGGGGACTGTTATCCAAACATAGCAGGCCTCCCACGCATAGAGAGATTCCTCTTTATCTACAATTGCGCACTCTATGGTGCGCACCGCTATATAGTATAATTTGCGGCAACCCAACAGACTCTTCCCCTTTCGGGATCCTACCAAGAACAGATTAAAGAAATGTTCTAGGGTCAGGGCCCGATTCTGTTGATAACAATAAAAAATAAACGCTACTATATACACATAACTGCCCGGGAACAACGCAAAGGTGGGGCAGTGAATCTCCTTAAGCACGGCCGCTACAAAGGGATGTAGCGGAAAATGAAGCCCGCACTTTAAAGAGGCGTAACTGGCCGGAATGGCCGATGCCCGCACATTCATCTCCGCCGGAAGGAAACAGGGAATGTCTTCCCATCCCTTCTAGATGGAGTAATGTGCCGGAATTGAAAACCTAGACCTAAATTCCTCAATGTCCAACTCAGACATAGAAGGATAGCGCGTTTTGTGAGGAGCCATGAGCGTATACCTTAGGAAAAACGGATTGAAAGGGGGTTGGATGTAAAGTCGATTGAGGGCACAGAACAGAGAGCTTGCTGCAATTTCTCCTTCGTGATAATGACGGTGAGGAGAAACAGTGCCCAGAATCCCGATTTAAATATTAATCTCCTAGCCAATGGTGAGCCGCCACGTAATACTGCCCAAAACAGCGACTGTACGGGGCGCACTCATCACTCCTCTTGAACTGTCGAATGTGAAGAGGCGCGGGTCGAGATATTAATATTTAAAGAATAACATAAATAAAAATACAACTTAAATATACGTTATTAAGTTTCAAATGTAATTGGCACATACACTAAGGGAAAGATCGGTCCCCTGGACTCTCACTGTCTACAGATACTGTCCCTTGTTCTCATGAATGTGCAAACATCATGTGATTGGCCTTGAATCACCTCTACGATTGGCAATCAAGCCCGAGGGGCTAGTGATGAGAACTTTAGGATCGGGTACCTTGTAGTGGGTAAGGCCCAGCAACCGTTGGGCCGATTCAAATAGTGAAAACGAATTCCTACAACCCATTTACACACTTAAGGAAGAGCGGCCCGATGATCAACGAAAGGACCGAAGCTAACCTTAACGAAATAAAGCGTTTTCTGCCAGCTGGCTCCTGGGTTCGGTCCGAGCGGTTACAGAACGGTTACAACTCACGTTTTCCACGCTTCGGGCCTTCCCACGTTTACCACGCTTCGGGCCCGATCACGCAGCCATGCCTCGGTCCCAACCTCGTTTTACATCCCGCGATAACAACCTTTAACAAACCTGTCAGAGGAGGTTACAGAGCGTGATTTACACACGCTATGAACTCTATAAATACAGGGCAAGACGACGGAAATAGCAGGACCTTTTGGACGCGTAAGAGCAAGCCGTTACCCTGCCGGAGTTCTTACTGCTTTCTTTTCCTTGTCATTTTCATTTAGCCTCTGCTGTATTAACTATGAATTATTCGATTAGTGGACAGACTAAGAGCATAATCTGCTCTTAGTCAAGTGGTTTTCACAACAATTCCTGGGGTTTCCACTATACATCGTTGTGCATTTACTTATTTCAAGCTTTTAATCGTCTTCCACATCTAAAACAAATCAGAACCGAGTTCGTTTGTTGAACGAACCGGACGACTGTTGGTATCCCCTAAAAAGGGACCATGACAAATATCAACATAGGTTATTGATCTCGTCTAAAAATGTTTTAGAGCGTTTAATCTTAGATCAGTCAATTTTTTAATTACTAGAAATTATTTTGTTATGAGGACACTAGCGATATACGAGGTTGGACCCACAATGTGTGAGCTTACGTACTCGGGAGAGCAAAACTCTACCTTGGTTTCCACTATAATGATCAAAGGATACTAGTACAATGATGTGATAACAATAATCCAGATGAAAACGACTCGAAAAACGATCGAATATGCTTCGTTGCGCCCAAGAGGTGTGCAGTCGCGATATGTTGACCACAACTCGCGAACAAACACTGTAGCAGCCCGCGACTCAAGTCTCAGTGCAATAACTCTCGGGTCGGTGGGAGATGGCAACATGTCGTGAGACAGGCTGGGGTAACAACAAGTCGCGACTGTGTGCAGCAGAGCGATAACTAGCAACTACGAGCAATAAGTCGAGGGTGCAGGATGAAAAAAACAAGTCGCGGTTCAGGTAGAAACAAGTCGCGAATAGCTACGCTCAGGCGATATGTCGTGACTCTACAGTGTGCAGAAAAGCAATCCTTTACCTTGGGAAGCGTGATAACAGACTAAAACCCTCCAAATGCACTGATGTTTGTATTTATAGAAAAATCCATCCCAACTTCACTTACTTGAGCCTAGTTTACTTCACTTCGCACAAAACACTTAAATAACCTCTAATTATATTGTAATAAATGCCACGCCGTCTTGAAGTTTCGGGAACCCATCCCGGTCGAGATTTTAGTCGGAAATAAGATGAGAAAATACTGGAAAGCCTCTTATATTAATTATTTGCCTCCAAGTAGTGAACACGCAGCCACATAACATCATTGCACCCGCCGATGTGCTCCTGAGTGGCAAATTACGAAAATACATCTGGCCCCGTCCGGGGCTGAGATGACCCAAAACATCTCAAAACACTTACATAAACTTTATACGGGGCACAACGAGCCTGAATTACGAGAATACCCCCTGAGAACGCCTCGCGATAAGCATATGAAAATATTGAAAATACTACATAAGCACGTCGGACGAGCCCCCGGGTAAGGATAAATACAAGAGAATATACCCGGGTAATATCAATAGTTCCCTGGTTTTCAGATTCAGATTCTAAGTCGTAAACCATTTATCACCAGCTCGTCCCGAAAGCCGATTATCGTTCGGGAGCCCCGCCGAAGAATTCCTTAGTACGATTGAAATTCTCTCGTCAATCCGATCGTTTTCACACTAAGAACGTCAGATTCTGAGATAGGGTGAAAATTTCGGGATATTTCGACTCGGGAAATCACCCCTATAAATACCGTGTACGCCCTTCATAACTCATTTTCTCGCGCGGAATCCTGAGCACTCGCGACTTGTCGTAACACTGTGCCATCCACGACTTTTTGAAACAACTCGCGACTCCTTTAGAACATCGATAACTGGCGACTACTGTACCAACCGTGACGAAACATCGATAACTCGCGACTGCCAGACTCACTTGCAACAACTCGCGAGCACTGTACTACTCGCGACGTATCTGCAATAACTCGCGACTACGGACTTGAACAGTAATTCTCGCGACCTTTTGCCAACAACTCGCGAGACCTTTTGAACTAAATTTACCAATGACTTCCGATCGCATCGAATCCTCGAGCTCCGCCACTTCATCCTCAGATCATTCGGACTCCTCATCCGGTTCGGGGAGTTTCGATTCGATCACATCTCCTTTTCCTTCCTGCCTTTCCACCTTCAATTCTCACTTTTTCGAGAGGATTGCTCGTCTCGAAAACTCCCTCGGCCCTCAAAGCTCCGCGGTTAAAGCCCTCAAAACCTTTAACCAACCTTATAGCATGCATGCTCGGAACTGGGTATCGGTCATTGAACAATATCACCTCCCTTCCGACTGCGTCTTATACCAACCTGAGCCCACCGACCCCCTTTTGACTCCTCCGATCACCACCCACACTATTTGTCTTGAATACTTAGAGTGTCGCCTTCGTTTTCCTCTTCACCCTTTCGTTGTAGAGTTGCTCACGCATCTACAAATTCATCTTTTCCAACTAAACCCTAGTTCAATCTCTTTTGTCGTCGCCTTCATAATATTCATGGAGGTGAATTGCATTCCTTTGACCATAGACCTTTTTTTCAAATTTTCCACATTAGTACTGCTGACAATTTTGGTGCCCAAAGTTGTATATCTTTCCGCGCAAGGCACAAGACAAGTCCATTCCCTTTTTCTACTCCCCACTCCAATCACAACTGCAAGAAACACTTCTTTTTGTTTGTGGTGTGGGGGATACGAGGCTGTCTCCTCTGAGTCTTTCTTGGCGGTTCCCTGTTGAAGGGGAACCATTTTTTCCCGAAGCCTACGGCCCCATTCCTCGGACAACCCTTCCGAGACCCCTGAGGAAGGCACTTCTCAATTGCTTTAGGTCGGACGGCGCTGACTGGACCGTGAAGACCTTATTCTACGCCCCGATCCTGGTTGCTTTCAACCTCCTTCCGGTCCCTCCCCATTTTAGTAGAAAACTACTAGGTATCTGAACCGCATATTCATATCGGGGCTAAACTTGATAACTCTTCTTTGATAGGAAAGAACCTTAGGAACTTGATTTATACTTGTTTTTAATTTCCACTTCGCGTTTNCCGAAGGGACCAGCGTACCCCCGGTTGCTGATTCACTTCCATCAGCGCTGCCCGATGCTTCCCTTTGTCCCTCAGAAGGACGAAACCGAAGCAGCTGCCATGCGTTTAAAGCGCGAGCTCGGCATTGTCTCAGTTGAATCTTCAAAACAAATACATAAGGATCAGGAAAGATTAAAATATAAACACTACATCATACTCGATCCTTCTGATGGATCTAAACAAGAAAAAACCCCCTCCGGGGCTGGGGCTCCGGTCCTACCCGCAACACCTATTTCTATCAATCTTTTCTCCCGAAGTAGATCTATTCGCCTAAGGCGTGCTTCGGGAGGGGAAACATTGCAAGCGTGTTTGCTGTGTCCGTGCGGGAGGGGTTGAACCTACTTCGGTCCAACTGACCTATGCGTGGGTGGGTTAAGCGCGGCCATACTTTCAACAGATCCTCTTGGGGGACTGTTATCCACACATAGCAGGCCTCCCACGCATGGAGAGATTCCTCTTTATCTGCAATTGCGCACTCTTTGGTGCGCACCGCTATATAGTATAACTTGCGGAAACCCAACAGACGCTTCCCCTTTCGGGATCCTACCAAGAACAGATTAAAGAAGTGTTCTAGGGTCGGGGCCCGATTCTGTTGGTAACAATAAAAAATAAACGCTACTATATACACATAACTGCCCGGGAACAACGCAAAAGTGGGGCAGTGAATCTCCTTAAGCACGGCCGCTACAAAGTGATGTAGCGGAAAACGAAGCCCGCACTTTAGGGAGGCGTAACTGACCGGAATGGCCGTTGCCGGCACATTCATTTCCGCCGAAAGGAAACAGGGAATATCTTCCCATCCCTTCCAGATAGAGTAATGTGCCGGAATTGAAAACCTAGACCTAAACTCCTCAATGTCCAACTCAGACATAGAAGGGTAGCGCATTTTGTGAGGAGCCATGAGTGTATACCTTAGGAAAAACGGATTGAAAGAGGGTTGGACGTAAAATCGATTGAGGGCAAAGAGAGCTTGCTGCAATATCTCCATCGTGATAATGACGCTGAGGAGAAACAGTACACAGAATCCCGATTTAAATACTAATCTCCCAGCCAATGGTGTGCCGCCACGTAATACTGCCCAAGACAGCGACAGTACGGAGCGCACTCATCACGCGTCTTGAACTATCGAATGTGAAGAGGCGCGGGTCGAGATATTAATATTTAAAGAATAATAAAGATAAAAATATAACTTAAATATACGTTATTAAGTTTCAAATGTAATTGGCTCATACACTAAGGGAAACATCATGTCATCGGCCTTGTATCACCTCTGCGATTGGCGATCAAGCCCGAGGGGCTAGTGATGAGAACTTTAGGATCGGGTACCTTGTGATGGGTAAGGCCCAGCAACCGTTGGGCCGATTCAAATAGTGAAAACGAATTCCTACAGCCCATTTACACACTTAAGGAAGAGCGGCCCGATGTTCAATGAGAGGACCGAAGATAACCTTAACGAAATAAAGCGTTTTCTGCCAGCTGGCTCCTGGGTTCAGTCCGAACGGTTATAGAACGGTTACCAACTCACGTTTTCCACGCTTCGGGCCTTCCCACGTTAACCACGCTTCGGGCCCGATCACGCAGACCACGCCTCGGTCCCAGCCTCGTTTTACATCCCGCGATAACAACCTCTAACAAACCTGTCAGAGGTTGTTACAGAGCGTGATTTACACACGTTATAAACTCTATAAATACAGGGCAAGACGACGGAAATAACAGGACCCTTTGGACGCGTAAGAACAGGCCGTTACCCTGCCGGAGTTCTTACTGCTTTCTTTTCCTTGTCATTTTCATTTAGCCTCTGCTGTATTGATTATGAATTATTCGATTAGTGAACAGGCTAAGAGCATACTCTGTTCTTAGTCAAGTGGTTTTCACCCCAATTCCTGGGTTTCCACTATACATCGCTGTGCATTTACTTATTTCCAGGTTTTAATCGTCTTCCACATCTAAAAAAAATCTGAACCGAGTTCGTTTGCTAAACGAACCAGACGACTGTTGGTACCCCCTAAAAAGGGACCATAACATATAGTTTAAATGTTATGACATGAAGTCGTGTTGTTATGACTTGCACGATCATTCCGTTTTGAACTTACTTTTTTTCGTATATACAACAAGTATTCGTGATGTTAGTCTTTATTTAGTTTGAATTCATTTGTGATCTCGTCTAGAAATATTTTAGAGTATTTGTTTATGATCAGTCAATTTTTAATTACTCGAAATTTAATTTTTGTGAGGACACGAGCGATATACGAGGTTGGGCCCACAATGTGTGAGCTTACGTCCTCGGGAGAGCGAAGCTCTACCTTGGTTTCCACTATAACAATCAAAGGATATAGGTACAATGATGTAACAATCCAGATCAAAACGGCTCGAAAAACGATTGAAAGCACTTCGTTGCACCTAAAAGGAGTGCAGTCGCGAGTTGTGGTCAACAACTCGCGAATGGGCGATAACTCGCGAACAGGATCAGGGCAACAACAAGTCGCGAGTTTCGGCTGCAAATCGATAACTCGCGACAATTGGTCGCGACTACGTGCAATAAGTCGCGGGTGCGGGATGAAAAGCAACAAGTCGCGATTCAGGCTAAGAAGCAGGCAATAAGTCGCGATTACAGGCGAAACGTCGCGACTCTGCAGTGTGCAGAATAACACTTTGCCTTGGGAAGCGTGATAACAGTATGAACCCGTCCAAATGCACTGGGCTTGTATTTATAGATAAATCCAGCCCAACTTCACTTATTTGAGCCCATGAGCCCAATTTACTTCACTTAGTTCAAAACACTTAAATAACCTCTAATTATACTGTAATAAATGCCACACCGTCTTAAAGTTTCGGGAACCTATCCCAGTCGAGATATTAGTCAGAAATACGATGAGAAAATACCGGAAAGCCCCGCATATTAAATCTTTGCCTCCAAACAGTGAATACGCAGCCACATAACATCGTTGCACCCGACCGATGTGCTCCTGGGTGGAAAATTACTAAAATACCCCTGGCCCCGTTCGGGGCCGAGATAACCCAAAACATCTCAAAACGCTTACAAAAACTGTATACGGGGCCCAGCGAGCCTGAGTTACGAGAATACCCCCTGAGAACGCTTCGCGGTAGCCATATGAAAATACCGAAAATACTACGTAACCATGTCGGACGAGCCCCCGGGTAAGGATAAATACAAGAGAATATACCCGGGTAATATCAATAGTCCCCTGGTTTTCAGATTCAGATTCTGAGTCGTAAACCATATATCACCAGCTCATCCCGAACGCCGATTATCGTTTGGGAGCCCCGCCGAAGAAACCTTAGTACGGTTGAAATTCTTTCGTCAATACGATCGTTTTGAGACTAGAACATCAGATTCTGAGATCGGGTGAAAATTTTGGGATTTTTCAACTCGTGATATCACCCCTATAAATACCCTGTACGCTCCTCATAACTCACTTTCTCGAGCGGAATCCTGAGCACTCGCGACTTATCGTACCACAACTCGCGAACACTGTGCATATCGCGACTTATCGTACCACAACTCGCGAGCAATTCTTGCAACAACTCGCGAACACTGTGCCTCTAGCGACTTTTCGTCAGTAACTCGCGACTACGGACTTAAACACTTGAAAAACAGTTTGCTTGCAACAACTAACGATTGCCATCTCTAAACAGTAATTCTCGCTACTTTTTGCCAACAACTCGCGAGACACTTAACAAAATTTGTAAAAATAATTTCAAAAAAAAATTATTTTGAACTAAATTTACCAATGAATTCATATCGCACCGAATGCTCGAGCTCCGCCACTACTTCATCCTCAGATCATTCAGACTCCTCATTCGGTTCGGGGAGTTTCGCTTCGATCACAGCCCCTTTTCCATCCTGTCTTTCCACATTTAATTCTCATTTTTTCGAGAGAATCGCTCGTCTCGAAAGCACCCTCGGCCCTCAAAGTTCCGCGGTTAAAGCCCTCAAATCCTTTAACCAACCTTATAGCATGCATGCTCGGAAGAGGGTATCGGTTCTTGAACAGTATTATCTTTCTTCCGACTGTGTCTTATACCTACCTGAGCCCACCGACCGTCTTTTGACACCTCCGATCACCACCCACACTATTTCTCTTGAATACTTAGAGTACGGCCTTCGTTTTCCTCTTCATCCTTTCGTCGTAGAGTTGCTCTCGCATCTACAAATTCATCTTTTCCAACTGAACCCTAATTCAATTTCTTTTGTCGTCGCCTTCATAATATTCATGGAGGTGAATTGCATTCCTTTGACCATAGACATTTTTTTTCAAATTTTCCACATTAGTACTGCTGTCAATTTTGGTGCCCAAGGTTGTATATCTTTCCGCGCGAGGCACAAGACAAGTCCATTTCTTTTTTCTACTCCCCACTCCAATCACGACTGGAAGAAACATTTCTTTTTTGTTTGTGGTGTGGGGGATACGAGGCTGTCTTTTCTGAGTCTTTCTTGGCGGTTCCCTGTTGAAGGGGAACCATTTTTTCCCGAAGCCTACGGCCCCATTCCTCGGACAACCCTTCCGAGACCCCTGAGGAAGGCACTCCTCGATTGCTCTAGGTCGGACGGCGCTGACTAGACCGTGAAGACCTTATTCTACGTCCCGATCCTGGTTGCTTTCAACCTCCTTCCGGTCCCTCCTCATTTTAGTAGAGAACTACTAGGTATCTGAACCGCATATTCATATCGAGGCTAACTTGATAACTCTTATTTGATAGGAAAAAAACCTTAGGAACTTGATTTATATATGCTTTAATTTCCGCTTCGCGTTTCTCACCTAACTTATTTATTTGTCTTGCAGATAAAATAATGGCTCTAGCTAAGGACCAAACAAAAAGGGGGGATCGGTTGAATTTCCTCTGTGATATACTTGTGGAGGACGATGAGCTTATCTTTGAGGGGCCACCGGGGGCTCGGAACCGAACTGCCGCGGCCGAGCTGGAGTCGAGTTTACAAGAAGTGGCGTCCCCAACTGGGGAAATAAGACACGCCACTCCTCCACCACCACAATCTGCTGCAACGGTGGCCAATCCCGAGCCGGTAAATGAGGAGCCGGCTGCAGACGCTGCTAAGAGTCCTGAGGACCTAATCCCCCTGTCTCGGTTATTAGATTACGCTGTCTTGGAGGTCGCGGAGCCCACCAGAAAGAGTGGGTTAACCACCGAATTCATCGACGCCTTCCGTATACACGACATCCCAAGATTAACAGTTAAGGAATGGCTCGATATGGGACGCCGGGCCGGCATTGTGTTGATAAAAGACGGACTCACCTTTCGAATTCCAAGAGGTGACAACGTATCGAATCGGTCGGCCCTGGAATATTTGGAGCGGAACCCAGAGTTGCCGCCTCGTGGTCGGGATGACCACACGGTGTTTACCGACGTCGGCCGGTTAATGAGTCAGACCAAGACGATGCGTCGCGCCATTGGGGAGGTTCGTTGCGATACTAGCACTTGTTTCCCTAGAAATTTATCTTTCACGTCATATATACTAACCATTCTTGTTTCATTTCAGATGGAGCGGACAATAATCGAGTTGGGCACCGCAGCTGCAGTAGGGGAATACTATATGTTTAGGCATTCGGAGCTCGACTCGCCAGACATTATTGGGGAGCAGACGAAGAGAGCAGCGGAAAAGCTGATGCAAAATCAGCGAAATAAGCATGCCCAAGAGATGGCAGCACTCCGAGAAGAGCATAATAAGGCGATCGAGTCTCTACTTCGAGCTCATCGCAGCGAGCTGACGGAGAATTCAGATTTCCATATCGGGCAAAGGCATGCCCTTAAACAATCCATAGAGACCCTCAAGGTGAATGAGAAGTACGCGCAGGACAAGTTGAAGGAAATCCGAGAGCAAACTGAGGAGAAACTGAGGAAGGCCAAAGAAGACAACACGGCCGATAAGAAAGCTCTCGGGAAAGCCACGGAGGAGGTTAAAGAGCTAAAAACAAGGAATGAAGGCCTCCAATCCATCAGCGATTGACTCCGGGCACGAATCACCAAGTTGCCGTCCCAGATTAACGACTGCTTCCGGAAGCTGATATGGGAGTACACAGTACACTCCCCTACTTTCCGGAATCTAGGGGCGTTAGCTAATGCCAAGTCGAATGTCCTGTACTTCTTACGAGGGAGTGTCCAGACGCAGAGAATCCTGGGCATATCTCTGACAGCTGAGGAGAGAAAGAAACTCGACCCCAAACTCACCGGGAAGTTTGAGCCTGTACCCGGTGAGGACATGTTGGATTGTTCACAGGATCCGTTAGGGGCGCTACATTTTAACTTGGATGAAGATCTTCACCAGCAACTCTATTCGGAGGATGTCGAAACAGAGGAGGACCCATCTTCCGATGCATTTAGGAGGTTGGCTACTTTATTTCCTGAGCGAGTGGGCCCCCTCGTGGCGGAGCTTCTGAAAGATGATGATGTGATGGCGGCGTATGATCCTCAAATATATACCCCCGTTAGTGTGATTGGAGCTCGGGAGCACCACGAAGATGAAATGGCGAGGTTCGCCTCCAAGAAATTGACCACTGCGGGGCCTCAAGAAAAAGGCGTCAACCCTCCATCATCCCAAAAGATAAAGCTGGTGAAAAAGCGCCCCAGCGAACCTGGTGAAGGCTTAGGCTCTCAGAAGAAGAAGAAATAAACTTCTATATATAGTTTCTTCACTTTTGTATTCTCTCCCCATTTTGTATTCCTCATGTATATATATAAAATTCGATTTTGTTTTTCTTTCAATTTCTCACTGCAATTTAGTAATCATACGATTCTGAATAATCCATCTTCTCTTCTTTTCAACTTAATTTCTCGCAACGTTCGTCAGGGGGGAATAGCTCCATATACTTAGATCATCCGAAATTAGCTCCCCCAAAATAATAGACCTCTATACAAAACTTGATCAGAGGTAGATAATATACTGGTGTTCCTCGAGTCATAGATATCTCACAAAACAAACATAATATCTTATGCCAACTCCAAGTGCGCATAAGAGTCCCCAGTGTAGCGGGGCTTGACCCTCGGCCATTTCAATAACAGTAAAAAATGACCCTTCACCAACATCTTCCCCACCGGTATATACTTGCACCCGGGGCCACATAACATTATCTCGACCCGTTCATAAGACGGTGTCACCACTTACTCGGCCCGTCGATAAGATGGCGCCATCACATTCTCGACCCTTCCATAAGATGACGTCACCACTTACTCGGCCCGTCCATAAGACGGCGCCATCGCATTCTCGACCCGTCCATAAGACATCGTCACAACTTACTCGGCCCGTCCATAAGACGGCTCCATCACATTCTCGACCCATCCATAAGACGACGTCACCACTTACTCGGCCCATCCATAAGACGGCGCCATCGCATTCTCGATCCGTCCATAAGACGGCGTCACCACTTACCCGGCCCGTCCATAAGACGGCGCCATCGCATTCTCGACCCGTCTATAAGACGGCGTCACCACTTACTCGGCCCGTCCATAAGACGACGCCATCGCATTCTCGACCCGTCCATAAGACAGCGTCACTACTTACTCAGCCCGTCCATAAGACGGTGCCATCGCACTCTCGAACCGTGCATAAGACGGCATCATCCGGCCCGTCCATAAGACGGTGCCATGCGGAAATGGACCAGCCTCCGACGAGGGCGCGACCCTTGCCGGCGTGTCATGGAGGAGTCATGTATATACTTGCACCCTGATTTTCCACGGAAATACGCTCGGTTCTAAGCTGGCTACATCACAATAAACGGGCCCCTTAACATATTCCAACAGTAATTATGTATAGACGATTCTGCCGCGGACAGGAAGACTCATCATATTTAAAATATTTTGACACAGTATATGATTTGACGAGTTTGAAAATGATCGACTATAAGACATGTGGTACATTACATTTCTAATCTAACCTATTCAATTTATTCCATCCTCCTTCGTACTAAAAAGCAATGGACCTACTCCTACCTTACCAATCCCCTAGTCGATTGAATCAGACTAAAAGATACTTAAAGAATCAGAATATGACCACAAAAAGAAGGGAAAGTTTTTATTTTCAAAAAGATCGATGAGTCACGTCTATACATAATACTTACGCAAATTGGAAATATGCCAAGTCCGTGGCAGCTCCTCCCAGCTCATATTTGCGATTTTATATGTTCCTTTCTTCACTACTGCCGTTACTCTGTACGGTCCTTCCACTTTAGATCCAACTTACCAACATGCTTCGAGACTTCCACTTTCTTAAGGATCAAGTCTCCAACCTTTAACAATATAGGTCGAACGCCTTTGTCGTGCTTCTTAGCCATTCGCCTTTTACATACCTCCATTCGTATTGCAGCTCTATCGCGGATATCATCAATACAATGAAGGTGCAACTTTCTCATATCTTCATTCAACACCTCGTCATAAGCGATAACTCTTTCTGATAGAAATGTCACTTCTACAGGAGACACGGCCTTAGAGCCATATACTAAAGAGAAGGGGCTGAATCCGGTAGTGGACCTCGGTGATGTTCGATATGCCCACATCACATTATGAAACTCATCCACCCAAGAGCCTTTGGATTCATCTATTCGTGTTTTCAGCTGTTACAGGATAATACGGTTGATAACCTCTGTAAGCCCGTTCGTTTCCAGGTGTGCCACGGAAGTAAACCACTGTTCAATATCATAATTCTCACACCATTCGTTAACCCTCTTTCCAGCAATTGCGTTCCGTTATATGATACCAAAATCCTGGGAATTCTGAATCGACATACGACATATCTCCAAAGGAAACTGATAACTTCCTGTTCCCGGACTCGCGATACAGCCTCAACCTCTATCCATTTAGAAAAATTTTTCACAGCCACAATACAGAATTTCTTTTGGCTAGGTGCCTTCGGAAATGGTCCTAAAATATCGATGCCCCGCGTATCGAAAGGACATGTTGTCTGCAAAGGCTTCATGCTAGCTCTTGGTACATGATGCACATTCGAGTGGAACTGACAAGCAGAACAAGTCCGAACAAAATTCACGCAATCTTTTACTAGCGTTGATAAAAAATAACCGGCCCTCTTAACTTTGTTTGCTAAGGATCGACCTGCTGAATGATCACCATTGTCCACAGCGTGAACTTCCTCTATAACGGCCTTTGCCTGTACTGGGGACAAACATCGAAGATATGAGCCTCCGAAATTCTTCTTATATAGCTTATCATCCACATAGACAAAATTCCTAGCTCTTTGCATAGTCCTTTGAGCCTCACCTTCGTCGGTGGGCAATTCTCTCCTGACTAGATAATTTACGATAGCATCCTTCCAAGATGGTTCGTAGGTTACAGCGTCTAATAAAAACCACGTCTCATTCGAAAGTTCTAAATTAGCCACCTCGGATGTCTGTTTCTCCACACGACTGATGGAGGGCTGGTAGTGGATCATTGTTGTTATCTTTGACTCATCCGAGAGTTCCAGAATTGTCGCCGTCTTTGCAAGACCGTCTGCACGAGTGTTTTCCTCCCTTGGGATATATGTAAGCGTGAATAACTTAAGATTTTTAGCCGCCTCTTTCAGCTTTTCTAAATACATCCATAAATGGTTCCCGTTGGTGGCGTAAGTATCTGCGAATTGGTTCACCACTAACTGCGAATCGGAATGAGCATGCAAACGAACGATCCCAATTTCCACTGCTAAGTTAATGCCAAATATTAAGGCTTCGTACTCGGCAACGTTGTTAGTCGCGGGAAAACACAACTTCACAGCATATTCATGTTCTTCACCAGACTTCATTTCCTTAAAATATACACCGATACCGGCCCGCCCGGCAGAAACTGATCCATCTACAAAAGCATCCCAATACTCCTGAATACCCAACTCTTCTGACCGAGTCATTTCCACTATGAAATCCACTAACACCTGGGCCTTTAATGCTCGCCTGGAGATATACTCTATTTGATACTGCCATAACTCGATATTCCACTTTGCTAGTCTGCCAGAGGCATCAATCTTTGATAACACGCTTCGGATAGACTGATCTGTCAAAACTGCAATATGATGTCCTTGGAAATAGTGTCTTAATTTCCGCGAGGCCACTATCAGAGCTAACACGAACTTCTCTAGGTCTGTATATAGGGACTCCGCTCCCTGCAATTTCCTGCTCACATAATATATCGGTCTATGTTCCTTATCGCTAAGTCTGACTAATTCGGCGCTCACTGCCTCTTTTGTCACTACCAAATATAAACCCAATGGTTCCCCCAGTGATGGAGGCGACATAAACGGTGATTTACTCAGATAGTCTTTCAAGCTCTCAAAAGCCCTGCTACAGTCGTCGTCCCAATACAAAAGATTCTTCTTACGCAAAACCTTAAAAAACGGCAAACTTCTCTCTGTAGATCGCGAAATGAAGCGATTCAATGAAGCTAATCTCCCAGTTAGCCTTTGAACTTCCCTAACAGTCGTCGGAGGGATCATTTCTTGGATGACTGTTATCTTGTCAGGATTCATCTCAATTCCTCTCTAAGACACCATAAAGCAGAGGAACTTGCCTCTTTCACACAAAACGCACACTTAAGCGGATTCAATTTCATCCTATACTTTCTCAATACACCAAAACAATCATTCAAATATTTGATGTGGTTATCCCCATGTTTACTCTTTATCAATATATCGTCGATATAAACCTCCAAAGACTTTCCGATCATATCTTTGAACATCGAATTCATTAAACATTGGTAGGTGGCCCCAACATTTTTCAACCCAAATGGCATAACTCTATAGCAAAAAATGCATTTATTTGTCATAAATGAAGTAAAAAAATTGTCCTCATAATGCATAAAAACTTGATTATATCCTTTAAAAGCATCTAACATACTAAGGAATTCAAAGCCACAGGCTGCATCCACCATCATGTCAATGGCCGGTAGCGAATACGGATCCTTCGGGCATGCTTTATTCAGATCAGTAAAATCAATACAAACTCTCCAGCCATTATTCGACTTTGGGACCACCACTGGATTCGCAACTCAATCCGCGTATCTAACAGGCTCTATGAATCCTGCCTGCAACAAACCTTCCACCGCCTCATCAATCGCCCTCTCTTTCTCAGGGGAAAGCTTCCTCTTCTTCTGATGAATTGGTCGCACATATGGGTTAACATTGAGTCTATGTTAACAGACTTGGGGATCAACCCTCACATAATCCTGATAAGACCAAACAAAAAAATCTACGTTACTTTACAAAAAAGAAATTACCTCCTTCTCAACCTCTGGTGACAACTCAGAACCGATCGTCACTGTCTTTTCCGGGTTACCGGGGAATAAAGGCACTGTCTTGATTCCCAGAGGCTCCATCTTCATATCGTTTTCTTTAAACTTCCTAAGAGACAGTCCGTCATTTGTATCAATAACTTCATCGGATGAAAATTCCACCATACAAACGGGTATCTTTGCTTTTGATCCGTCCATACCACTTTTACACATCACATTATAACAAGAACGCGCCAGCTCTTGATCTCCCTTCATCTTTCCAACCCCTAACGGTGTTGGGAACTTCATCATCAAATGTGGTTGAGATACCACAGCCCCAAATAGGTTCAAACAACTTCTCCCAAGGATCGCATTACAGGGGAGTATAGGGAGATCTACCACCACAAATTCCACCATCAAAGTCCTTGATATTTCGGGATCGCCCAAGTTTACCGGCAGAAAAATAGATCCCTCAGCAGCAACGACGCTATTGTTAAAACCAACTAACTTTGTATGTACGGGCTGGAGCTGTGTGTTTCCTTTCAAAACCATCTGCTCAAAGGCTGCAAGAGTCAATATATTGGTAGCAGCTCCGGTATCTACCAGCAATCTAGAAACATGATGATTAGCAATAATGGGAGAGACAACCAACACATCGCCTTGTGGGGAGAAAACCCCAGATAAATCCTCAGGTCCGAAATAGATTGTCATCCTGTCCAAATCTGTTAACTGGACCATGTTAACTTCCATGAAGCGCCCCTTCTGGTGTAGTGTCTGATAAGAACGTTTACGGGCACGGTTCGAATCACCGACGCTTCTTCCCCCGGCGATAGTCATAATGTTGGGGCCTAGATTACCCCATCTCGGTTGAGCATTCTCAACATTCAAAATCGGTTGGCCAGGGTCGGGGCCAGCTGGAGGAGGAGGTAGTGCTTGCTGATTTGCAGGGGCTGGTGGGTAAGCTTAATACCTGTACCCTTGCTGAATTCTGCCGCGACCACGATAGTGGTTTCCTCTTCCTCTGTCTCTTTGATTTTGTCTACCCCCATTAAAGAATCCTCTCCGGCCACCTCCTTGACGCTGGCCACGCTGTCCTCTATATCCACGTCCTCTCATATTTGGCCGTGGCGCATCGGCTTTCGGGGGTTTAGGTGTTGTCCCCATTGGGACACTTATATCAATCTTTCCCAGCTTAGACTCTGGTAGAGCCTCCACAGCACTGATCAGTTCATCAAGCTGACCCAACTCTAGCAACCTTTCCACCTCGGACATTAATTCCCGACAATCATTTGTTGCATGACCAAAACTCCGATGAAAACGACAAAATACTTGAGACTCGTAAGTCACCGGCGTTGGTTCTTGCAAGGGAGGGGGATAACGAAGAGATCCACCCTTCTTTTGTTCGATAATGACAAAAATCTGCTCATAGTTGTATGTCGGAAATACTCTCAACTTAGGTTTCGCATGTGGGACAATCTTGTCCAGCCCACGACTCGCAACAATATTATGAGGCCTATATGCTCGAATTTCGATCACCCCATGATCTCGCAAGCCTTCATCTTTTCGGATGTACTGTGTACATCTCAACGCCAAATCCTCCATACTTTCTGGGGGATCCCTATTCAAAGAGTTACATAACGGGTGTCCAGCTAGAATAAGCTGGAGCACCCCAACCTTCTCACTCACAGTAATCCGAGGTATCTTCCTACACTCGGCCTCAAAACGGGTAATAAAACCCAACAACCTTTCCGAAGAATCATACCGCAACGCGGTCAAAGAAGTAATAGACTATATTGGTGCATTGAAAGGCGCAAAAGCTGAATAGAATTGATCCTTAAAGTCCTTATATGAAACAATCGAGCGCCTCCGTAGTCGATTAAACCATCGGAGGGCAGATTCCTTAAGAGAAGCGGCAAAAACGAAGCACATGGCCGTATCACTGAAATTCATCAAACTTACATGAATCTCCAAATTCGATGTATGAACATGTGGGTCAGTCGACCCGCGATACTGTGGAAGATCTTTAGGCATTTCAATAAACTCGGAGCGAGTGGCTCCGATAATGGCCATGGAAAATGGCGACAGAGCAGTAGACGTGTTCCAAGGACTTTGCAAAACTTCCATTAACGGCAGAACTTTTCCTCGACTGCCAGTGGGCTCATTAGCCCTCTCATTCTCAGTATAATCTCCCTCATTAGCTGAGGTCTGATGAGTATCCCGGGTATGCTCCCCGTACACTCGTCTCCTTTCGTAGCCAAGAGTCAGGTTGGCCTTCAATTGGTTCATCCTGACCTCGTTTTGTTCCGTCTTCCCACTCATCTCCTTAAACTTTAACTCTATCAACTCTCCAATCTTTTGCAGAGTATCGTTCTGCTCTCCGGTTGCTGCAGTATTCGCTCGTGGGTCCGGAACATGATCAGTATCTCCCTCCGCCACCTCGTCATTCACTGGTTCCGGGGTAACATTGTTCCTCTGGGTTTTCCTTTGGGCCTCAACTTGCTCTAATTGAGCGATTAAAGTACGCCTTCGCTCTTCCAATTCTTCATCAATTTCTGTTTGATCCGCAAATCTAGAGCGCGCAGGCGGGTGTTATTACGGACTGCAACTTGACCAGCTCTCGCAATCTCATAACACTTAGATAAATACTGACGTTGAGGAGGATAAAAATTAGGTGCCCTTCCGGATGAAAACCCACTTCGGGAGGGTCGAACGGTGACATTTTGGGCAAGGGGCTCCTCCAGGGCTGACGATTGAGCCCCCGGTAACGCAAAAAATCCATCGTTCGCCCGACGATTAGGATCTACCTCAATCTCTTGTTCGAAAACATCTTCATCAGAATTCCAAGCAGTCATGATAACAGAAATCCAAACTCATCAATAAAGCTCTCAATTGGATAAAATCTCGGGTCCCCACGGACGGCGCCAAACTAATCTCGTCTAGAAGTGTTTTAGAGCGTCTAATCTTAGATCAGTCAATTTTTTAATTACTCGAAATTATTTTGTTATGAGGACACGAGCGATATACGAGGTTGGGCCCACAATGTGTGAACTTACGTCATCGGGAGAGCAAAGCTCTACCTTGGTTTCCACTATAATGATCAAAAGATAAAAGTACAATGATGTGATAACAATACTCCAGATGAAAACGGCTCGAAAAACGATCGAATATGCTTCGTTGCGCCCAAGAGATGTGCAGTCGCGAGTTGTTGACCACAACTCGCGAACAAACACTGTAGCAGCCCGCGACTCAAGTCTCAGTGCAATAACTCGCGGGTCGGTGGGAGATGGCAACAAGTCGCGAGACAGGCTGGGGTAACAACAAGTCACGACTACGAGCAATAAGTCGCGGGTGCGGGATGAAAAACAACAAGTCGCGGCTCAGGCAGAAACAAGTCGCGAATGGCTACGATCAGACGATAAGTCGCGACTCTACAGTGTACAGAAAAGCAATACTTTGCCTTGGGAAGCGTGATAACAGTCTGAAACCCTCCAAATGCACTGGGGCTTGTATTTATAGAGAAATCCAGCCCAACTTCTTTTACTTGAGCCCATAAGCCCAGTTGACTTCACTTAGCCCAAAACACTTAAATAACCTCTAATTATATTGTAATAAATGCCACGCCGTCTTGAAGTTTCGGGAACCCATCCCGGTCGAGATTTTAGTCGGAAATACGATGAGAAAATACCGGAAAACCTCTTATATTAATTCTTTGCCTCCAAGCAGTGAACACGCAGCCACATAAAATCGTTGCACCCGACCGATGTGCTCCCGAGTTGAAAATTACGAAAATACCTCTGGCCCCGTCCGGGGCCGAGATGACCCAAAACATCTCAAAACACTTACAGAAACTTTATACGGGGCACAACGAGCCTGAATTACGAGAATACCCCCTAAGAACGCCTCGCGATAGACATATGAAAATACCGAAAATACTACATAAGCACGTCGGACGAGCCCCCGGGTAAGGATAAATACAAGAGAATATACTAGGGTAATATCATTTATATTCATAATTTGTGTTTTCCAAGATGATCCAATACGTTTTCTTATCATTTTCATAATTGGTATCACTCGATGGAATTTGTATTTGGGATGTTCTGTCATGCTTCACAAGATCCTCATAATCGACATTTGAATGCCTAAGCATGCAATTTTCGCATGCGGCTTCTGTAGTGATCAAGTCACTGCATGGCTACTTGAGTTGCAACAACCAAAAGAGAAGATTTAATGATTTATGCATGCTTACCACCTGAGATTTCCAAAAGTGTGTTGGTGCAAAGTAAAGATGTTATACATCTTCTACCATTCGGACGTATACCCCCGATGTTGGCAATCAACCTACTAAAGTATACGAAGACCGTGTGATTACCCCGAGGATGCTGTCGTACACACTGATGTGTTCCTGAATAATGGAGGGTGGCTCGGTTCGATGTTCGTTGCATCCAGAATGTACTTCATGAGGGTTCCCATGAACGGTGTGACTTAGAATCTTGAATTAGACTTTTTCCCTTACACCGTTGGTTTATTGTGGAGTCGCTTCCTCAATCGGACTTTCAATCATGTCTCCCTGTGTCTACCCCTCTTGATCGGAGTTTGGACATTTATTCAACTAGAGCATGAGTGCAACAACCATTTCCTCATTGTTTGAGTTATCCTAAATAAATTCTTCACCTAAGAACAACTAGGAACATTATTGATATTGCTCGGGGTTACTTAGGTAATTATGATACCCCTAGGCTCGTCTGACATGATTAAAAGGTCCACGTATGAGGATTATGATGGTGTTTGGAGCAGTTTTGGATGATTTCGGTCTGAAATGATGCCAATGATATTTTCGTAATTTGGACACCCCCGGGTCTGATCGGTACGATCACTATGGTATTTTCGGTATTTTGAGGTGATTTGTGGTTGAAATGGCGACGGATGTATTTTCGTAATTTGGACGCACCGGGTCCGATGCGTACACCCACTACGGTATTTTCTGTAATGTGAGGTATTCTTACTTGTTTTGGGCATCCGGAGGCCGCATGGAAAGTTTCCGGAGGAGTCACGAGTATTATTGCATAATTTCGAGTTGGAGTGTCGCTAGGGGTATTTTCATAATTTGGTGTCCAGAAGATGTTATGGCAAATATTACGTGATAATTTGGATATCTGATGAGTATTGTTGAGATAGATCTCTGCTGAGTGTATTTTGGCTTATTTCCGCAAGTTACGAGCCGATCGAGAGGCATTGCGAGTAATCGGGGACATTACGATAGATATCCGGTTGAAACCGGGTGTTTTTGTGCAAATTGGGTCAAATCGGGCTAGACTGGATAAGATTGGGCTTTTAACCAATAGGTGAGTTACTGGTTTGAATTCTCTATAAATACAAGTTCATTATCACTTGAAAATGGTGGGGGGAATGAGAGATGAATTGAGAAAAAAACTCGAAGTTGGAATTCCTGAAATCAGTCAAGTCCTAAAATCCGCGATGAAAAGTAACTCTGGCGGTGAATAGTAATCCGCGATAAAACAACACCTCCGGCGGTGAATAGTGAAATCCGCGATGAATAGTATCCACGACAAAACAGTGACTCCGGTAGTGAATAGTGAAATTCGCGATGAATAGTAAATTCGCTATAAAACAGTACTCCGGCGTGAATAGTAAATCCGCGATAAAATAGTAACTCCGGGATGAACAGTGGAATCCGCGATGAATAGTAAATCCGCGACAAAACAGTAACTCCGTCAGTGAATAGTGAAATTCGTGATGAATAGGAAATTCGCGACAAAACAGTGATTCCGGCGATGAATAGTAAATCGCGACAAAACAGTAACTCCGGCGTGAATAGTAAATCCGCGATAAAATAGTAATTCTGGTATGAATAGTGAAATCCGCGATAAAACAGTAACTCCGGCGATGAATAGTGAATCCGCGAAAAAAACAGTAACTCCGGCGGTGAATAGTAAATCCGTGATAAAATAGTAACTCCGGGATGAATAGTGATATCCGCGATGAATAGTAAATCTGCGACAAAACAGTAACTCCGGCGGTGAATAGTAAATCCGCGATAAACAGTACTCCGGCAGTGAATAGTGAAATCTGCGATGCATAGTCTCCGGCAATAAATAGCAAATCTGTCGATGAACAGTGCCTCCAGTATGAACAGTAAAATCTGCAATGAGTAATGATTCAACGATTTCATCCCAATCGTTATTATCGAGCTCATTTCTTCCCCCAGATCGAGTCTATATCATTTATTTGATTGAATAGACCATATTTTGTAATGTTGTACTTTATTATAGTGAAACACCCAGGTAGAGCTTCGCTCTCCCGAGGACGTAAGCTCACACATTGTGGGCCCAACCTCGTAATTCTTTCTGTCTTAACAACATCAAAAAAAAAGAAGTAAATTGACTTATAAAAAATACCAAAAATATTTTAAGACTAGATCAATTACGATCACCTAATCCTCCTAGGAAGGATTAGGTTCCGTGGGAACACTGATATGTGAGCTCATACTCAATCGTTAGATTAAAGTCTTCTATGGGAGATGATGGAGGAAAAACAAGAATCTATCACGTAACATGGAACATTGGAATATCTATATAGACATCCAAGTTTGAGTCATTGTCAGCAATCCTGTTATGGGACCCGACCTAATTTCCAATATGACCTACTTTTGGTTGGTCATCAGTGCCTTGAATGTAAGGAATCTACTAGTGGTATATCAGAAATCCATTGAATCCATGATTGTGNTATTGTGGAGTCGCTTCCTCAATCGGACTTTCAATCATGTCTCCCTGTGTCTACCCCTCTTGATCGGAGTTTGGACATTTATTCAACTAGAGCATGAGTGCAACAACCATTTCCTCATTGTTTGAGTTATCCTAAATAAATTCTTCACCTAAGACCTCCTAGGAAGGATTAGGTTCCGTGGGAACACTGATATGTGAGCTCATACTCAATCGTTAGATTAAAGTCTTCTATGGGAGATGATGGAGGAAAAACAAGAATATATCACCTAACATGGAACATTGGAATATCTATATAGACATCCAAGTTTGAGTCATTGTCAGCAATCCTGTTATGGGACCCCGACCTAATTTCCAATATGACCTACTTTTGGTTGGTCATCAGTGCCTTGAATGTAAGGAATCTACTAGTGGTATATCAGAAGTCCCCTGAATCCATGATTGTGTCTGCAAAATTAAGAATGATTGTAATTGTAAGAAGAAAAGTCACAACAAGAGGATAATATTAAGAAAGGATAATGCTAACATGCTAAGGGAAAAAATGGTGTGACAGAAAATGTATAATTGTGTAAACACAAGAATAATATAATATCGAGGCGTTAGGAGACCGAAAGTGATCAAAAGTTGGTGCATTGTTATGTCATAAAAGATGCTATTTCGACTTTGTCAAAATCATGTTATATGATATGTAATGTTGCTAAATATATGAATATTTCTTACTTTCTTTGTTTAACATCTGTTTTGAATGAAATATTTAATATGCATAATTTAAAATCAAATTTGGATCAAATACCTTCAAAGATGTATTCTATAGTTGAAAGATGTGTTATTTATAAATACAAAACAAAATCATCACGAAAATCATCTTCGATCAACAGAATTAAGGGCAATAACAGTGGTCCAAGAGCTTCTCTATGTCTTTGAAGGGAGTCACAGTGTAGACGACGAACAACTAGCAAAGTTCACGTCACATTCTTTCTATCTTTTACTAGTTTTTCATATCATGTTTCAGTCATACTTAGTCATATTTAATGGTTATGTTTGTATTATAGTCGAGCGTGAAAGAAGAAGTGTGATTTGGCCTATGGCAAAACTCGTGTTTTAATTCATAAAAGTGTTTCTTTAAATGTCTAACTTGATTCCTTTAGTTTATCCATTTTTTTTTACATTAAAATAGTAGTAATAGTTGTCGTATGTAAAGCATCTTTCATGCAAAAATTCTTTTGTGCTTTTTATAATTAGTGAAATTCTTCACGATGTGTGAGATTTCATGTAGCAATAAGCTGAAACTTCAATCGATGAAGAGACAAGTATAATTGTATTACATGGGTCATGACTATCGTTAGGCTTAGGTCTTAAAAAGAAGAACTCGTATCTAGGTTAAATAAAATACTTTCGTTAACCGCTAGCATGAGTATTTAAGTGGTTGTTGAGTTACGAGAAATTCATTCATGCTTCGTCGTGAAATCTTATCCAAGTTAAATAAAATTATTTTTTTAACCGCAAGTACATGTTCTTAAGTAGTTATTTATTTACGGACTACAATTGAGTATGTTTGATTTCGCTTATAAGATTAGGTCTACTAAGAATCTTAGGGACTATAACTAATCTAGATATTAATGAATTGATTTATTTTCAGCATATGAGCCATTGGATGCATAAAACAATTTGTCAAATACCATTTGACTAGATTTCTTTATTATTAACTGATATCGATCTGTCTAGTCGTTGATTTAAACTCTTGACGTTTGTAACATTTTTACTACTTTCTTTTAATTCTGCATAAAAACCCTTTTGTTACTCTGTGTCTTTTAAAATTAGTATCGAATTAAATCAATCTATGTTGATTTGACTTTAAATAGTATTATATTCTTAATTTATTATTGTTATTTAACGACACAACATGGATAGAAAGGAGGTCTTTGGAGTCCATTTATCATCATCAGGTCCGACAAACACCGCAGTGCTTCTCTCAAAGACTTTAGGATTACTGACCTAGGAATGACGAGATACGATTCTAAGAATAAATGCTGGTTCTTAGTAGGAAAGCACCAAAGAAGACTTAGGGGGGAGGGATCGATTGTATCCTCATTGGAATGAAAATATATTTTTTCTCAATTCTGAGTCATAAAGAGGAAATGAATCTTCTTGTGCCTAAGACATAGAAATACACAACCTTGGTTTCCTTTAGGAGTTGCGGTACTAAGTTGAAAAATATGGAAAACATCGTATACAATGCAAGCCATGTAATTGTATGTCATAGATTGATCTTTAATTTAGTTTCACTTTCTTAAGTTATTTGACTCGTAAATTGTTATTTGGTTTAGTTTCATTTTTTAAGTTGTTTGCCTTGTAACTGTTTGGTTTTTTAACTTAGAATTAATGATGCAAGCCATGTAATTGTATGTCGTTTTTTGCCTCAGTTTTTTTCCTTTGTAGGGAGTGATGCAAGCCCTATAATTTGACTCTATGATACTTAGTTATAAATCCATTTAACCTTAGTACATGAGTGCAAATTGCTTCTTTTGTTCCTCGAGCATTCATCAATAGTAACATGGATTCACAAAAAAAGATGAGTAATATTCTATGTGTAATAAAACATGTCAACTAGTCTAGGGGTTATTGTATTAGTTTTAGTTGCACAATTTCCCCACAACTTTCCATTTTCTCTTGTTAATTGGTTTATAAGTTTGATGTAATATCTCTTACTTCATTTGAGGTGATTTGTAAGAGGTTTGAAGCTTTCTTATATAGAAAAAGTCCAAAAATACAACATGGATGTGTTATTTGTTCCATCTTTTTTTAAGTTTGTGTTAAGAGTCCCAAAATACTATATGCCATTTTGCTACATTGTATTTTTGAAAATGAAATATATTATTATTGTTGGTTTATGATCATGTTACGTGTATCTTATGTTTGTTTCATAATATTTTCTTTGGTATTGAAGCAAGTTAAGAGTTTCACTTATTCAATTGTCTCATATTCTCAATGTTTTTTTTACATTCTATAATTTTAATGAAGCTATTATTTTTTTAATTCAAAAGATCGTATTGAGTTCAATAAAGAGATAGAGGAGTCAGTGCTTGGATATGAAAACTATGTGTTCATATGGCTATTTGGATGTGTACGTGATGTTACTAACATTAACTTACTCACATGATGCAAATGATTGCGTCATGGTTTTCTAAAAAAGATGTCGATGACTTCGTTGTTATGATTGGAATGGTCAAAAAACGCTAAAATTATGTATTAGTTGTTGTACGCTACTTTAGATAATTATGGTTGTATGAGTTGACAATGCATTTTGTAGTAATTTTTGGTCAGCTTGAATATTCAAAATTCAATGTTATGGTACTAATTGCTTTTGTTGTATACAACATGACCTAAATTCAATTTCACGGCAATATTTACTATCAATTATATAAGTGGATTGGTACATATAACATCATGCATTATATCAATTTAACGAATATATACGCGTAACATCATGCATTATGTCAATTTAACTAATAGGTACATGTAACACCAAGTTACTAATATCTTAATATTAGATACGTTAACCTTATGGATTAGATTAATACATTTCCGCAGTTGTTAGACAATTAGTTTTCGATCGAATATGATCAAATGACATATATGATTGAAGAAATATACGGAAAACTCATTTTGTGCCTGAAATGCAAAATTGCGAACTTTGAGGGTCACAATAATACGTCTTTTCAAACTTCATGTGTCAAACTTGCATAATTATACTTAATTCGAGGGTATATACTTAACTTTTTGAAACTTTAGGGGCTAAATATTAACAAATTGAAAGATAGATTGTCAAATCATCGTCATTTTATAACTTGAAGTGTCATACTCAAACTTTAATGATGATGTTACATGGGTCAATATAAATAGTATTGGAATGTTGATGTGTTTTTCTTGTATTTAATTAAAGTTTGAGGATTATGTTTGTACATATTTTCTCTAATCCTGGATCTAATTTGCAATTTTAAAATTTGTTGAATATCAAATTTACACATCATATAAGTTGAGGGTCATCAATAAACCTCACCCATTTTTTAAGTTTGTATTTAAATGTTTAAACCATTTATTTTTTATTAATAGATTAATAAATAAATAATTATAAAAAAATATTAATAAAATAATGAAAAATATAGTTTTTAAAAGATTTTTAGTTTGGTAGTTTTAATTCTAATTCTTGGATTAGAGCGTTATTCATAACCAAAGTAAGTTTGATACTCGAAATGATATGATATTTTTTATCAAGTTATTCGGAAATGAATTTTAAAAGGGTAATTATGTAATTCACACCAACGCTGACGATGATCATTGATTTCTCGTGTCTTCAAATTAGGGTTGTCTCTTTGATTCCGGTCTTTTGGATTTCGACTGAAAAATGCCGCGGAGAGAAGATTCCGAGGAAGAGTACGATGCCATCGACGAGGAAGAAGATGATGCCGATGAATACGATGGCGGAAAACGTAAGAGAACTAGATCGGCCTATATAGATGACTACGCTGAGGAAGACGAGGATGAAGAGGAAGACGATGACGAGGAATATCGGGGAGGTGGACGAGGCGGAAAACGACACAGGAATGCTGCTTCTGAGTTCTTTGATGTTGAGGCACTGGTTGATAGCGATGATGAGGAGGAAGAAGAAGAAGGGGAAGATGGTCAGATTTCTTTCCAAAGACAACTTCTTTATTCTGATACTTTTATGTATCTAAGAATTGTGGGGGTTTTCTTTCGATTTAGGATTTTTTGTTATAACTCACTGCAAAGTTCATATCTCTTTTTTTTGCATCATAGTCGAACTTTCATGGTTCTTGATACCGAATTTGTTTTTACTAACTTCATCGATATTATATTGCATAATTGATGGATGTTCTTATTGCTTGGTATTGAATTCTATTTTATAGATTTTATTGATACTGGGACTGATATACCTGATGAGGATGGTCGAAGAATGCACCACCGCCCGATGATGTCACGTGAGGAGGACCAAGATGACGTGGATGAAATGGCAAGGAGGATACAAGAAAGATATGCAAGGAGCCGTGTTGAGTATGATGAGGAGGAATCAAATGTGGAACAACAGGCGCATCTCCCTTCTATACGAGATCCGAAGTTGTGGATCATTAAATGCGCGGTATTATGGACATACTAGAGTCAAGGAAGTCATTTTATAATTTTAGTCGGTAGAGTAGCTAAGTGTCCTTACATGATTCTCCTATATTTGAGCATGCAGATTGGCCGTGAAAGAGAGGTTGCTGTCTGTCTAATGCAAAAGTACCTTGATAAGGGTTCTCAATTGCAAATTAGATCAGCAATTGCACTTGATCATCTGAAGAATTATATTTATGTAGAAGCAGATAAAGAAGCTCATGTGAGGGAGGTATGAATTTCATTTTTTAATCTAGTATTTATTGTTTAGCTATTTTCCTAAGTACTCACTCGCTTATTATTAACTTAGGCTATTAAAGGAATGCGTAATATCTTCCCGAACAAAATAATGCTTGTGCCTATTAAGGAGATGACAGATGTTCTTTCGGTGGAAAGCAAAATGATTGATATTGCGCGAGATACTTGGGTTAGGATGAAGATTGGTAAATATAAAGGAGATCTAGCAAAGGTAAGAAGTTACACTCTTCGATATTCCTGTACATTCAATTTTGTTTTCTTATGAAACTGATGCTCCTTTTCCCGATTCAAGGTAATAGACGTTGACAATGTTCGGCAGAGAGCAACTGTGAAGTTAATTCCCAGGATCGACTTACAGGCTATTGCTAACAAATTGGTTTGTGCAGATTATTTATTGTCGTTATTTTTTATGAATAATATGAATATTTTCAGTACCCTATGTCGTTCTGAAGCTCCCTTACATACTTAAATTATTTCATTTCACTTTTTTAATAAAACATAATTTTTCCGTGTTTCAGGAACGTAGGGAAGCCCCTAAGAAAAAACCATTTATTCCACAAGCTCGATTGCTTAATATGGATGAAGCAAGGTGGCTTCCCCTGAGCATTTTTATTTTATCATAAAACAGTTGCGTTAGTATCTCTTGTACATTAGCTTACCTTACCTTTGGTTTAATCCAGGGAGCTGAATATTCGTGTTGAACGTGGAAGGGATCCATCAACTGGTGATTACTATGAAAAAATTGATGGGATGTTGTTTAAGGATGGTTTTCTCTATAAAAAAAGAGTGTCTTTGAAGTCTCTTAGCACTCAAAATGTCCAACCGACTTTTGATGAAATTGAGAAATTTCGGCATCCTAGTGAAACTGGAGATGCTGACCTTTCAAGTTTCTCCACTCTTTTTGCTAATAGAAAGAAAGGTCATTTCATGAAAGGTGACAGTGTTATAGTTATCAAAGGTGATCTTAAAAATTTGAAAGGGTTCGTCGAAAAAGTTGAAGAAGATACTGTTCACATCAAAACAAAAGAAAAAGGCCTTCCAGTGAGTAATCTAGATCTTATTAATTTCGAATTTTCAATGTTGATTCTTTTATTAAACTGTGAGAAGTGTGACTATATGTTGTCTTTTAATGTGCAGAAAACACTCGCCATCCCTGATAAAGAGATTTGCAAGTATTTTAAACTTGGAGATCATGTAAAGGTTGTCTCTGGTGCCACAGAAGGTGCGACCGGTATGGTTGTTTCATTTGAAGGTCATGTATTAGACATAGTTTCTGATACCACGAAGGAAATTGTAAGCGATTCTTGTAAGCATTTGTTATTTGTATTTTTTCTTCTGTGTTTAACTGCTACATGCAAATACACAGCTGCGAGTATTTGCTGATAATGTTGTTGAGAGTTCTGAAGTGACATCCGGTGTCACTCGCATTGGTGAATATGAACTTCATGACCTTGTGCTTCTCGAGTAAGTTTCTTCTGTTAACTATCCTTATTTTAAATTCGCTCTTTGATGCTATGTTTCTGGCCTGTTTGGTTATTAAATTACGAGACTCACATCTTATTTGAACAGCGATAACAGCTTTGGGGTTATTATACGTGTGGAAAGTGAAGCATTCCAGGTTTTTAAGCAAAAATGTGAATTACATGGATACAGTAAATTGAAAGCTTTCTAGTATTTTATACATGTTTTTTTAGGTTCTTAAAGGGGTTCCTCAGAGACCTGAAGTTTCACTTTTGAAGCTGAGAGATATAAAGTGTAAGATTGATAAGAAGATTTTTGCAAAAGATCGATATAAAAACACAATATCTGTGAAAGATATCGTTAAAATTATTGAAGGGCCTTGTAGGGTATGCTCTGGGAACTGGACTTGTTCTTCTATATCTTGTTCGAATTATTAATATTTATGTTGTCATTATGTTAATATCATTCAGGGTAAACAAGGCCCTGTTGAACATATCTTCAAAGGAATTCTCTTCATTCATGACAGGCATCATCTTGAGCATGCCGGTTTTATTTGTGTTAAAGCTGATTTTTGCATGATGGTTGGAGGATCGCGGGCAAATGTTGACAGGAGTGTATGGATCTAATGTTTTTGCCCTTTTCATTTTTTTCGCCTTTACTTGAATTGAATTATCTAACGGTTTGATCTGCAGAACAATGCATTGACATCTAGATTTTCTCATCTGAGAAATCCTTCACATATACCCCAATCACCCATGAGGTCACCTAGAGGAGGTGGCACATCAAATTGTATGTCTAGACACCATTTTATCATCATGTGCATTTTTTGGTTGTTTACATTCGGCTAGTTTTGTGATCTGTGTTATGCACCTAGGCATTCACGTGCTTCATTTTGGTGAGATTTGAAAATTTATATTTTTTTCATTACATATGATTTTTGCTTTTTCAGTTGGAGGTAGACATGGTGGAAGGTACGGAGGTGGAAGGGGCCAAGATGCTTTAGTTGGTGCTTCCGTCAAGATTCGTATGGGTCACTACAAGGGATGCAAAGGGCGTGTTATAGACATCAATGGGGCTACGGTGCGTGTGGAGTTAGAGTCTCAGATGAAAACTGTTGCAGGTAACTCATCTTTGTTAGATTTTTTATTTATTCTTCCTAGTTCCCATTCAATGTTAAATCGTTTTTGTTATCCTGCAGTTGATCGAAGTCACATTTCTGATAATGTCCATGTTTCTTCGCCATTCAGGTTTCATTTTTTTTGCTCTTTAAGTTGTGAAGATGTTTATTGTATTTATGTTTTGACTTTATTTTATCAGAGAAACATCAAGATATGGTATGGGCAGTGAGACTCCAATGCATCCTTCCCGAACTCCACTCCATCCTTACATGACTCCTATGAGAGATTCAGGAGGTTTGTAATTGTGGATACTCAAATCCCTTGCCAGCCATTTGATTTCAGCTGCAACTGATTCATTTTTGTGCAGCAACCCCACATCATGATGGTATGAGGACACCAAAGCGTGATAGAGCATGGAATCCTTATGCACCAATGACTCCAATTCGGTACGATACTTGTATGCTTATACAAATTGGTCGCTGGATCTTTCTATGTTGTAGTACTTATCTTCGATAGCATCCATGTCCTGCTAATTGAAGTCGACTGCTATTTATTTTATAATGAAATATCAGGGATAATTGGGAGGAGGGGAATCCTGCCACCTGGGGAAGTAGTCCTCAATATCAGGTGTCTCTCATTCCTTTTGTCAGCTTTGTGCATTGAAAATAAACAAATGTTGCAAATTGCAGCCAACAAGCCCCAATTCACGAGCATATGAAGCACCCACACCTGGTTCTGGTTGGATGAACCCTCCAAGTGGCAATTTCAATGATGCTGGCACACCAAGAGATACTACTCCAGCTTATGGTGGCTATTCTCGCTTTCTCCAATCATTTATTTGTTTATATGTAATTTAAATCCAAAAACTTTCAGCTAACGCACCAAGCCCATACTTGCCTTCGACACCTGGTGGCCAACCACCAATGACACCAAGCTCTGCATACTTACCTGGTACACCAGGTGGACAGTCAATGACCCCTGGAAGTGGTGGCTTGGATATGATGTCACCTGTTCCTGGTACCTGTCTTTATCTTCTTTGTTATGCATAGACATGGATCATTGCCTTGGCTTACTGCAATAAAGAAAGATAGCATTAGTGAAACTTTTCTTTTCACCGCAGGTATCGACAATGAAGGTGGTATATGGTACCTGCCTGATATTTTGGTCAATGTCCGTAAGCCCGGAGAAGATATTGCCATGGGAGTTATAACGGAGATACTTGCGGTACTTTTTATTTTCTTCCGTGTAGCTTTTCCTTTGTTCATCATATTTTTGTATGTTTTAGGATGGATCTTGTAAGGTTGCTGTTGGATCAAGCGATAGTGGTGAAGTATTGACAAGTCTTGCAAGCGAATTAGAGATTGTTCCTCCCAAAAAGTCCGATAAGGTCAAGATTATGGTCGGTGCACACAGAGGATCGACCGGTAAGCTCATCGGTATTGACGGTACAGATGGAATCGTGAAGTTAGATGATACATTAGATGTGAAGATTTTAGACATGCTTATATTGGCAAAACTTGTTCAAACATGAAAACCAAACTAAATTGTACTACCAAGTTACCAACAATGTTTGTTTATTCGATGAGAATAAAGACAATGTGGTTTAGGACAAACCAAACATATCTTGTTCTGCATATAATTGTTCTATATTCTCATTTTCTAATAATTTTGTAACATTGTATTAGTCTACCATCATTTTACTCTATATTTCTCCATACACATTTTTCGCATCAATAGGATATGATTAGAGAAATTCAACAAAATCAATAAGATCATTTTTCATTTGATTAATAGCAACGATGTCGATAACTCACAAATTTCGCTACTAATTCATAAAGTAGTGTTTAGTGATGTATTTGAAGATTTCAACATGTATTATTTTCTTTATATTTATTTTGTTTTCAATTATTATATTAATAAAAATACTTATTTTCAACTAAATTTAATTTGGAATTATATTCATTAATTCAGTGTAAATAATGTGGTGAAATTGGATTATAGAGATTTAATATGGTTTTGTTTGAAAAAAGTATTATTCAAATTCAAATTATTATAATTATAATTATAATTATTTTGGAAAGCTAGTAAGAAAAGGTAGGCTATTAACTGCAATATAGTTAGCGTTTAACAAGAATTAAGTGAAGATTATTATTGCAAACAACACTTGGAATTTATTATTATTGAAAACAACGAAAATGGAATTTTTTTGAAACGGGATATAGCCGTTAAAGAGCGGTCGCTTCATCCAACGGTCATTATTCACTAGCCGTTGTTTTCAAAAAAAACTAATAAAGAAAATAAAGAAATAGACTGGTAATCGCAGTGCAGACATAAATCCGCTGTTTACGCGTGTACATCTATCCAAATTTTTCAATTCAACAACGCTCAAGAAAGAAAAAAGTGAGTATAGGGAGCGGGATTCTCAATCTGGTTGTCTCCAATTCAATGGTATTTTCTTTCTAGAGTAGAGGGAGTGTAAGTATCTGTCAGTGGTGGCAAAGATTGTTTTCAGCGCCTCTTTCTTTGAAGGTTTGAGATTGATCTTTGGTTTCTTTTCTGTTTTTCTAGTCTATTCTTTGATTTCATGATGTGGGTATTGCTGATCTGCCTCGAATTTTGATTATTTGAATCAAGATTCAACTTTTTCGTTTTCTCATTGATTATCTGGTGTGTTCTCTGTTCTCTTTTATTTATGTCTTCCTTTTATTTTCAGAATCTGGGTTGAATATATAATCGTAATGGCAAACAAGGAGAACTTTCCAGGCCCTGTCAGAAGTTCAAATGCTCATGGTAATTTCAAATTTAAAAGATCAGATTTGAAGGAAGTAGCACTTTTCTAAAAAAATCACTTCTTCTTAAGTTTCATAGTGAAATATTTGTTCAATACTTTATTGATAGGGTGGGTAAATTTTCTACAGGGGTTGGTAATAACCACAGGAGGGCGTTGAGCGCAATAGATAAGAACATCATTGTGGATCCTTTCTACCCATGTGGTATATACAAAAAGGATAATATGTATGAATCTGAAAAAGATTTGTGATTTTTTTCAATTTTAAATAAGATTTTGAGCATTGATTTGTTTAACTTTGGTGCTGATCTTTATCAGAAAGAATGGTTCCAAAACTAAGAATCCCATAATTCCTGTACACCGTCCTATCACTAGGTTTGTTGATTCTCCTTTTTTCTTAAACACAAATATATTATTTTTATGAACTTATTGCTTCTCCAGGAACTTTTCCGAAAAAGCTGAAAGCGAAAATAAGCAACAAAATCAGGTAATTTTATTCTAGCATGAGGTTGCAAATAAGGACATCCCCTTGTGGTGATGCAGATTTGGGTATTGTTTTAATAATTTAGTGATGTGCTGTCAGCCTTTACTGGTTCCAACTTCTCCTAAATCTATTATCACTGAGGCAGATGAAGATTTGCCAGCCTTTGTGCAACATACAGAAGCTATGCTGGAAGAGATATATAGAATGGTAGTTTCATAATGTGCTGCTTTCTTCACTATACTATCTATCTAAATGGTTTTATATTGTGTTCAGGATGCAGAAATTGAAATGGAAGACATATGCGAAGACCAAATGGTGGATATAGACAGTCCGGACAAGAAAAATCCACTTGCAGTCACTGAATACATTGATGAAATATATACACACTACAAGAAAGTAGAGGTGGTACACTCATTTCATTTTTCGTACGAAATATAACCTTCGAATAACCAACCGTATGTGGTGTGGTGTGATCTTATTCTTACTTCATATATGTAAAGCTCATTTGTTTCGGAATTCCGATCCACTTGTTTTTGCTTTGTTGGCTAGTTTCTTTTACATTGCTTAGTTTTTTTATTGCAGATCTTAAGCTGTGTCCCAAAGAATTATATGGATCAACAAGTTGACATAAATGAACGTATGAGAGCAATTCTCATTGATTGGCTGATTGAGGTGCAAAATATTATCTCTTGTTATTTGTCATCAAAAGACTAATAATGATTGGCTGATTGTGTAGGTACATTACAAGTTCGAGCTAATGGAAGAGACATTGTATTTAACTGTCAATCTCATTGACAGATTCTTAGCAGTAAAATCAGTAGTAAGAAAAAAACTGCAACTAGTTGGGGCAACGGCTCTTCTTCTCGCCTGCAAATATGAAGAAGTTTTGGTTCCGGTTGTCGATGACCTTATTCTGATATCAGACAAGGCTTACAGCAAACAAGAAGTGCTTGAAATGGTAATCCAAGTATAGATTATCAAGTAATGAACACATGGAATTTTATTTTAAATTTTGGTGTCTAGGAAAAATTGATGATCACCACCTTCCAGTTCAATCTATCTTTGCCAACTCCATATGTTTTCATGAAGCGTTTCCTAAAAGCTGCACAATCGGATCGAAAGGTTCGTTTATTTTGTATTTTCGATTTGTTCACAACAAGTAACAAAGTGAGTATTTGTTAACAGTTGGAGCTGATATCATTCTTCGTAATCGAACTCTGCCTACTCGAATATGAGATGCTTCAGTTTCCACCTTCCTTGTTAGCAGCGGCTGCAATATTTACAGGGTTATCTACAGTCAATGGGAACAGAGAATGGAACAAAACATGCGAGACTTACACGAATTACACGAGAAGCCAACTCCTGTAAGTGCTCCTGTTTTTGTTAAAGAAGAAAGAGTGTATAATTATTAATGTAGTTTGTTTTTACAGTGAATGCGCCAAAATGATGGTAACTTTCCATCAGCGGGCAGGAAATGGTAAACTAACTGGTGTGCATAAGAAGTACAGCACTTCAAAGTATGGTTTTGCTGCTAAATATGAACCTGCTGTTTTTCTGCTAGTTGACGAAGAAGAAATGTAACCTTTTCTTAGGGTTCAGTTAAATAATGTTCAAAAATGCTGTATCAACAGTGTTCTTGTTAGTCTCATCATCAGGTGTTGTAAACTCATAAGCAGCCAGCTTTGGCTGTTTCAAAACACAAGAAACTCATCTTTACTGAGGCAAGTTTCTCATTCATAACACATTGAGTCATCTCGTATTCACATTGTAGCAAAAAAAAATCTAGACACTTCAAATACAAAGACAGACAGATACATTTAAAGTTAAAAGCAGAGTGTAATAATAATAAACCTGACAACCTATACATAGGTTATATGGCGCAAGTGTTGTGAGAAATAGCATCCTCCACCAGGGAAAGTTGCATTGCAAGCAGTTTGTCCAGAGGATTTTTTCAAGGGGAGATGCCTAACTCCTTTGCAGCAGCATCAACGAGTGGTCTGTCCAGTGGCAAGAGAATAACTATGAGCTTCCCAAGCCAGACATTTTTTTCAATTTTAGTAAAGCAATCAGTGAGGTACTGGTAGGGTGGAATGTGAATGTTGGATATTAACGTGCTAGCATGTAAAATTGCAGGAAGTACAGATGTGCAAAAGGGCCCGAACATGGGATGGGACACACAACGAACCGTAGCAGGAAGACTGCAGCAAATAAGGTAGTGGAAATGTAAGAATTGGTGTGTTCAAGAACAGCCATCAAGGAACTTGCCACAAATATCTGTCTCATCCATCCAATTTTATTTTGCTCAAATAGGATCTTAACAACTTATATGTACCTTCAACATGTTTGAAAGGCCTTCAACGACTACCAAACCTGATTCTCCCCATTCAAGGGATGTCACTTATAACAGCTGCGGAACTTTCGAACAAGTGAGTCAGAAGGTATATCTCAAAGGTAGACAGACAACAGTTGAATATTCTTAATTTAAGGCTTGCTACATAAACACTGCGATATTTGCCTCCAGCTGAGGTAAAATACATGCTTCTCCATCAACAAGGATACCATCGGTGGCACAAAGCAAGACATCTGATGCATTGGGCAGAATTACCAAAGACACTGGGTTTTTGTGATCTCACATCCAAGGTTTCAACTCCCTCTCTGCCTGAAAAAACATGCCTAAGAAAGTGATTAACATATGTTGCATTGTAGGGGGGAAATAAAAATAACTCTTCCATGCAGAAATCCTAAGGATGTAGTGCAAGGAAATGGGCATTCAGTAAATTCTAGGCTAGCAAGTACATGGACTGAAAGTGATCCACCCAATAAAAACAGAAACCAATAAAAAGCTGTAACAGCTTTTGCTTGTGATGCTGATACCACATTGCATAGACAGCAACCACTTGTATCATTTGGAAAAATATTAATTTACACTTATCAAGTAGCTTATTTATCATCAGACTGCTGATTGAGAAACGGGAGAAGAAGATGAATTGCACTAATCAATATGAGTACCATGTCATCAGATAAAGTTAAGACAGTCAAAACAGCAGCTATTGACGAATTACCTGCCTCCACCATTGCTGGGCAGACGTGCTTTCAGTCACTAGGTTGTATTTCAGGTGATACGAACAATTTGTGCCACAGTAATGAAACAACAGAAACATATAGTTCTTGCTTTTCTGCAAGAACAAACCTCAGAAGAACCTCCCCACTGCATTTATAACCTATGTGCCGATCCATAGTCAAGCAGTTGGCCAAATCTGAAGCATCTGTAGGGAAACTCGCATTTCCCTTGTCCATATATCTTTCACTGTCACTAGAATCACCTTTCAACCAAAACTTCGCTGGTGGATTTTGAAGCAAATGCAGCTCCACGGGCTATGCGATGCAACAACCTTGCTGTGAATATCAATTAGGTTAAAATGGGAAGATGCCCTAGACTGAATTTCATTGTCCAACTTCCATCTCATAACTTAACTTTCAAATTCATGTTTCAAAAATATCCTATTTTTTTAATTTTTCATACTAACGGTATCTGTGGGCGTCCATAATCCACCTCCTAAAAAAACATTAATTAATTTTTTTATAAAAAAGATAACATTGTGTTATATGTGGGATTAGATAAATTATTATTTTTTATACATATTTAAAATAATATAATAATTAAATACTGAAAATTAAAATTATAAATGTCCATATATTGTTGTATAGATAAAAAGAAAATTGTTATTTTTAAATATTTATATTAGTATTAAGAAAAGAGAAATATGATATATGCAGAGAAAAATGTATGGAGAGAGAATTTAGTTTACTGGCGTCGCAGCTGGAGATAGCTTAATAGTTAATACATTATATATTGTTTTTCTTAATATTTTAAATTAAAAGTGATATAGTGTTATAATAAATATAAATTTAAGGGTAGTAATGAGAACTCTAAGATCTGACACCCTGCAACGGATGAGGTCCAATAACGATTGAGTCGATCCGAATGGTGGAAGCGAACTTGTGCAGCCCATTTACACACTTAACAAGAAGAGGCCAGATGTTCCACGAGAGGACCGAAGATAACCTTGGCGAAATAAAGCGTTTTCTGGTAACTGGTTCCGTGGTTCGGTCCAAACGGTTACTGATGAGAACTCTAGGACCGGGTACCCTGTAATGGGCGAGGCCCGATAACAGTTGGGCCGACTTAAATAATCAAAACGCAGACCACGCCTCGGTTCCAGCCTCGTTTTACATCGCGCGACAACAACCTCAAACAAACCTGTCAGAGGCGGTTACAGAGTGTGATTTACACACGCCACTAGCTCTATAAATACAGAGCGCGATGACGGGAATAGCAGGACCTTTTGGACGCGTAAGAACAGGCCATTACCCTGCCGGAGTTCTTACTGTTTTCTTATTCCTTGTCATTTTCATAAAACTTCTGTTGTATTATGTATGGATTGTTTGATTAGTGGACAGACTATGAGCGTAAATCGCTCTTAGTCAAGTGGTTTTCTCCCCAATTCATAGGGTTTCCACTATAAATCACTGTGCCTCTTTATTGTTTCTAGTTTTAATCGTCTTCCACATCAAAAACAAATCAAAACAGAGTTCGTTAGCTGACGAATCGGGTGACTGTTGGTACCCCTTACAAAGGGACCATAACAGTTTGGCGCCGTCCGTGGGGATGATTCTCTAATCTCATTTGAGTTTTATACTAGGGATAGGACAATAAAAGGCATGGCGACTGGAACTTCGACAAATGACAGTGACGTGCTTCCCGACAGTCTCATAGCACCAACATTCACTTTGCAGGATCTGGAAGCTGTCGTCAGGAAGGTGCTACTGGATATTACGTCGGAGAAAAGTGGAACAGAACCACCGGCTGTTTCGAGCCATGTTCCCAAAAGTAGAGGATACGAGAGTGATCATGACGAGCGCATCACTGATGACGAAGAAATCATCAGGCGCGGTGTAACAACAAGAATGCCCAGATATCGATCTACCCCTCCTCCCCCAGCCAAGGCTCTAACTCCCGCTCCTGGAAATGATCAGGAGCAGATGCAGCTGCGAATTGACGAGCTCACCAGGGAGTTGGAGAGCATGCGTGCGTTGAAGGATTGCGAACCTAATCTGGGACGCCATCCTAGTTTATTCAACAGGGCCATGGAGGCCCCAATCAGGCGAAGTAAGGATGATGACTGGTGGCATAATCTGCATGTGGCCCAGACATCGTCCCAACAATCTGAGGGTGTATCAGCCGCCTTGGGAGATTTGATGCTCCCCTTCTCTGAAGAGATCTAGGCAGCAGTACCAGTTCGGCATTATCGCAACCCCGAGGGGTTGCCGACATTTCGCGGAGACGGTGATCCGATCGATCACGTTACCGACTTTGAATTACTCATGGGAACGGTTCGGGCCTCAGATTCGCTAAAGTGCCGCATCTTCACGGCAGGATTACAAGGCGACGCTCAAACGTGGTTTAAAAATTTGCTCGACGGTTCCGGCCGGATCCATACAGTCGTATGGCGGATTTATTTTGGCATTCTCAGAGCAATTTGCTCCCAATGTAGGACCGCCCCGAAGCATGCATGAACTATATCAGTTAAAATATATCCCATCAAAAATGAGTTTTCGGTCCTTCATGGAGAAATTCAATAGGACCACCCCGGGCATCAAGCTTGAGCTCCGGGATAAGATTGATATTCTACAACAGGTCTTGGGACAGTGCGGCCTTTCGGCCAGTTTGGTAAAAAGCCCACTATCCACCTTGAGAAAACTTCTTCAGAAAATCAACAATTATATTAAGGTGGATGAAGCGCTGGGGCTAGGCTATCGGAAACCTAGCGGGAATTCTGAGCCCGCAGGTGATCATAGGGTTTCCTACCCTAAGAAGCAGTCGCGAGAAGTAGCGGCTGTAGGCGAGAAAGATGTCCCCCCGAAGCAGGAGGACAATCGGGTGTATTGCGAGCTGCATCATAATTGCGATCACCCGACCCTGAAGTGCCCGCTGTTGAAAGAGACAGTAGCGGCGATGAATAAAGAGAAGCCCGACCGGAATGGTCAGAAGGGCAAGCGAGCGGAATCCCCCCGAAAGGACCACCAAGGTGACGATCGTCACAGGCCGCGGGGAAGGGATAATCGGGGACAACCCCGAAATTATAATGATCGGACTGAGGACTGACGGTCTCCTCCGCCAGAACAAGAAAGAGGCCAACACGGTCGGGAGAACCGTGGTCCGGGCCTAAGAAGAAGATGGCGGGCCATGGCGGCAGAGCTCCGCAGAACGAGGGTGGAAGATAGGAGCAAGCCGCTCCTCCACCTGCGGAAACTGGTGCCCAACCTCCTCAAAATGAGGTGGCACCCAGAGAAGTAGCTGGAGATATTTATGTTATCTCCGGTGGTCTGAGAATAAATGAATCGGTCCGGGACCGAAAGAGAACTACGCGCGGAGACTCCGCTGAGAGCTCCGAATCTGTCGAGCTGGTTAAATATGATCCGGCGGAACGGTCCCCTCCCTTCGGGGAGGATATCACTTTCACCATGGCCGATCGGGAAGGGATCATCGATCCATGCGATGATCCCCTTACCATCACTGGAGCCATCGGGAATCATCGTGTCCACAGGATCCTAGTGGACACCGGGGCTTCGTGCAATCTAATGAAGCGTGAGGTCGCCGAAATGTTGGGAGCTGCTGCTCATGACCTCCCGATCGCTAATATAACTCTTTGGTCATTCGACCAGAGGAGCGTCATTCCATGCGGGAAGATTATATTCCCAATCACCCTTGGAGAACCATCCAAGGACCGATCGGAGGATCTGGAATTCATTGTCGTTGAAGTCGACTTGGCTTACAACGCCATTATCGGACTGACCGGCCTTAGTAAGTTCGAAGCGGTCCCATCTACCTATCATATGATGCTCAAATTCCCCTCCATTCATGGAGTTATTTCTGTCAAGGGGGATCAGAAAGTAGCTAGGCAATGCTACATGAGCTCTTGCCGAACATTGGCACCTATCAAAAGGGCCCAGGTCGATCTGCTGGAAGAACCGCCGCACTCGAGGCAAGCAATGGAACCCGTAGGGTTCAAGTTGATTAACCTGGTTGAGGATGACTCAACCAAAACAACTCGCATCTGGGCACATTTAGCCCATGCTTTTGAAAAGGAACTGATCCACTTGCTGAGAAGCCACGTGGATATATTCGCATGGACCCCGGACGATGTTCCGGGGATTGACCGATCCGATAGTGAACATCGGATCAACACCGAGCCTGGAACGAAGCCTGTTAAGCAGAAAAGGAGACGCTATTCATCAGAGAATAAATTGAGATTATTGAAAATGAGACGCTATTCATCAGAGAATAAATTGAGATTATTGAATGGATCCGATAGTGAACATCAGAGAAAAGGAGACGCTATTCATCGATTTTGCAAAAAATCGAGATTATTCGGGCTGAGGTGAATAAATTGCTGCGGTCGGGATTCATCAGAGAAATCCACTATAATGAATGGGTTGCAAACCCAGTAGTGGTCTCCAAACCGGATGGCAAATGACGAATGTGCATCGACTTTACCGATGTTAACAAAAGCTGTGAGTCGGACCCTTTCCCCTTGCCGCATTTCGACCGACTGGTAGACGCTGTGTCTGGTAGCACCATGATGAGTACCATGGATGCTTATTCTGGGTATCATCAGATCTTCCTAGATGAAGAAGATCAGAAGAAGTCATCATTCATGATCGAAGATGTCGTTTACTGTTATGTGGTTATGCCATTCGGTCTCAAAAATGCTGGAGCAACATATCAAAGGTTGGTCAACAAAATCTTTAGAGAATTGATCGGCCATATGATGGAAGTTCATGTTGACGATATGATTGTTAAATCTATGAATTATGAAGACCAGCTTTCTTATTTGTCTCGTTGTTTCGAAGTATGCCGAAAATATAAGCTTAAACTAAATCCAAACAAATGCTGCTTCAGGATCCGAAGTGGAAAATTTCTAGGATATTACGTTTCAGAGAAAGGCATAGAGGTTAACCCTGAAAAGGTGCAGGCTATCATTGATATGCAACCTCCAAGAAACAAGAGAGAATTTCATAGGCTTACTGGCCGACTCGCCGCACTAAGCAGGTTTATTTCAAAATCCACAGACCGGGCTCTACCTTTTTTCAGAGTGCTAAGAAAAGCAAGTCATCTAGATTGGACCGAAGAATGCGATCGGGCCTTCTCCGAGCTGAAGACTTATTTAAGCACTCCCCCGGTGATGGTAAGTCCAACTTGTGATGAACCTTTAGGTTGTATCTTGCTGTATCAGAAGTTGCCGTCAGCGCAGCTCTGGTGACCATCCTAGACGACATTCGTAGACCTGTTTATTATGTCAGCCATTCTCTGGTATCTGCTGAAACCAGATATTCCACCTTGGAGAAATTCATGCTAGCTTTGAAAAAAGTTGTATCCAAACTGAAACATTATTTTGAAGACCGAACGGTCTATGTTTATACGGATCAACCTCTGAAGGTGGTCCTTAAACAGAAGGATTTGAATGATAGATTGGCAAAATGGGCTATCTAACTCAGCGCTATGTATATGGAATTCTTGCCCCGAAGGGCGATCAAAGCTCAAGTCCTAGCCGACTTTGTGGTTGAAATGACCTGATCGGCCATATATCTTAACCAAGAGGATGATCGATGGACGATCCACGTAGATGGGTCGACATTCGGAGGAAGAGGAGCGGGCATTACCCTAACAATGGTACAAGGTGATCTTATTCATTCCGCAGTCAAATTTTCCTTTGCTGGAACAAATAATGTGGTAGAATATGAGGCTGTATTATCAGGAATGACCTTGGCTCTAAAAATGGGAGTTAGCAGAGTGCGAATGTTCTCAGACTCGAAGTTAGTAGTAGAACAGTTCGCATGGAGATTTGAAACTCATGACCCGATGATGAGGTTATATTGTGCCAAAGTTATGGAATTATCCAAAAAATTAAGTGAGTTTTCTCTTGACCACGTGCCACGAGAGCAAAATAAGGTTGCCGACGCACTCGCCAGATTGGCCGCTGGCATACCTGACATAGAGCCAAGCACTATTTTGGTCCACATTCAGAACCGACCTTCGGTCGAGATATCAGTGACCGAACAGTCTATTGAAGAGATCGGGGCTCTATGCCATGAACTCCAGGGCTTGAATATTAACGCTACTGAATCTCCGGGGGAACCCAATAGGATGGACCCCTTTATTAAATACCTTTCAAACGACTATCTCCCTGAAGACAAGTCTGAAACCAGAAAAATAGAAGTCCGGGCTAAGAGATTTATCTTTGTTGACGGACGCTTGTTTAAAAAGAGTTTTGAGGGCCCGCTTCTGCGCTGCTTATCCCCTATTGAGGTTGAAGCCGTCATGATTTATGTTCATGAAGGGATATGCGGCATTCATTCAGGGGCTCGATCTTTATACCACCGCATCATTAGAGCTTGATATTTTTGGCCAACGTTGCTTGCAGATGCCAAGAAATACACTAAACGTTGCGCCATATGTCAATACCATGCTCCGATCCCGTAGTTGCCTGGGGCTCCCTTATCGGTTACCCCATTACCTTGTCCGTTTGACAGATGGGGGATTGATATCCTCGGACCTTTCTCTCGGTCAATAGGGCAAAGAAAATTTTGTATCGTAGCGGTGGAGTATTACTCGAAATGGATTGAAGCAGAAGCAGTAGTCATCATCTCAGAGAAGGTGGTCAAGCACTTCTTATGGAGAAATATCGTAAGCCGCTTCGGGGTTCCCCGAGCGCTCATATCAGATGATAAGACTCAGTTCCGTGGAAGGAGCATACGGGATCTATGCACCAAGTTGGGCATCATCCAACATTTCTCATCAGTAGCCCACCCCCAAACTAATGGACTTACGGAGGTATCTAACAAGGTTATCCTGAAAGGATTGAAGACCAAGTTAGAAGATTTCAGAGGTAAATGGCCTGAACACATCTATGAGGTCTTATGGGCATACCGAACTACACCTCGCTCAACAACCCATGAATCACCTTTCTCATTGGTGTATGGGACCGAAGCTGTTAGCCCGGTGGAGGTTGCGATCCGATCACCTCATATATCTCAATATGATGAGCATATGAATGGTGAAAGGAGATTATTGGACCTCGAGATGATCGAAGAAAAGAGAGATGCAATTTATGCGAGGATGGGTGCTTATCAGCGAACTATGGAACGGGCCCATAACAAGCAGTCCTCCCAAGAGAATTCTTTGAAAGCGATCTCGTCCTCAGAAGCATTAAAGTGCAGAGGAACGTTGGAAAGCTAGACAGAAATTGTTAAGGACCGGATCGAATATCAAAGAAATTGGAATCAGGTGCGTATAAACTTGAGACATTGGATGGTATAGAGATCCCCGAACTTGGAATGTCATGAACTTAAGGCAATATTTCTTGTGAACTTTCGATTAACCTGTTTGACTTAATAAATGTACATTCCTTTAAGCGTAGGCCGATAACAAGTAAGTACAAAACAAATAATTTCTAATTGAATGATGGACCGATCTTGAAGTTGGGTGACTTAGGACGAATCTGGACTGGTGACCGAAGCTTCTTATCCGCAAGGCTCCCAAGTTGTAGTGATCGCTCTGACGAGTCAGATGCTCCTGCACTTGCCTAGTCCCATGGATAAGTTGCGATTTTCCCAGAACTCATTACGAACTAAAACACTCCCTTCAACGGCATTCATTCTTGAGAAATGGCCCTTGTACTTACGAAATCTGCCGCGAAAAGAGGAATGGGAAGGGTCAACATATCGAAACACGAATTCGGTCCTAGTATAGGACATGTTATGAGCAAAAGCTTAGTCAATATAACCTACGGGACTTTAGAAGAACCAAGGTTCGGCCAAAGCTTATAATAACTCATATTGAACCTAGACCGATCCTCTCCAATCAAGTATTGATTCCAAGGACGGAATAAGAGTGATCCGCATACAATGTAAAACCATCGATCCAATCAGAATTGACATGAATAAGCCAAACATAATATATGGGACCGATGGGTTAACACCCTATAAGCATCCCCGATCTTATACTTGGTGGTTAAAACATTCTCTTTAATTTGAAACATATTAATTCACTTTAAAGTTAGTTATAACACTTTGTTCTGGCAATTAAAGAGACAAAAGTTGAGAGGAAAGAGTTGTATATTGAAAACATGGAGCAAAGCAGGTACAAAACACAACTGAAATTTTAACTGTCCTGCCCATCTTCCTTGTCTTCAATTCCCTGCACCTGCGGTTCGGTCCGGGCAGCGAGCTGCTTCAATTCTTCCTCCTGGTCGGCCACCTTTTGGTTGACCGCTCTCTCCATCTCTTCAAAGAGATAGAAGAAAGAGTCTTCTTCCAGAACAGGTTCTTCCAAAGTTGGAATAACCTGAAAGTTGCCATCTCTCTCAAGTGGCTCGACCGCTTTCCATTGCTCGTCCGAAGGGGAAAGCCCGAACTGCTTTGTAACCTGCTCTCGTAAGTTATCCAGGTATTTAGCAGTATACACCCCGTGTATGTTATCCGCCAAAGCGAATAACAAGGGGGACCGAGCGAAGCCTAGGACTGCAACCCGGACCGAACCTTCGGCCAAAGTGCGGGTTCTTGTCAACTCCTCCTCCAAGTTTGCCTTCTCTTCTTGGGCCCGAAGAAGAAGTTCGCTCAATTTGTTTCTCTTCTCCTGGGCCCGACCTTGGACTTGGTTGACCTCCTCCTCCTTGGCCCGCAGCTTGGCCTCTAGGTCAGAAATTCGCCCCTGAGCTGTTTTTCCTATCTTCTCCAGCTCAGAGACTTTATCTGCTAAGAGTGAGACCTCCGTCCCAGCTCTTAGCAGTTCACTATCCAGCCGGTCTCGGTCCTCCCATACCGTAACCAACTCACCATGTTTGATTTCAACTTGCCTTTTCGCAAGGTCAAGTTGATCTTGGACTTTTTGGGATACAACACTGCCACCATGGTTCTTCTCCACGATGATGGCAGTGGTGAAGGCTTTCCTCAGCATCTGCATAAGGTAACAAGGTCAAAAAGTGAAGCTTCGGTCCTTCATATATAAAAAATTACATTTGTGGTGAGGTCGAGGAAGCCCTCCATGATGTCTTCCCCAGACATGTTCGCTTGGACGTTGTCTGGGTTTTGCTCTCCGTAAAGGCGGAAGTCCTTCAGGAAAATACTTCTCCAGGAGGTTAGTTCCCTCCCCTTACTGAACCTGTCTAGCAGGCCCAAAGCAACTCCCCATTCGGAGTTAGTCTTAGGGCCCGATGCAGACTCCTTAAAAACGATCCCCTTGGTAGGGACCGAAGCGCTCTCCCCTTTCTTTAGCCTTTTGGGATCCTTCGGGGCTTCGGCCTTGGTCGCCTTCTTCCCTTTTCCCAAGGGGATTGGCGGCACGGAGACGTTCGCCTTAAGGTGAGGACCGGGGAGAACCTTCTCCACGGGAACAGCTCCCTGCAGCAATAAAGCAATAGTATTAGCATTGATAAAGGAGTTGTTTCCGATCTGATAGAGGCTGGATAAGCTCAAAGAACGAATCCGAGCCGTTATCACCTCGTCTACCACTCCAAATACCCGAAACACATGCCATTCCTCAGTCGAAGGCTGCTCTGTGCAGCGCAAGGTCAATGTGCCCGCGCTAGTAGTTTGGATCGGGGGATTTCCGGACCCCGATGGGACCAGCATACCCCCCGTTGCTGATTCACTCCCATAAGCACTCCCCGATGTTTTGCGTTGTCCTTCAGAAGGACGGACCAAAGCAGCCGCCATACGTTTGAAACGTGAGCTAGGCATCGTCTCATTTGAGTCTGCAAAACAAATACATAAGGATTAGGAAAGGATAAAATACAAACATTACTTCATACCCGATCCTTCTGATGGATCTGAGCTAGAAAACATCGCCTTCGGGGCTGGGGCTCCGGTCCTACCCGCGACACCTATTTCTATCAGTCTTTTCGGTGTATTTGCGGTGTCCGGACGAGAGGGGTTGAACCTAGTTCGGTCCAACTGACCTATGCGTGGGTGAGTTATGCGTGGCCATACTTTCAACAGGTCCTCTTTTGGGACTGTTATCCACACATAACAAGACTCCCACGCATGGATAGACTCTTCTTTATCCACTATAGTTCACTCTTTAGTGCGCACCGCTATATAGTATAGCTTGCGGCATCCTAATAGACCCTTACCCGTTCGGGACCCCACCAAGAACAGGTTGAAAAAATGTTTTAAGGTCGGGGCCCTATTTTGTTGGTGGCAATAAATATGAACGCCACTATATATACATAACTACCCGGAAACAATGCAAAAGTAGGGCAGTGAATTTCTTTAAGAACGGCTGCTACAAAAGGATGCAGCGGGAAACGAAGCCCGCACTTCAAAGAAGCGTAACTGACCGGAATAGCGGATGCCCGCACATTCATTTCCGCCGGAAGGAAACAGAGAATATCTTCCTGTCCCTTCCAGATGGAATAATGCGCCGGAATCGAAAACCTAGACATAAACTCCTCAATGTCCAACTCAGACATGGCTGGGTATCTCGTTTTATGAAGAGCCATAGAATATACCTTAACGAAAATCGAAACAAAATGGGTTGAACGTGAAACAGATTGAGGGCACAGAGAGCTCGATTTGGCAGTTCTTCCTTCGCGAAATGGCAATGGGAAGAAAGAGTACCCAAAACCCCGATTTAAATATTAATTTCCCAACCAATGGTGAGCTGCCACGTAATATTGCCCTAGAAAATGGCAGTACAAGCATACTCATCACGCCTGTTGAATCATCGAATGTGAAGAGTTGCAAATCTGGATATTAATATTTAAAAAATAACAAAGATAACACAAATATACGTTATTGAGTTTTAAATACAAATTAATTCCTACACTTAGGGGAAAGATCGGTCCCTTGGATGCTCACTACCTGCAGTTACGGTCCCATGTTCTCACGAATGTGTAAACATCATGTGATCGGCCTTGTATCACCTCTACGATGGCAATCAAGCCCGAGGGGCTAGTGATGAAAACTCTAAGACCGGGTACCCTACAACGGATAATACCCAATAACGATTGGGCCGATCCGAATGGTGGAAGCGAACTTGTGCAGCCCATTTATACACTTAACAAGAAGCGGCCCGATGTTCCGCGAGAGGACCGAAGATAACCTTGGCGAAATAAAGCGTTTTCTGGTAACTGGCTCCGTGGTTCGGTCCAAACGGTTACAAACTCGCGCTTTCCATGCTTCGGGCCTTCACACGTTTACCACGCCTCGGGCCCGTTCACGCAGACCACGCCTCGGTCCCAGCCTCGTTTTACATCGCGCGACAACAGCCTCTAACAAACCTGTCAGAGGAGGTTACAGAGCGTGATTTACACACGCCACTAGCTCTATGAATACAGAGCGCGACGATGGGAATAGCAGGACCTTTTGGACGCGTAAGAACAGGCCGTTACCCTGCTGGAGTTCTTACTGTTTTCTTATTCCTTGTCATTTTCATAAAACCTCTGTTGTATTATGTATGAATTGTTTGATTAGTGAACAGGCTATGAGCGTAATTCGCTCTTAGTCAAGTGGTTTTCTCCCCAATTCCTGGAGTTTCCACTATAAATCGATGCGCCTCTTTATTGTTTCTAGTTTTAATAGTCTTTCACATCAAAAACAAATCAAAAGTTGAGTTCGTTAGCTGACGAATCGGGTGACTGTTGGTACCCCTTTAAAAGGGACCATATCAGGTACATTTTGTATAACTTAAAAAATATAAGACCACATATTTCTAGAAATACACATTGTAAATTAATACATAATTCATTACTGGTTTCCTTTTGTAAATTTATTAGTTTATTCGAGTTTTTTCCAATAGCCAGCAGTGTCAGAATATAAAAAAAAGAAAATGAAACTGATTTTTTTACTTTTATTTTTGTGATATTGACACACATCTTATCACTAAAATATCTAGGTTTCTACAATAGCAGAAACCGAGCTACTAAAATTTTTTTTTAAAAAAAATAATCTAGCAGGTTTTCTTGGTTTATATTAAATTTTCCAATATTAATTGAAACAATTAATATTTAATTACAACCTGATCAAAATTGAAAATGAAAAATTCCACTGCTACGGTGATCGAGTTAGATCCAATTCGTAGCGATGAAAATCCAGATATAATTTTGCCATGTAGTAGCTCCGTAATGATGTATTCATCTGTGTTGTTTTCAAAAGACTAGGGGTACAAACCGTCGTTCGGTTCGTAGTAAAACGAACTTGGATTTAATTTGTTTGAATGGGGGAAACGATTAAAAATGAAGGGGCAAATAACACATCGATTTAGAGTGGAGAAACCCCTCGGAAAAGGGGAAAAAACACCTGAATAAGAGCTGAAAACGCTCTTAGCCGATATATTAATGAAATAATTCATACTACAATCAATGAGGGCTTATGAAGATGACGAGGGTAAATAAAAAAGCTCAAAGGGTAAAACCAGCAGAGTGTCGGTTGATTTGCACGTCCAAAAGGTCCTTTCTTAGCTCGCCATCAAGCCCCATATTTATAGAGAAGAGAACGCGTGAGAATCACGCCCTGTAACCGCCTCTGACAAGATAGTTTTCCCATGGCGGAAAATATGGATGTGCCCAAAGTGCAGACTGTGTGATCGGACCCAAAGCGTGGAAAGCATGACCAAGCCCGGAGCGCGAGATACATGAGTTGTAACCGTTTGGACCGATATAATGGATCGGTACCCGAAGTGATGGATAACATCTAGCGCTATCCTTCGGTCCTGGTTATTGATTAATGAGCTTAGTCTAAGTGGGCCTTCGGGTCTAGCCATCCTTGTTGGGTTGAAGAAAATGTTACAATATGCATATAGAGTTTAACATATAAGTTAAAATGTATTGTGTTCATTAATAATTCAAAATTGATTTTAGCTTGACTTTATTCGAAAAAATTGAGATAGAACTCGAAAATTTACCAAATAGATTCAAATGAGTCGTAGTTTATGTTCAAACATGTAACATGTTTAACAAGTAAAAAAGGTTATCTGGGACAAAAACATGTATATATATGTAAGTTTGGAAAAACTAATTTAAAAATAGATTAGTTAAGGAAAAGGGAAAATGATATTTAGATCTCCAAAGTTTATATGATTTGACAAATTTGATTCCAAAAGTTTCTTAATTTTGGCAAATCTAGTCTCCAAAGTATTTGAATTTCAATACTAATCCCTAAACTTTGAGTTTTTGGAAAAACTAGTCTTCATACTTCGTAACATTTGACAAATTCAGTTCTCAAAGTTTAATGTGTATGTCAAAATTGACAAAACTAATCTCCATACTTCGTAACATTTGGCAAAACTAGTTTTACCATATGGAGACTAAATTTGCCATACAAAGAGAAAATCAATACCCATACGTGCTTTTTAAGTCATCAAGACATCCAACATAATCAAAATAAGAAAATACAAACATATTAACTTTCCCAACCAAAGAATATAGAATTCCATAATCAAGAGTACCTTAGGATTCTTTTAAAAATGTATGGTAGTAGGAGAGTGCATATATTTGGATAACATACAAGTGTCATATGCAATATCAAATCTGGTGGTACATAGATATATAATTTTTTCAATCAGTTACTTGTAGACCGAAGAACCGAATGCAGGAGCATCACCATGTTTCCTAATTTTACAAAAAAAATTGGGAATCATTTCAGTGGAAACTTCACTGCATTCTTCAAATCCAAATAATTTCAAATTTTCAGCATCATAAGTATGTTAAGACACAAAAATTTTAGAGTCTGATTGATCTATTTGCATTCCCAAAAAATAAGATAATTTTTCATGATCATTCATCTCAAATTCATCACAAACAAATCCTAATTCTCCACAAATTAGAATATCTTTAACATATACAAACACAATCACACTAGATAGTTCATAGGTCTTGATATAAAGAATAATATCAGAAAGACTCTTAGTAAAGTCACAACACAATATAAATCCATCCAACCAAGAGTAGTAAGCTCATGGACGTTGCTTCAGACCATATAATTCATTTTTTAACAAACAAACTTTAGAAGAATTTTATATCTTCTCAAAACCTGGAGGTTGAGTTACATAAATCTTCTCTCTAAGATCATCATTTAAAAATGCAGATTTAACTTCAATCTAAATAATGTCCCATTTATGATTAACAGCTAAAGCAAATAATACTCGAATAGTATCAAACATTGCAACATGAGAAAACATATCAAAATAGTCAATACTTTGTTAATCATACCCTTTCATAATCATTTTGCTTTAAATTTATTTAAAGAACCCTTATCATTCATTTTTGTGTTGAATATCCATTTTAGACCAATAATATGTTGGTCTTTGGGATTATCCACCAAAGTCCAAGTATTATGCTGATTAATCATCAATAGATCTTATAGGATTAATTTTTTTATTAACTCCTCCTCCATCATGTCTTTCCAAACCGGGAAGATAGAGCTTCATAAATTGATTTCTTTATCTAAATGCTTGGCAGGCATTATTCTCTTGAGGCACCGTTCGTTGATAAGATGATATATGTTCATTCAAGGTGCCAAGATTACACCTAGCATAAATATAAAAAATACTTGATTTTCCTCTAACTGAAATTTCCTCCTCATCATCATCAGAAATATGCAACATTAGAAGAAGATGGTTCATCAAAACATTGATCATTAGAGGTAACGTTTGGTACTGTCACAGTTTCATGTTCATCCACCAATTCATTTAAATCACATGCATATAGTTGAAATGAAGTTTTCAATTCATTTTTAAAAATCCCAAGCTGCATTTTCATCAATTTCCAAACTTCGTGAAACACCAACTGATTTTGAATTCTGTAACATTTTACAAACTCGCCGTAACTGACAAGAATTCCAACAAAAGCTCTTCTATCAAGCTTATTACTATTAGGAATAGACTCAAAACAATAGAAAGCATTCCATACACTTTTAAAAATTTACAGTCGGTTTTTACTAAAACCATTTCTCAAATGGAGTTGAAAATTCAAGAGTTTTGTTAGGCAAACGATTATGTAAAACCATAGAAGTAGAAGCTACTTTTGCCCAAAGATATTTCAGCAAATCTTCTTCATATAACAAACACCGTGTCATGTTCAAAATTGATTTATTTTTCCTTTCCAAAACACCATTCTATGGGGACAATATGGAACTTCTAAATTGTGAGATATACCACACTCTCGTAAAAAACTTTAAATTGCATTAGAAGTATGGTGAGTGCCATTATCATATCTCAATGTTTTGATGACACAAGTGCTTTGTTTTTCCACAAAATTCTGAACTCCTTGAATATAGAAAAAATGTCTGATTTTTTACTCAATAAGTAGATCCAACAAAATCTATTGTCATTCAAAGACGAATCTGGAAAACGACCACAAATATATATGTGAATGTCTCTAGTTCATTTATGGAAAATATGCATGAAACATTGGCAGAACTCTAACAAAATCATTCTTTCGCATAACTTTAACATAATCTTCACTCAAATGTCCAAATCTCTTATGTCATTTTACTGCTTCAACACTAGTATTTGTAGGAAATACATATATATCCAAAATAAAACTAATGTTTATCTCAGTGCGTAAACACACAATTATCATTTTTATCATGTACCACACAACACTGATCTTTAAACGAGATAATAAATCGTTGTTAAGCAGTTGTCTAACACTCAATAGGTTCACACCAAGATCAAATACATACATAACACCATTAATCAAATGAGATTCAAATGGAGTTTTCAAAATAACAAATCCAATACCAGCCACTTTCTAAAACTTACCACCAATACCTCTTAATTTTGCTGATATGATCTATCAAGAGTAGAGAAAAAATCAATATTGTCAATCATACGATTAAAAGAATTACTATCAATATACAAACCATGTGAAAAATTAATTGAAAATGCAATAGCAGTGCAAAGACTTGAATTTCCAATACAAACATGATCGGATACCCCAACCATAAGTGTGTTTCCCTCACTGTTTTTAACCAATTTTCATGATTCTTAGCGTGATCAGCAACATTAGCATGACTATTAGAAGGACAAATTCTATCAACATATCCATATTGAGAACATAAAGAACACTTAGTACTAGGTCGTTGAAACAAAATTTTTTAGAATAATTTGTTTTCTTACAAAAAGAACATGGAGAAAATTCAATCTTTTCTTTATATTTTTTTCTTTCTTTTTTGAGGTGATCATACTTGTGAGCAACAAGTTTTATCTCCTGAGACACTAAAGCTTTTGTAGTTACACTAAAATCTTCTTTGAGAGAAATCCTAAATTCTTCATATTGCAAAGAGTACACAAGTTAATCAATTTTGTATATCAAAAATTTTAGAAACATCCTCTAATGTAGCAATACGAAAATATAATTTATCAGGCAATGACACAAGTACTTTTTATACAATTCTCTGATCATCAAAAGTTCCACCAAGTAAACGAATCTGATTTACAATGGACATAAGCAATGTAGTCTTTAATCCTATCAGAATCATTCATCACAGACAATTCAAAATCAGTTTTTAGTGTCAAAATATCCGTTTATTTGGTTTTTGCATGACCTTGAAAACCATTTTGTATTTTTTTCGATGCATCTTTAGCTGTTTCACAATCCATAATTCTAGTAAACACAGTAGTACCGACCATAGAAAACAAGACATCAAAGCAAGAAAAGGGTGAGATACCATTTCCTCATGTACCTTAATATCAGCTGGAGTCGGATTAGTAGAGAGAACTCGCAATACATCATTCTCAATTGCTGACCACAAATTCTGCCCTTTCAATATGCTTTCATCCAAACTACCCACTTAGTGTAATTCTGTCCCGAGAACACTAGAGGTCCATAAGATGTCTTCTCCATACCTCACAAAAATAACACAATGTCAATTTCGTCAAAAAGACAATGAAATCAGAAACTAGGGTTTAAAATCCATAATTTAATTTTCCCAACCCGGGAGCTCAGATACCAATTGAAGGCTTTTGTTAGTTAAATACACAAGAATAACTTGTGTAATTGACAAAAGTTTACTAGAAATGGAAGTCTATACAAAATCTTCGAAAAACAGAAAATAGATAATATGGAAACAAGAACAATTGCATAGAAATTCAAAATAGAAAGCATAAAATGATAAACTATAACATCCTAAGCTTTATAAGCATTCATAGCAGCCTTGCACAAAGTCACGATGTAAGACATGGGGTGAAGGGAACAAAACCACCAAATAAGGATTCCAACATGAATGAGTCGGGGAGGAACTTATGTTTTTGACGAACCTCATATTAGCCCTCATCATAGGCGCGCATATGGCCTAAAAATATTTTTCTGGCCCAACACTTTTGCACGCCTTGTGACATCCAACATCCAAGAGACTACTGCAGTTAGATATCAAGGGGTAGTGATGTTGGCTTTAAATTGATGCTGTTGGACTCATCATTTGGACTAGACCGAATTTGAAGAAGTGTGATTCATCTTAGACCAAAACTTGTTGACTTTTTTCTCCATTCTCTTCCCCACTTCGCCATTTTATGTTCGTTTTTTTTTTCGGTTTCTCATCTCCTCCTCATGTTAGAACGTGAGTGAAGTTATCTTTTATTTTTCGTTGTATAAATTTGAAGTTGCTCTTAGATTAGTATGTTCTATTTTCGTTGATTCTTCTTCTATTCTTCACTTAAAGTTTTTGGAACCTATTAGAAGATTTTATCAGCAAGAGTTCAATCTCTTCTCTTTTAGTTAGAGTGAGTGATATTCCCCTATATCAAATCCTCCAATGTCTTATAGTTGGTATCAAAACGTCCTAGTTGGACGAACTTGATTTAGGGATTTTGAAACTCTAACAATTTTTTTCAAACATGTTAATATGTTTACAAGGTCTAACAATTTTGCTTCTGGTTTTTTGTGTGATGTATGGAGAAGGGATCTTCGCCAGGGGGACCACATATATTCAATGGGCTTAATTTGATGAATGAGTTGTTCGTATAAGAGACTATATGAGAGGGCAAAGATTGTGGTCATCAATTGAATCTGATTTACCATAGAAGGTTGATATCGGATGTTGTTTATGTGCCTAATCTTGATGTAAATTTGTAGAGTGTACGGCAACTTCTTACTAATGGTTTCGTTGTTGTTTTTAAAGACAATTGATGTGATATTCTTAATATAAAAGGAAATTTTTTTTAAAAAATTGCAGCTTCATTTTGAACTTTGATGCACTTCGAGTTAATACTTGTGATGATGTTATTATGCAAAATAGAAGATTTGGTCATTTGAGTATTGAATATGTGAAAACCATGCTGAAAAATAATCTTGTTAATGATTTACCAAAGTTTGAATTTTATTTTTCTAAGATTTGCTCAATCATTTAGTTTGGGAAAGGTCATCAAAATCTATTTTCCAGCTCCACATCTATTGAGAAATTGCAATTAATCCACAATGATGTTTGTGGCCCTTTGCCGGTCATTCTCTAAGTGGAAGTATGTATTATGTGATTTTCATTGATGATTTTAGTGAGTACCGTTGGATTTATTTTAATGCCAAATTTCGGAGGTTCTCCTAGTATTTAAAAGATTCAAAGTATTGGTTGAAACTCAAGTGATTGTTTGATTAAAACTTTAAGATTGGACAATGGTATGAATATACTTCAAATGCATTTGAGATTTTTCTAAATGAATGTGAGGTTATTCACCATTTGACTATCTTACAATCCTCAGCAAAATGGTATTTATGAAAGAAGAATGAAATCTAATTTGAATATGACACGTTGTTTGCTACGAAAAGAGTTACCTAGTTTTTTATGGGCTGAAGGCCATCTACCCTAGTGCTTTTGCAAAATCGAATTCCAAGCAATTAATTGATTTTGAAACTCCATTTGGAAATGATTTGGTAGTAAACCATCTTTAAAATTTCATAAAGTTTATGGTAGTGTGTCTATTGTGATATTGTTGCACCTTTACGAAACAAGCTTGATAAAAGCGCATATATTGGTGTTCTAGTCGGTTATGGTGAATTAGTTTAAGGTTATCGTATTTACAATCCTCAAAATAGACAGGTGGTTATATCTAGAAGTCTGAAAATTAATGAACATGCAATTTGGGATTTTGAGAAGAATATTTGAAAGCTGTTTTCAGCCTTTTGAGTTTGTTATTGATGAATCTGATGTTGAAGTATATGTAAATGATTTTATTGTTAATGCTTCATCTTTCTCTAATCCTTTATCCAATGATGATTCTGATACTGATGATGAAGAACATTCAATTAGAGGAACAAGTAGTTTTGTTGATATCTTTACTAGATGCAATTTAAGCAAATAGAATGAACCAACCTAAAAGTATATCTCAAGCATTAATTTCCCCTACATGGAAGTTAGCAATGGAGGAGGAGTTATGAATGATAAACAAGAACAATACTTGGGTGCTTGTAGATGTTCACACCAATAGACACATAATCGGCCTTAAGTGGGTTTTTAGAGTATAATTAAATGCATATGACTCACTGCACAAATACAAGACGAGATTGGTTGTCAAAGACTGATCAACAAGAAGGAATTGATTATTTTTATACTTTCTCACATGTTGCTAGGTTTGATACTATTCGAATGTTGCTTGCATTATCTGCTATTTTTGAATGGAGTATCTTTCAATTTGATTTGAAATATGCTTCTTGAATGGACATATAATGGAGGAAATTTACGTAACTCAACCTCCATGATTTGAAATTATTGGAAAATCTGGATAGGTATGCCTTCTAAAAAAGACCTTGTATAGTCTTAAACAAGCTCCTAGAGCTTGGTATTCGAACTTCGAAATAGAGTAATGTCTCATTCTACATTGTATAATCTTCTTTGTCATATTATCTTGTGGCTTTGTGAAAGCATGTCTCATTCTACATTGTATGATAAATATGACAAAGAAGATTCCATAATTGTTTTAGTTTATGTGGATGATATCTTAGTTTGCGAGAAAAATAACATGGTTTGTGTTGAATTTAAGCAGCAACTAATGTTTGAATTTGAAATGAATGACCTAGAAAAATCTCTTATTCTTTCGGGTATGGAAATTAATCAGACCAAGTACCGAATCTTTATTTTTCAAATGAAATATGTAAATGACATTTTGAAAAAAAATTGGCTTCGAAATTGCGGTGGAGTGACTACACCAATGATTCCTAATTCCAAGATTGGGAAACTTGGTGTTTCCCCTACTTTTGATGCGTCTATTTATAGATCATTGTTTGCAAAGTTGATGTTTTTATCCTCAACTATACCTAATATTTCATATTCTACTTGTTTATTTTCAAGATTTATGCTTGCTCTACCTATTAAACACTTCTCTGCTGCTAAGAGAATTTTATGGTATTTAAAGGTACTCTCAATTATGGAATTTTTATTCGGCAAATAGAGTAATGAATTTGATTAGTTTCTCTGATTTAGACTATGATGGTTGTGTTGATGACTTAAAGAGCACGTTTGTTTATTGTTTCACCTTTGGAAGTTGTGTTATTTGTTGGTGTTCGAAGAAACTGTGAACTGTGGCTCAATCCAAAGCGAAAGTCGAATACTGCATCGATAACTGCAAATCATGTATTATGGCTCAGAAAGTTATTGACTTATTTGAACATATCTTCCACAACTCCTACGTGTGATTCTCAATCTTCCAGTGCAATTGGAAGAATTCATGTTTTCCAAGCAATACTAAACATTTCAGTGTTAAGTACCCTGCAATAAGAGAATTAGAAAAGGGTCTATTGCTCCAATGGTGAACCAGTGGCGGATATTTTCAAGAAGCTCACAGTAGTTTCCCGATTTGCCAATATAAGAAAACAACTTGGAGTTATTTCATTCAACAACATCAAGGAGGAGAATGTTGGACTTGAGCATTAAATTAATGTTGCTAGACTCATCATTTGGATTGGACCCAACTTAAAGAAATGTGATTTATCTTAGACCAAAACTTGTTGATTTTTTCATTCATTCTTTTCTCTATGTCGCCATTTTATGTTCTTGTTTTTTTTTTCAGTTTCTCATCTCTTCATCGTGTTAGAACGTGAGTGAAGTTATCTTATATTTTTTGTTGTACCAATTCACAGATGCTATATAATGAATATGTTCCAATTTTATTTGATTCTTCTTATATTCTTCACTTATAAAGTTGTTTAGAAGATTTTATCACAAGGAGTTCAATCTCTCTTTTTCAGTTAATAGAGTGATATTTTCTTATATAAAATCTTTCAAAGTCTTACAACTTCTTACTCTGCTTAGCCTTACTTTTTATTTTTCTTGAACTAGATCCTTGAACATTTTTCCCCTTTTAATGAGATCAAGAATTTTTTGGGTTTTTTTCTGCCGTTGGTGTGTTTCATTAGAAACACGCACGGTTAACACAACAAACAAAAAGCATGAGGCAAGTTTTATAGATACACAAGATTTCAAGAATAAATAATGGACTATTGTCCGAAGCTTAGCCACTGCAAGATTGTTTAATGCTGACCCAATATCATATCTTTCTTTTCTAGTTTTCTTATAAGACTCGAGATGGAAAGTTCTAAGAAAATTGCTTCAAAAGCGGCGACAAATATCTTCATTAAACATGTTTCCGATGGGCATACAAGAGAAAGATACTCAAACACTTTAAGAAGGGGAATGTATAAGTTCCAAGATAGTGCAGGAGGCTACAGAGGTGTTGCAACCACGATTTCATAAAGTTCCATAGATGAAGACCTCAGGGGAATCAATCCATAAATAGCTTCCCATATCGTGCATATTCTCAATCTTTTGTGTGGTTTCGCATACACCAATCTTTTTAAGAGATAAGGAAATGGAAAATAAAAGAAGTATGAGAAATAAGAGTATACGCTCATGCGGGTCGCATACTCTTCAATTGCTCAAAGTAGTTCCATAAGCCTTACAAAAACATCAAGTGCACTAGGAGCCCAAGATGGTGGAGTTTCAAGCAGCACAAGAAGCAATCTTTACGTTGTACTTTGGTAGCATTTTTGTAATATCTGAATCGAAAAACAAAAGAAGAAATGAATAAGAGCTTGCTTAATTTTGCAGTATATGTGCCCAAGGGTCCCTATGGAAAAGGCACACATAAAGCTCAAGAACTGGGAGACCCAAACAAGATGCTCATCCATGGTTGTTTTTGGGGGGAGAAGCAAAGGTGCACGAACAATTGTAGTTGCTACAAGATTACTTTCATAATGAGTTTCTTCCTAATCGAAAACGGTAAGAATGACCTCATCTCCATTAGCTAACACCCATATTGGAGTTGAAGGCAATAGCTGTGGATGCTTTTCAGAGACACGGGAGGAAGCTTTATATGTAAAGCATTTGAAAACAAAAGGTAATTAATTAATTTTGTTCAAATGTGGATATTCAACAATAGTAACATTCATTCTATAAGCACATTCTTACCCAATGAAGTTCTCTAAAAGTTTTGTAGTCACCATCATAACTGAAAGACAACTAAATATTTTTAAGGAATTAATCATCTCATAGAATATTATTAAGGACTCGACTGAACGGTTGAAAGCGGTATTAATTTTCCAGCAGCATACTTTTCTATCTATGAAAAAAACTTATATATCCAGCACACCTGAGACTTTTTGTTGGCTTAATAGCTTCTGAACTTTAAGTTGGATATGATTTATTGTATATGGAGATCTGAGAGCATAAATCGACTTGTTATTTTACGAAAAAATTATATATTTTTGTACATATGTTAATGAATATTTATAGGATGTTTTCTAATCGTTACATTAAGAATATGACCATTGCACTATGGAGAAAAGTGCAGACTAATCGGGTCATGGTTCGTGGGCTTTTTTATGGGACTTGAACATGTATACTCGCATCCATCTTGAGCTTTTTATGACTTCGTTTTTCTTTTGTGTTTCTTGCATCCAATTCTTCTTCGATATGCGAGACTTCCAATAGGGTTTCTTCTGAAGTAATTGGTTTCACTTATTGGAGCAAGATTGTCTTGTCACTTGATTCCAACACTCCACCTTGACGAAACAAATTTGTATTTTCTTCTTCTTGCACGTTGCTTGTGTTTTTAGACTATCCAATAAATTTCCATAGATGGAAGAATAGTCCTGGGTGCAAAAGCATTGTTAGTAAGTCAATAGCTTGGTTCTCAAATGGTACATACTCTAACTCAATTTCTCTGTCTTGAATATAATCTCAACACATGATAGTTGATACTTATGTGTTTACATCTACTAAACAAGGTAGGTTTTTTCATCATGCAGATGTCGGATCTATTATCAATTTTCAACTTCATTTGTTAGGAGATGGGCATATTAAGGCCAACAAAAATTTTCAAGAGCCATTCTGCATGATTTGTAACTGCTGCTCAACCATGTACTCATCTTCGGCTGAAAATTGCGCTATTACTTCTTGTTTTCTGCTATTTGAGGCGAAGGTTGTGCCACTGAGCAAGAATACATAGAAAGTTGTAGATTTGAAGTCATTATTGTCTCCTGCAAAATCACTATCTACATAGCACTCAATAGAAAGGTCGGTACATTTTTTAAAAAGTATTTCAAAATTGAAAGTGCTTCTAATGTATTTTAAAATTTTCAAAGCAAACTAAAAATGATTTTGGTGAGGCTTGGTTATGAACCTGGAGAAGAGTCCAATATAGAAGGATATGTCTAGGTTGATGATAAATACATGTGTGAGCCAATTATGTTTCGATATACTTTTTCTTCTACTAGAATATTTGGATATGTTATTTATTTTGCTTAAAGTATGCATTTATTAAAATTTTCTAGGCATTAGGAGAAATAGGAATAGATGTTTATTTTCCTTTGTCTAGCTTGTATATTTTGATTAGATCCTTCGAATATTTGGTCTCTACTATGAAGATATGATTTGTCTTATTGTATTATTTCCATCCCTACGAAATATCTCTTTTTTCCCAAGTGTAGCATTTAAAAAATGTTCATTAGCTTTTATTTTATATGCTTTATCAAGTCGTCAGCACGTCATGTAATTAGAATATTGTCCACATAGAGTTATATGATGAATTTTCACTACTTTCATTATCTAGAACTTAAAGGGTGGGGTCATTTTTGCTTCTGTTAAAGCTTTGTTTATGAAAGATGGTTTATTTCAAACCATAGAGTGGTTAGTGTAGCATCAAGACTTTATCTTCTCTCCCTCTTTAATAAATCTCGTGCGTTGTTTAATATAAATTTCTTCATGTAAGCCGTCGTTCAAGAAATCATTTTCATATCTAGGTTAAGGACATTCCAATCATTGCAAGTTTGGAGTTATTGCAGCCTTGCTACATGTGAAAAAATTTATATAAAGATTATTCCCTCCATTTGTTAATATCCCTTGGCAACTAATTTATTTAATGAGCCATTGGAGTTAAGTTTTGTTTTGAACATCCACTTTGAACGAATTGATTTTTTCTTTTTGGTAAAACCTAAAAACTCCAAGTCTGAATTTTTTCGATCATTTTCAGTTCATCTATCATTGCTTGAAACCATCTAGGATGCTGTAGGGCTTTCATGAGAGTGTCAAGTTCTCTAATAGTAATGCATCTTTCATAGACTTCTCTTAGTGATTTATATTTTTAGAAAATTTTTTTACTTCACTGTTGTTGTCTTTGCTCATAACTTGTTCAAATGATCCCTCAATGCTTTTAGTTTTGCTATTCTCTAAGTTTTCTTTGCTTGAAGCATCCAATACTGTTGCAAATTGATGTTTGAATCTATTGAGGAATTGATGTTTAGTTGTTGTAACAGATCTTTGCTTGTAAGTGTATTTCCATAAGGTTTTCTATTCTATTATGGGAAGTCTTATAGAATTTTCCACATGATTAAAGGTTCCATGAGTAGTATGTTTGTCTATTTTTTGCTACAGACTCTCTCAATGTGTCTATTTTTTTGCAGTAGGAGCATACTTTATCATGATGACAAAACAGTTTACACTAATAAGAATTCTTTTGCTTGTGGTAATGACCCGATTTATCATTCTGTATGCAAATTTCCTATCATTAAAGCTTGCTTTGACTATTGTGTCATTTCTTTCCTTGTTTACTCTTGTTTTGTCTCCAAGTTCTAAGTTGTATAGACCATCCAAGATCTGATATGTTGTATCTCTTCATGCAGTCGTTTCCATTGAAATAATTACAAAATAAAAGGAGATTGGTAAGGTTAATATTATTTTTCTTTTATCCTTTTATCAACCATGTTTTCTTCTAATTTTGTCAATTGTTTCAATATGCAATGGGGCCCATCAGATAGGTTGGTGATTGATTCGCCATACTTCAATTCCAAATTATCAAGGAGACGTCATTGGTGAGTGATTTCTTGCTCCAATTTATACCATGTAATTGTGTAAATTTTGGATAGGGCTTCATATGCTTCTATTGTTGTCTTGCCAATTATCAGGTCATAGGGATCACCAATTACAACACTTTCTAGGATATTCAGAGCCCTAAGCTCTTTGCGGGTTCTATTGTTATCCGCTACAATTTTTTAGCTTCATTAATGTCAGATTAGTAGTTTGAACAATATACCACATGTCGTGATTTTGAGATAAATTTGAATTTTGCTTGCCCATACACGATAGTCCTTGCCTTCGAACGTAGACATCTTTCTTGTATGGTTAATAGCACGTAAACTATCAAAAACATTTTTTCCTTACAATGTTGTTTCTTTGTTGATTGAAGTTCCTTATTTCCTCATACAGCAGCAATCACCATGAAGAGAAGTTATATAGCTAACAAACTAGAGGCCTTTCCTTGGCTTAACATCTTCCGAACTGAAGTTGGATTTGAGTTATTGGGCACATTTGGAACAACATAAAATAAATAGTAGTGATTTAGATGATTGTATTGTGCTATGAGGTCAGCTGATCGTGATCTCATAAAATGACTATTTTACCCTTAATTCTAATTAATTGTGTATCACTTATTAATTTATGAGGATAAAATGGGCATTTCACAAGTGTGTGTGGGTCACCGTTGGGTTAAATGAACTGTGAATTCACCATAGTTTTATGCGGTCTCACGAACACAATTATTAATGATATTTTGTTAATATGGAATATAAATACGACCGATTGAGTACACCGGGCGGTGTACAGCCTTCCAAACAACACCATTGTATGAGGAGATGTGAGAGCATTAATCGATTTGCTCTTTCACATAGAACTTATATATTTATTACAGATGTTGAGGAATATTTAATGTTGTTTTGTAAGTGTTGCTTTTAAAATATTTGATGCGTATGGAAAAAGTGCAATCTAATAATGATGAATTAGAATATTTTCTTGAACTCCAACTCTAATTTTGAACTTCGTCTCTCATTCTGAACCATTTTCCAATGCCCTGAAACCTGTATTTATAGAAAAACAAGTTCCATCAGTTCAACTATGTGTCAAAAGCCCAACCTTATCCAAATCAGCAAGATTTGGCCCACATTTTCCAAAACCGGATGATTGCACCCGAATATCTATCGTAACGTCTCGAGTTATTCAGGACTCTCTCGATCGACCCATGAACTGAGAAAAGAAGCAAAAATACACTCGAAATGATTCCATCTAAAAAATGTTCACAATATATCCAAATTACCATCGAATACTCGTCGTAACGTCTTTAGTATGCCAAATTATGAAACTACCCCTAAAGACATTTCAAACATGAATTATCCAAAAACACTAAAATCACGTGTAGAATTCATTCATGCAACCCTTAGATGTCGAGATTACGAAAATACCTTCGAAGTCAAATCATCTCGAAATCATCTAAGAATAACAAAAATACCAATATAGACGCGCCAGACGAACTATGGATTTCCAAATTACAAAAATACCTCCAACATCATTTTAACTTGAAATATTCAACATACCTTGGAAAGCATGTAGAAGATTCACATGGTATCAAAATTACAAAAATATCCTTGGCCAATATCAATAATCCCCTAGGTTGCAGATTCAACCTCTAAGTTGTAAACCAATAAACTTTCCTTATGTACATAGATTCCAATGCTCTATCGGACGCTTGGATAAGAAAACCATACTGCTAGAAATATTCCTCTCGTCGATCCAGTCGTTTTGAAACTAAGAACGCCAAATTCGAACATTGGTCACAATTTTCTTGGAATCCCATTCCGAAGGCTCACTCCTATAAATACCAAGTCGGACACATCATAACATCATAATTTACCACAGATTTTCAGAGGACAAATTCATTGCGGATTTTAAGCAACAAATTTACTGTGGAAATTTCATCCTTTGGTAATTCACTACATATTTTTAACACTTAAATTAGTCATGGAAATTTCAGCATTCACAATCGCCGCGGATTTTATTTCCTTTGCAAATTCACCACGGAAATTTGCTTTAGTCAAGAATCTATATTGGAACTTCAACTTTTCGTGACGTTTTTTGCCCCGGCATATAATCGGACTTAAAAACTATCTACTAACACATAAAATCAATAAGATAATGTCTTCTGCCGCATCGTGTAATTCGGAATCCACTGAAAACACCAAATCAAATTCGCAAGCATCGAACTTGGAATATTACGAATGTCTCGAACGCTACAGAGCGATGGCTAGACGATATAAATCCACAATAAAAAAGTTCGAATTGTTTGATCAAAAAGCTCGAATGGGAAAAACCGCCTGGGAATGTTTGAATAATGATTATTACTTCCTGGAGGAGTTGCCCTTCAGCGCCCGGGTCCCCAGGGAGGATATTGACGCCTCCATCTGGTTGGTGTACCATGTACTTAGAGCATCTCCGAAACGGATTTGGCTTCCTTTGCACCATGTTATCCAAGAAATAATAGATTTCCTTGAGTTGATTTTTTTTTCTATTAAACCCAAACTCTTTTAGCTATATCGTAGCTTTTATCATTCACTTATATCAGATCAGTGATAGCATACCCACAAGCAAGTTTTGTGAAGAATTATGCAATTTTTCGGGAGTTCGAGTTCATCTCTCCACGGCATATCATCCACATTCTGATGGACAAACGGAAAGGGTTAATCAATGTTTGGAAACCTACTTGAGGGGAGTTGCCATGATCATCCTAAATAGTGGAATAAATGACTATCTTTAGCAAAATTCTGGTACAATACATCTTACTAGCTTGAAGATGACTCCTTTTGCAGCTTTGTATGGTTATAAACCGTCATTCTTCCTTGGAACCGCACCAGTCCTCACAAAAAATATTGAAGCAAATAACTTATGGAATGATAGGCAAACCTTTATGCACACTATTAAGGGGAACTTATCTAAAGCTCAATATCGTATGAAGCACTATGCGGAGAAAAAACGCTTTGAAAGAATCTTTTAAGGAAGGAGACTTTGTTTACCTTAGCTTACAACCTTACCACCAATCTTCCCTTAATATGTGTCGCAACCTTAAGCTTGCCATCAGATATTATGGACCTAATCCTATCATAGCCAAGGCAGTAGCATATAAAATCGGACTACCAGCAGAATCCAAAACCCACCCAGTATTCCATGTCTCAATGCTCAAGGCTCACTTAGGAATAAAACATTTACCACTCCCACACCCTAGACCTCACTGAATCTGGTGACTTATTAGTCATACCACATCAAGTATTAGAAATGCGCATCATTTCACGCAACCACAAACCCTCTAACCAATTACTAATTCAATTGAATGGGTCCTCTACTAAACAGGTCATCTGGGAAGATCTGGAGTGGATACATACTCAATTCCCAACCTTCGATCTTTGTAGACAGGGATCTTCTTCTGGAGGAGGTAATGTCACGAAGTCATCTAAAACTCCAATGATTAATGTATCTTTGATAGGAGGCACATTAGAAGCAATAGAAGGAACAACTGAAAACATGGGAAATGAAGATTTGGATATGGCCTAGAATTAGAAGTAGGCTGAAGGTAACATATGTCTTAATGGAATAACCATTAATGGACCTTATGCCTTAAGCCCAAACTTCTGTTTACCAACGGTCATATAACCGATAGTTATCCTCTACGTATAAAAACTCTATGTATTGTTGAATGAATCTGCAATTTCCTCTTGTGAGAATTAGATATTTGGTTTAGGATGCGGTCATGTACCCATTAATCGAGCTACAACACCTTAAAATGTAACGGAAAATGAATAGACTTGAGTAGCCGAAAATATGTGAAGAAGAGGAGAAGCAAGGACTTTTTGCCGGTGTTTTAGTGAACTATGTATTTCATTTCATAACCCTAATACAAACATACATATTTAAACATAACATTTGGGCCTAAGACCATTAAATAATCTTTGAAGCCCAAGATGACTTGATCCAATTTGCTCCATTCCACTTACATCATCAATATTCCAACATGTTGGAATTGTTTCTGGGCTAATCAATTGGGTTTTGATAATTGTAATATAATGGGCTAGAACCTCATATGTATTTCTTTAAATATGTGGTAGGTTTTATAATGTTAATCATGTAGAATTCAATTGAAGACTATTTTGATAAAACATGCACCAGTTACTATCATTTTTTGTATTTTACTCAGCTGCTTTCAAGAGTCTCGTAGCCGGACAAATGGATACGAGATCATCGCCAAAACCCAATATATAAGTTCTATCATGGTATCAGAGCCATAGGTCGAATCGTGGCTGAGCTTCAAACTTTTGATTTTGGGTCTAAAACCCCTATTTTGAATATCTTCAAACTGAAAAAAATTGCAACCATCTTTTTATGAATGTTGAAAACTTTCAGATTTGAAGTTTTCGTTTTAGGCGTATGACTAGATCTAGTTCAGCAAGGTCACTGCCATCAAATTTCTTCTTTATGGGAAAGCATGCCTTCAAAAAAAAAAATAACAGTATGTTTTGGATTCCTTTTGCTTCCAAATCACAGTGCCCTGATCTCTGTATCTACTAAGACATTTTTTGTCCTCTATATCCTTAAAAAATGGAAAAAAGGGACATGTCTTTTGCATAACAGTCCATTATAGGTGTGAAAAAAAATGGCACAAGTCTTTTGATAGAAAGGTAGTCACATTCCACACCCTCAATGAATATTGTTTAAAGTATTCTAAATTATCGGTATTATTTTAGAATATCATAAAAAACCCACTATTTCGTAAAAATCTATCAATGATTTAAGAAATTCAGATTACACTAATAATGGAAGCGTTAGAATTACTGATAGGCCAATCAATTGGATTTTGATAATTGCAATGTAATGGGTTAGAAGCCCAATATGTATTTCTTTAAATATGTGATAGGTTTTCTAATGTTAATCATGTAGAATTCATTTGAAGACTTTTTTCAAAAAACTATCCAAGTTTCTATTCATTTTTGTATTTTACTCCACTGCTTTCCAAAGTCTTGTAGCAATGTCTGGCTACGAAGCTACTGCCCAAACCCAATATATAAGTTCTATCACCTCTACTTTGCTCTCCATTTCTAATTCACACTTATCTTCTATTCTTATAATCTCCCTCCCTCTTTCTGAGTTCTTAAGAGATCCACACATAAATTCACTCAAATCCCAAACTAACAATGTGAGTAGGTAAAAAGAAAGAATAGTGCTTCGACTCATGGATTTTTCCAGGTAGTGAATATGGAATTAAAAGGCCATGAATAAAAGCCACTTGTTCTCCAAAAACTGAAGCACAATTGAAAGATCCGTGAAAACAAATAGAAATTTCGACGAAATGTTTTGGGTGAAATATTTTTTTCTAAATCAATAATTTATTCTTTTTCTAAATTAATTTGCTTACCTGCTTTTCCAAGTTATTAATTGAATTTCTCACAAATTTACAATTCATCCATCAAATTTATTTCCAATGTCAGTAGAATTATGTAGGGTTAGCTGATTCGATGCAGATGAGATGATTGTCTTTTTACAAATTCGATTAAATCATGTAAGTTAAGTAATTTTAATTTTAACAAATTTTCAAAATTTTGATAATTTTTAAATAATTTTGATATTCCCTGTTCTTTATGAGTCCCATGACAAGATGCGGCCGAGCCCCGGTTCTATACAAGTCTTGTGTCAGGCTTCGGTTAAGCTTTGGTTCTACAAAAGTCCCAAGTCGGGCTTTAGTTTGTGCTTTGATTGACTAACTCTAACCTTTACTCGTTCTTCTTGTAGTAGATTACAGGAGCATAAGGGTTGTTTCCGAAGGGTGAAGGCTGTTGAGGGGGATATTTAGTTCGTAGTGAGTTCTGTGAGTTTTGCGATCCATCCTCAATACTTGGCAAGCGCAGGAGCATCTGATTTGTCAGAGCGGTTATTGCCACATGGGAGCCTTACAGATGAATTGCTACGGTCATCAGTCCAAACTCGTCCAAAAGATCCGACTTCGAGATCGGCCAATCACCTAGCTAGAAACAATTTGTATTATGCCCATTTGTAATCTATCTATGTTCAGAGGAATATATATTTTTGGCTTGGAATTGTCATTAATAATCAAAGATTTACAAGAAATACCGCTTCAGATTCATGATGTTCCAATTTCGGGGGATCTCGTCACCATCTAAAGTTTCCCTACTTGTAACCCCAGCTTCCAATTAGTTTAGAATCCGATAAGGTCATTCCCAACTTCTGTGCAACTTTCTGGCGTTCCACTAAACCCTTATATTTCTAAGGATGAGGTCACCTTCGGAAAACTCCCTTGGTAGGACCAGGTTGTTATGGGCCCGTAGCCTCATTCTACGGAGGTTGAGCCTCCACTACAACGGGGGGGAGGAGGACTCTCCTGTCTCCCTCCTTCATTCTACGGGGTTCGGCCACCCCAACCTCGGAAACGTCTTCTTCTTCATTCTCTCGACCGTCCGGGCATATTTCATGTCCTTGCAGAGGGACCTTTGGTCCTCTGCTCGCTCATTATAATTTCGGGGTTGTCCCCGATTATCCCTGCCCCACGGCATGTGACGACATCACCTTGACGGCCCCTACGGTGAGAATCAGCTAGTTTGCCCTTAGGATCACTCTGATCGGGCTTTTATTTAATCATCGCCGCTACTGTCTCCTCAGTAGCGGACACTTCAGCGTTGGGTGATCGTAATTATGGTGCAACTCACAATACACCCGTCTTTCCTCCCACTTCGGGGAACATTCTTCTCAGTCACATCCCATACATCTCGGGGTTGTCTCTCAGGGTACAAAGCCCTATGATAACATGCAGGCTCAGAATTCCCGCTAGGCTCCCTATTGTTCGGTCCCAGCACTTTATCCACCTTAATATATTTATTGTTTTTTTGCAGAAGCTTACCTAGGGTGGATGGGAGACTCTTTACAGACTGGCCAAGAGGCCACATGGTCCCAGAACTTGCTGTTGAATATCGATCTTTTCCATGAGCTCTAGTTTGATACCCCGTGCTGTTTTGTTGGACTTCTCCATGAAAGACCGGATACTCATCTTCGCCGGGATATATTTTAGCTGATACAGTTCCTGCCTACTTCCGGGCGGTCCTACATTTGGCGCAAACTACTCAGAGAAAGCCAGGATGAACCCTCCATACCACTTATGGATAAGGCTGGTAAGTTCTTATACTAGGTTCGAGCATCGCCTTGTAAACCTGCCGCGAAGATGCGGCACTTCAATGAATCTGAGGCCCGAACCGTTCCCATTCTCAACTCAAAATCCGTGACATGGTCAATGAGATCCCCATCGCCTCTAAATGTCGACAACCCCTCGGGGTTGCTATAATGTCGATTTGGGACTGCCGCCCAGATATCTTTAGAGAAATGGAGCATCAAATCTCCCAAGGCGGTAGAGACACCGCTAGACTGTTGGGATGACGTTTGGGCAGCATGTAGATTATGCCAAAATTCGTCATCCTTATTCCGCTTAATTGGGGCCACCATGGCCCTGTAGAATAAACCGAGATTCCGCCCATGATCGAGCTCGAAATCCCTCTATGTACGTATAGTCTCCAACTCATTGGTGAGCTCATTTATACGTTGATGCATGCGTTCCTAATGAGTCCTAGGAACGGGAGTTGGAGCTCTAGTTAGAGGAGGTGGAGTAGATTGATATCTCCGCCTCCTCATGGTCACTCCGTGCTTGATAATCTCCTCTTCATCGGAGCTGTGTGGTTCAGGGTCACTCTCGTACCCTTTGATGGCTTGAAAACATCCGGTGGTTCTGTTCCACTCCTCTCCGACGTAATCTCTAGCATCATCTTCCGAATAATAGCCTCCAAGTCATGTAGAGAGAAAGCATGGGTTGGAAGGTTGGTGGGAAGCACGTCACTATCGTTCGTCGAGTTTCCAGTCACCATGCCTTTGCTTGTCTATCCCAGGGAGAAACCTCAAATGGGAATTAGAAAAGCGTCCCCACGGATGGCCTTAAACTGTTGTGATCAAAAGACCAGGGGTACCAACAGTCGTCCGGTTCGGAATAAAACGAACTTGGTTTTGAATTGTTTAGATTGGGGGAAACGATCGTAAAAGAAAGAAACAAATAGCACATCGATTTAACGTGGAAAACCCCTTAGAAAAGGGAAAAGACCATCTGACTAAGACCTTCGATTTATAAAACAGTTCATGTTACAAACAGAAGGGGCTAAAGAATGACTAAGGCAATAAGAAAACGCGAGAAAAGAAATCAGCAGGGTAACTGTCAATTTTGAGCATCCAAAAGGTCCTCTTGAACTTGTCATCTGGCTCTGTATTTATAGAGGGGAAGACGCGTGTGTATTACGCTTTGTTACCGCCTCTGACAAGGTTGTTTTCCCATGCTGGAAAACGTGGTTGTGCCCGAAGTGCAAACAACATGAGCAAGCCCAAACCGTGGAACGCATGTATGCGCCAGTAGCGCAGAGCACATGAGCTGTAACCGTTTGGACCGATCCAAGGGGTCGGTCCCCCGGGTGTCTTAGTTAAGTCTAACTCCATCTTCAGTCCTGAAACATAATTGGGTCTTCGGGCCGGTTATTTCAAATGGGCTATGTTAAGGATCTTAGGCCCCGCTGATTCGTTTCTTGTCATCTATGCTGGCTCAGTATGACTAGATCTTATCCAATACAGGGTACCTGCTCACGGAGCCCTCATCAATATTAGTTGTGACAATTTGATTAGTTACGATATTATTTGTGACGATTTGATTATTTGTTATGATATTAGTTGTGATAATTTGTTTAGGTATGATTTTAGTTGGGGAAAATTGATTAGTTACGATATTAGTTGTGACAATTTGATTAGTTACGATATTATTTATGACAATTTCATTAGTTACGATATTATTTGTGACGATTTGAATATTTTTTATGGTAGTTGTGGTGATTCTTTTATGTATGATTTTAGTTGGTACGAATTAATTAGTTAGGATATTAGTTGTACCAATTTGATTGGTTACAAAACTAGTTTTGGTGATTTGATTATTTGTTATGATGTTAGTTGTGGTGATTTGTTTAGGTATGATTTTAGTTGGGACTAATTGATTAGTTACGATATTAGTTGTGACAATTTGATTATTTGTTATGATATTAGTTGTAGTGATTTGTTTAGGTATGATTTTAGTTGGGACAAATTGATCAGTTACGATATTAGTTGTGACAATTTGATTATTTGTTATGATATTAGTTGTGGTGTTTTGTTTAGGTATGATTTTAGTTGGGACGAATGAATTAGTTACGATATTAGTTGTCACAATTTGATGTCCTTTCATTTATCTTACTTATGTTTTTCTGCTTTTATCAATTTTGTAGAGTTTTATAATGACACACCGTACCCAACAACTCGTCTATCCGAGTGTGTTGACCCTTCAAGAGAGACATTTAAGTCATCGCATTTTATGTGGTGATAAAACTATCCAGCACATCATATTCAAGCATTGGGATGGAAACATAAGAGATTTGCATATTACACGTAATGTTGTTGAAGTTCTAGATCGCTTGGGATTTTACGGTGTATTTAAGACATCAAGGCTACAATTGAACCAACACTTATTGAGTACGTTGATTGAGCGATGACGACCAGAAACGTATACTTTTTCCTATCTTCTGGTGAAGTAAGTTTCATGCTTATTTTGTATACCGTTCACAATTAATAAATTTGTAATATTAGTTTTGTGATTTTGTTGGCGGCTCTTACTATACAAGATGTATCTGTCATTTGGGGGCTGCCCATTGATGTTACTCCATTGTCAGTCATAGACGGATTAGAACAGAAGTTGAATGGTTGCGATTCATGAGGATTAGATTTGGTTGGATAGTGACTTCAAATGACATAAAGCAGAGATGCTTTGTCTTAGGTTCGTTAGGGCAATATGTTTTACTGTGGCGCCCATCAACACGTGATTTCTTCAGGCGATTTTTATCGTGTCAAAGTTTCCAACCAGGCACAGGCCACTAGCTCTCGGGTCCCAATGGCATAAGGTGTAGATTTGCTTACTAGTTCTGCAATAGTTGCATAACGGCATCCCGATAATGAGTTCTTTCGCCGATATATGGTTTATACTAGCACATCGTAGAGCATGCGCACATGTAAACAAATACACATCCATCTACTGCATGAGCAAGTCTTTCTAATCAAGTCGATAGTTTTACGTGTGCTAGGACCACGACCACGTTTTATATGTTGTACTTCTCCGACTTGCCTATCTGGGTCCTAGTAGTGAATCTCATATGAGTCGACTTTCATTCATTGTTTTTCATACCACGTCTGTGTTGATGGGGTGAATGCATGAAAAGGTAAAACACAATGAAACAATGATTTTAATTCATAACACCATTACTAAATCTAACTTGCATATTTTGTGTCATGATAGCAAGTTCCTCACGTCGTTTTATGAACAAGTTCTGTGTGCTATAGAATGTTGAGTCCACCAAATTAGAAATCAGATAACGAAAGACTTCTTTCATCATTTCGTTTACGCATTCGACTTGGTTAGTTGTCAATGTACCATGTCGTTGTCCACCATCGAAAACAATTTCCCACTTGTGCATATTGTTCTTCATCTCCGGTATAGTAATCCATATGTAAGTACGATTACACTTTTCACTTATTTCTTCAATCAGAGTTCTCTATTTCGATTGTAATGGGGTTTCCCTAGCACGATAAGCAAGCTTCCTCACCTCATGATTTTTTATATGTGTATTCAAATTCGATGTTACGTGTCTCAAACACCATCGGTGATGTAACCAACCAGTCTGAAATGCTTCTAACAACTCAACCGCCGCTGTAATACCAGCATGTCTATCTGACACAATGCAAGCCGAGTTACCCCGAATAATATTATTGTCCAGCAACTCAATGAACCAACAATAAGAATTTTTGCTTTCCTGATCAACAATAGCATACGTCAACGGAATAACATGACCTCCAAAATCCTTACAAACTATAATCAAGAGTTTGTGGTTGTACCGTGCATAATGGTGTGTCGCATTAATCGAGATCACATTAATACAATGTTCATAAGCATCTGCACAAGGTCGGAAAGACCAATATAAATAACGAATCACCTTATCGTTGGGACCCTTGTCACTGTCGTAAAGACTCCATTCAACTGCGGTACCGAGATTAGTCAACTGTATAGTTGTCAAATGTGCCGAAAGTCTCTACATAGACGATTCCCAAGAACCATGCACTAACTCAAATGCATGTTGGACCTTGTGCCAAGCTTTACAATAGCCAACATTGAATATATATCTATCATGCATCTGTTTTATAGCATCTTATACATTTAATCCTGAAAAAAAAATTAGCACTCCTATGTCATGATTGTAACAACAAATAGTATAATACATACCACCTTTCTTGTTCCATATGTATTCCACCATATCACGAGCGATAAAATTCATTGTCATGTTATGGTGCTTATCACTCATATTACCAGCACCACATGAATGATGAATATAACCTCTCGAAAATTGACATACCTTATATCTAGCATAACATATTTCTCGAAAATGAAATACACTGTTTGTTTGATCCTTCAAAAACACTAAAACATCAGTATTGTGGTGTACTATCTACAACCCTAAACTGATCACGGTGGACGATATGAAAGTAGCAAACAACTGAGCATCTGATTTATCTTTGAAACCCATTCCGACAACCAAATTATGATTAGATAGGTTGTATGAAGAATAAACTTAAAGAGGTTTTGCATATGCAAAGTCATCATCTACCACATCGTCTCCTAAACAATAAGTATTTTCGGGAGAAACTCCCAACAATAGGCGTGCTAGTCTAGAAACATCGACAATAGTATGAGGCTATGAATCATCCTCCATTGTACTGTCAGCTCGAGGCGGCGGAGGTTCATTCATTCATTCATACAATAAATAAATATTGTAGACAAAAAATGTAATGAATAATAATGTAATATTTTAGTATAACAAACATTGATTCCCTTGACTCAACAATAACTTAATTAAAGAAGACGACTCTACCATTTGGAACAGATAAATATTCTGATACATGGTAAAATGCCAAAACAGGTACATAACCTTCAAGTAAAAACAAATATATCAATACGAATCAATTAGTCATAAATAATATAGTAACTAATCAATTCTTCACAATTAATCTCATAACTAATCAAAGCGAAACAACTAATTTCGTAATCAGTCAATTAGTCACAAACAATATAGTAACTAATCAATTATTCATAAATAATGTCGTAACTAATCATTTCTTCACAACTAATATCGTAACAAATCAAATTATCACAACTAATATCGTAGTTAATCAATTCTTTACAACTAATACCATAACTTATGAAATCATCACAATAATATCGTAACTAATCAAATCTACACAACTAGTATTGTAACTAATTAATTATTCACAACTAGTATCGTAACTAATCAAATAGCAACAACTAATTTCGTAACTAATCAATTTGTCACAAATAAAGTTCCAAAACTTTACAAAAAGTCACCAACAACAACCGGGGGAACGATAACAGCGGGATGAACACCTTTCGATTTGATTACCAACAAAAATATGACAACACCGGAGAGAGGAATGCCTGGAGAAGAAAAAATTAGGGCAAACGCGATAGGGAGAAGAAAATTGGGCGGAGTTAAATAATATGCAATTCGCGTTAGGCTAAATCGAGTACCTTAAATTGTGTTTTTTTAAATCTATTTAGGCAATCGCGAGACGCGTTTGGCTAAATCGAATTGGGGAAAAATTGCAATTCACGATACCCAAAAGCGAATGGTGGTAAAATTCTAAACCAAGCCGGAATAAGTGGTAATTTGCACAATTCTCCCACCTCGCATGCCAACATACCGAAGTGCATTGATTTGTTACGAATTTGAATTAGTTTTGATTAAAATAATCGAGATGAAAACTGCTCGAATGTTTGGGAATCTTCATTTAAAACATGCAACTTGCGAAATTGGTGAAAAATGTATTAGTTTGATAAGAAAATATATTGCGGACGAAGAACCCTAGAAAGAGCATACCGTCTTCCAATGGTGACTGGTTCACGCAAGGGGGCGATTATGGGTATGTTTGGAACATCGTTTGGCAAATAGCGGTAAGGTGAGATGACTGTACTGTGCTGTGAGGTGAACTGATCGTGATTTTTAAAAACTGTTTTTGAAACAGCGGTGCAATGATCGTGATGTCATAAAATGACTTTTTTGCCCTTATTTTCAAATAATTGTTTATAACTTAAAAATTATATTTCATATTATTTTATGATAAATTTGTTATTTCAAAACTATATTTTTAAATTGTTATATATATTTTATAGTTTGAACATGTAATTGATAAAATATAAGAAGTTATTGATCAAAATTATTTTTTTTAAAAAATAAACTATAATTTATCAAGGGTAAAATTGACATTTGGCAGGTGCATTCTGGTGGCCATTAGGTTAACCCAACTGTGAACTCACCGCTGTTTTCTGCGGTCACACGAACGCAGTTATTAATGATGTTTGGTAAAAATAGAATACAACTACGGTACGTTCACCACACCGGGAGGTGGACTGGGTTTCCAAACATCACCTATATTTTCCTAATGCCTCAGAATGTCCATTTGGCATCATATCATCACCATGTCCAAGGACATTTTGGTCTCATTTCACAATATTCTACATGTTATATATAATATAATTAGTAAGAGGATTACATAAAATATGTTGTTCATTTTTATAGGGTACCAAAAGTCACCTGATTCTTGTATGATTAAGGTCTTATAGAATTGAGTTTATATCTTTATTGTTGTGGAGACAACTTATGTGGAAAAACCTCGAAGTAAGGGGAAAAACCATGGTTCTGGGAGAAAGGATCATTGGTGGATTCACTATAATAATGACGTTAGGGGAGTACAATTCACAATGGTAAAAACCAGTTTGCTTAGAATAACTGTTGAGAATGGAAACTAAATCCATCTCTGGAAGTTAGACTCTGATTATGCTATCTAAATGCATATGCCTATATTCCGGTAAATCAATTAATGGTATTAAGTATTGAGAATTTATGAATAAAGCAACAATTGTGATTGTTGTCTTCTTAGTAATGTTCTATTCTATAAATTAGATGATGCACAATTGTGTAACACACTTGTGTGATCATTCTGCTATCAATAATACAATTATATTTTGCTTATTTGTGAGAAGTTTGAGTATTTGTTGTTGGCAGAATCTGTTTCTTTCTATTGTTGGTAGAATTAGTTTCTTCAATTGGTATCGGAGCCCAAGGTTGTACCAATGGGCTTTTTTTGTTTTGTTTTTTGAGAAATATCAAGAGTTCAACATGAACATTCTAGATGGAATTCCCAAGTTCACGGGTGAAGATTATGCTCTATGGGCCATTAGCATTAGAGCTACATTGGAAGCGGGAAAATTATGGGAGGGATGTTGTTGAAAATGATTCGAAGCCAACTGCTCCACAAACAACTGATTCGGTATTTGTATTGAACAAATATGATGAGATAGTTGCCAGACATGGACAAGCAAAAAAGTTGTTGTATGCTTCATTAGACAGAAGTGTAATGACAAAGATCCTTGCATGTACAACTGTCAAAGATATTTGGACTACATTGAAAGATGAGTTAGAAGGTGATGAAAAAACTAAAGAAGTGGCAATCAATAATTTGGAACAAGACTTTGATTCTCTCATGATGCGAAACAATGAGAAGGTAAAAGAATACATCGATAGAGTTTCAGATATTGTCAATAGATTGCGTCTTCTTGGAGAAAAAATTCAACATTCCTATAACAAAGCCTTATATTTCATTGATCGGAAATCCATCTAATGTTTCGGCGACGGTGATAACATCACACGACAAGCCGTTTGATCGGGACAAAAACGGAAGGGAAGTTGGAACACAGCATTTTGGGACAGTTGCTGTTGAATCCAGCTTCTTTTGTGCAGCAGGGATCACTTTTGAGAACATAGCATCAATCCCGAATCCAGGTGCACAAGGATACCAGACTGTAGCACTAAGGATCACGGGAGATAAGTTTGTTTTCTACAAGTTTCGGTTTATGGGGGTATCAAGATACACTTTTGGATGAAGTAGGGAAACATTTATTTTACCAGTGTAGGATTCAATGAACAACTGATTTCATATTTGGAAATGGAAGATCACTTTTCCAAGAATGCGAAATCTTCGTTGTGGGATATGCATATTCAATAGCAGCTCAGATAAGAAGTTTACAAGATGAAACACAAGCTTCTCTTTTGTAAACTGTAACATTGTTGGAAATAGACAAATCTACTTAGCAAGAGCATGGGGAAATTTTCAAGAGTTGTATATTCAAAATGCAACATGGATATAGATGTTATTCCTGTGGGAAGAGACGGTTTCAAACGAATTAAATATGCATTACATATTGAAGATTGAACAAATCATAGGATGCTTGTTGAAAATTGTCTTGAAGATGGATTGAGTTTCAAGGGACTGTTGAGAATGGAAACTAAATCAATCTCTCGAAGTTACACTCCGATTATGCTATCTAAATGCATATGCCTATATTCCGATAAATCATTTAATGATACTTTTTATTGGGAATTTATGAATAAAGCAACAATTGTGATTGTTGTCTTCTATGTAATGTTATATTTTATAAATTAGATTATGTCCTCTTGTGTAACACACTGTGTGATTATTCTGCTATCCATAATACAATTATCTTTTGTTTATTTGTGAGAAGTTTAAGTATTTTTTGTTGGCAAAATCTACTTCTTTCTATTGTTGGTAGAATTTGTGTATTCAATAACGAGGTTCAATAAATCACACAATTCAGAAGGAAAAGGTGAGTGCTTATTCATTGCCTCCATCACCTATTAGATATATGGAATCTAGTAACTCCAGCATTGTGGCTTCTTTTTAAAGATACTAACAATCACCGAATTTCAACACAAATCAAAGCCAAAATTCGGTTTTATCTTTTATTTAATTATTTTTATATTTCAAAATTGTGTTAATGTGTTATCTATATTGTTAGTTTTTTTTATGAAAATCTAAAAAAACTGAATAAAAATGCAATCCACATTTTCAAATAAACACAAAAACAATAAACAAATCAAGCTATTTCCACATCAAATTGAGTAATATTTTTATATATTCTTTATCTAAAATATTCGACTTCATATAGCAATTTTTAAAAAAATCAAAGTCCAGCCCAAATATTGTCTTCCATGCTATCTACAATCTTGGGCGGTCACTCTGATTGGGTGTCTATGTGGTAATTTTTTTCCACCTCACCCACATATTCTTTTTCTTGTGTTGCAAATTTGGAGACAAAATTTCCCCTCTCTCCTCTTCCTTTCTAAATAAAAATTATAAAAATAAAAATAATTTTATAGACAAATATTATAAAATATGTATATTTAAAATTAATTATAATAATGATTTTATTGATAATATTGTGATTATTCTATATTAGTTGTGTAATAATGGTTGATTTGCCCATCTATCGATCTTAAACGGTTTAATGAATTGATTTTTAATTCTAATTTTACTTTACCAAAACTGGACCAACTAGCCATCGATTTTATTCGCTTTCGATTATCGAGTTAGTGAGTTTAGTTGTTCGGTTATTCGGTTTTTAACAATCTATTAAACGTTCAATTTAGAAAATGCAATAACAAATTAACTAAAATTTTAAAACATTTTACACTCGTAAAACACAACTATCAATTTAATTTATAAATGGTGATTTCTAGAGTGAGAATATCGTTGCTAAATAATTACTATCTATATAAAAAATAATGATTTAAAAAAATATAAGTTAAAAAATATAAGTGTCCTGATATTATTGTAGAAACGAGAAGAAAGTTATTTATAAAAATAAAAATGATGATATGTACAAAGAGAAAACTAATGTGGAGAGAGATAATAAAGTTTCCAGACGAACATCGTTGGAGATACTCATAGGATGATAATCAAATTTGTAAATTAAAATAATATGTCACATTGTTGTTAATGAGAGGATTAAAATTGTCAAATTATGTAAACTTTGTGGTTAAATTAACCAATGTAAAGTATCGGGACTACTAACACCGTTAAATTATCATTAATGACTAAATTTACCAAAATAGAAAATTATTTTTTGTTTGATGAATTGATACAATTAAAAACTTTAGAGATTATAAAGAATAGATATGTTATGTACAAATATGAGGATTAACTTTGCCAAAAATTATAAATAATAGATATGTTTTACGTGCAATATGTTTTGGAATCACACCATCATTTTGAAACTTAGATTCTAAAATTATCCGAACTATGAAATTAAGAGAATAAAATTTGTATCACCCATAAATTAGGTTACAAATCTAACCTATAAATGATCTTTTAAAAAAACTCATTAATAAACTCAATGAGCAAATTGACATCGCGATTATTTTAACGAAATCCAGTAAATGTTTTCCGTATAGGGTTTAATATTTATGGTAGACATTATCATTTTAAATTCAAAATTCCAATAAACTTAGGACCGTGTATTGGTCCTATTGGACAGTACAAATACAAAAGAAAAATATGGTACAAACAGTATAACACTCGATATGAAAGTAGTATAAAATGAGTTTATTTAAATATACGAAGTCAACATTTACCTTTTATAGAGATATCACCATAAAAAAATTCCTATTGTTGTAGACGCGAAGTTGAATCATAGCCATTTGATATCCTGACATCAACTAGCCACAAATTCAATGAAAAAAAACGAACAAGACAAGAGATAGAGGAATGATACACAACTACAGATTCTTTTAGTTGCAGTGAACTTGCCTTCCACCATTCCGAAACAACACAAGGGATGCGGGATCTTGAGGCATTAGATGGAAGAGCTTCACTACGATGTAGGCACACGTAACGGCACTGAAAAAGACAATGTGTGATTCATCTGATGCATAATGTGAATTATTAAGAAACAGTTAACCTTCCTAAGCAGATGAGGGAAATGATCCAAACTGCAGCACTGATCCAATTTGGTTCTTTATATGCAACCCAAACCTTGATATTTACAGTAAACGAAATAATGGGTGATTAAGATCATCTACAACAAGTAATCAACCAAGAGTTGAAAATTACCGATAGAGCCAACACATTAATGTAGAAATCAACGAGTGTTGCTGACAGCCACCTAATGTTTTACCAATTTACTATGTCAACACAGATGTAGATGGAGCAAATCAGGTAAAGAACAACTTTTCACAAAATAATAATGTAGAAAAATGAAAAATCAAGGTGTTGTTATCTACTGTCTTGAATTGAATAAACTCACGGAGTTAAAACATCTTGGCGAAACGGAGATCCATCGGTGGAAATAGTGTAAATCAAAGTGCCCACCATAAGAAATCCCAAGAAAATGAAAAGAATTCTTGCACTTAAGACAGAGATTATGCCCTTTGACTCAGCTTCATCCCTTTTAACACATGAATACTCAGTAAAGAGCAAGAGAAAAAAAGATTACTCATTAGTTCACGGTGGCTGCTTACCTTTTCTCATGTCTCACCAGAACATAGTAGATAGGATCGTGAAAAGATTCTTGAGGACTCAGCTCCAAAAACCGAAGAAAAATGTATCCACATGTAGCAATACTGCAAATTATGAAAAACGAAATCGACATGAGAAAAGCCATATTACATTTCAAATGGTTTGAATCACAATTCAAGGCAATATATCTCTGGTAATGTTAACTCACTCGATTCAAGGTCAAGAATGTTGAATCAATACACTGAGAACAAGCAGTAAGGGATATGAGGAATAAGATCAAACCTTCCAAAACATATAAGCAAAATTATCCAAATCAATGACCGAATCCAGTTAGATTCTCTATACACAATCCAGGCCTGTACACAAATGACACCTATTAAACGGTCACGTGATACGAAGAAGAAAACCTTGAGATTTTATTCATAAAATACTTGTTTTTTCAGATAATATATCTTCTTGACCTTTGTTTTGAACAACGTTTAACGAAGAAATCATTTTGAAAGCCAAAATCTATAATCACGAATGCAGAATGATCCCTAAGCTAAGTGATGAAAAAATGGCATACCGCTATAGGGAGGACATTGATATAGAAATCAACCAACGTTGCTGCCATCCATCTGCATCAGAAAGACATAATTACCATGTTTTCAACCGGTAAACCCGAGTAAAATAAAGGCTTCTTATACAAAAAACAATAGTTGAGTCCAGAAAAGGTTGGTTTACCCATGATGAACACCCATAAACCATAAATCTTTACTGAGAAGGATAAATATTCGAGCACTATGGGCCTAAATACAAAAAACTAGAAAAAACCCAGGAGGGGAGAAAGAAAATACGGGGTGAGGAGTTCTATTCGGAAAGGAAGTCCGTCAGTGACAACTGTGTATATAACAGTGGCTGTAATCATGCAACCCAACACGAAGAACGCGATTCTCAGACCAACGGCAAGCGTTGCCGCCATCAAGTCCTTTTGAAGCAGTGAAGAATCCAAATGCGGGGCTGCTTGAAGAGAAGGTACCAACCCAATTAGAACAAGTATTCAATTTTCAACCACGTAACAGAATGAGCACGCGGCGACCGTTAACCCACGTCTCAATTTCCTTTTTCTATTTTCATGGAATTACATTAATAAATTGATAAAGTTCTCTATATTACCACAATGACATCCCTTAGACACGTCTGATGTATCTATTATTAATTTGGTGGATTTGAAATAATTTATTGATCAACAAATTTGGAAATAAATTAATAAATAATTGGTATTTGTAATAATCAAAATAAATAGATACTATTGTGGTAGTAAGGATTGTGGTACCAATAATCACAAATCCAAATTATCGAAATTCTTTTTTTATATTTGTATTATTTGTGAGATAATTTAATAGATGAAATGAGAGCGACTACAAGACAATTTAAGGTGTAAAACTCATCAGAACAAGAAAACTCACAAGACTAAGAGTAAAAATACTATTAACAAATTTATTATTAAAAGATTGCATTCAATCTGCACAGTTAAGAAAATAACAAAGAGAAATGACAGTAACCTGAACAGATGAGCGTTGCAGCTAACAAGGAACATGCATGCTCGGAAAAGTCCCACTGCATCGTGCAAATTCACCTCCACAAAACTGTTATAATAGAATAATTGTTGTCTGCTCATAACTATTTACCTAGCCGAATCTGTCAACTGATCGGTTCCTAAACATGATTACTCTCAGGAGACCGATCCTTATGCTTTTCCATTGACTTCCCGAGCCCATGCGGCCCATCGGGCCTAGTCATCTCTTTTTTAAATGGATCATCGCTAAGTTATGGACATGATCTATGTAGATTTGTTTCATGTCACGTAGACCAGCACAACATGTCATGGGCCTCCACCCGTGTAGGGTTCAGGGCCTCGAGGTCCTCATCACTAGCCTCGAGGGTTTTATCACAATCACAGAGGTTATATAAGTTCGATTAAACGATGGAAAACAAACTGAACCTCTTACTCAAGCTTGGTGAAAAAAAGGGGACCGTATCCGAACCATCCGTGAAAGCGTCCCTATGACCATTCTAACACTTAGACGTGAATCTCTTATCGAAAAAAGGACAATATGAATTTCCAAAATCATGAATAGTGCATGTGCAGGTTTTTTTTAAAGATTAAAATAAAGAACGGAAGACATTTTTTGTTTCCAAAGTTTGGATTTTTTGGCAATTTTAGTCCCCAAAGTTTGATGTGTGCAAAACCGTTCCCCAAACAATCATTATTTTGGCATAACCAGTCCTCAAACTTATGTGTGTGTGGCATAATTGGTCCCCAAAGTTGTAATTTGTGGCAAATAAGGTCCCCGGACAAATATTACGTAAATTGGACATCAGAGTTTGAGATTTTTGGCAAATTTGGTTGTGTTAATGGTCTCCAAAGTTTGCAAAACGTGATAATTTTAGTCTACAAACTTTTGAATGACTAATTTGGTCCCAAAAGTTTACATAATTTGACAAATTTAGTCCCCTAACAAAAGAATATGATGTTTTTTATGATTTTCACGTTGCATTCTAGTGTTTATAAATCGAAAAATTATTAGCATTATATATAATTTGTTATTTTCCACCGAACATATTAGAACGATACCAATTTTAATTGCGAATGTTAACACTTAACTTTATTAATGTTTGATTAGATTTATTTGTTGAAGTTTTCATTTAATTGTTTCTCGAAATTTATTTTTACGATTTCCGACAATTTTATGTTGGTGATTCATTGATTTTTTCAGGAAGACCGCGAGTTATATCCGTTTTGTAATTTTCGATCAAACAGAATACAATGATACCCATTTGCATTCGTCAATACTTGAAGTTTATTAATGTTTAATGAGATTTATTTGTTAAAGTTTCCATTTAATATTTTCTCGAAAATCATTTTGACGATTTCGAACAATTACATAGGTGACTCATTGATTTTTTCGGGAAGACCGCGAGTTAAATACATATTATAATTTTCGACATAACATAATACAAGGATACTAATTGTATTCTGAATATTAATTGAAGTTTATTAATGTTTAATGAGATTTATTTGTTGAAGTTTGCATTTAATTGTTTCTCAAAATTTATTTTGATGATTTCCGACAATTTATATATTAACAAAAAAGTTTCGATAACGTTCAAAATATCGGTTGCGCCCCATTTTTTCCTTACCGGCCAATATACATGTCCGAAATTTCGTTCCGGTCTGGTATGACTGTTAAGGCATTAACTTATCGGAAATACCGAAATATTCATACATCAGACGTTCGGGCTTTCCCCTTCGGATGAGCGATGGAAGATGATCGAGCCACTGGAGAAGGATGGCAAGTTTCAGGTCATTCCATCTTTGGAAGAGCCTGTGCTGGAGGAGGACCCTTTCTTCTATCTCTTTGAAGAGATGGAGAAAGCGGTCAACCAGAAGGTGGCTGATCAAGAAGAAGAGTTGAAGCGGCTCGCCGAACGGACCGAACCCCAGGAGCCCGAAGCAGAGGATCAAGAGGAGGGGCAGATTAGTTAGATATTACTTTGTATCTGTCATTCCTTTTGTTTTATATAAAATTTTCCTCCCTTTTCCTTCAGCTTTAGTTGTTTTAATTACCAGAGTGAACTGATATAACTAACTTCGGAATAAACTAACAAGTTTTAATTTCAACGAAGTAGTTCATCTTAACTTCAGAATAAACTAACAAGTATAAGATCGGGGACACTTACAGGTTGTCAACCATCGGTCCCAGACGTTATATTTAGTTTATTCACGTCAATTTTGATTGGATCAGTCGTTTTACATGGTGTATGGGTCACTCTTATTCCGTCCTTGAANTATCTATATTACCACAATGACATCCCTTAGACACGTCTGATGTATCTATTATTAATTTGGTGGATTTGAAATAATTTATTGATCAACAAATTTGGAAATAAATTAATAAATAATTGGTATTTGTAATAATCAAAATAAATAGACACTATTGTGGTCGTAAGGATTGTGGTACCAATAATCACAAATCCAAATTATCGAATTTTTTTTTTATATTTGTATTATTTGTGAGATAATTTAATAGATGAAATGAGAGCGACTACAAGACAATTTAAGGTGTAAAACTCATCAGAACAGGAAAACTCACAATACTAAGAGTAAAAATAATATTAATAAATTTATTATTAAAAGATTGCATTCAATCTACACAATTAAGAAAATAACAAAGAGAGATGACAATAACCTGAACAGATGAGCGTTGCAGCTAACAAGGAACATGCATGCTCGGAAAAGTCCCACTGCATCGTGCAAATTCACCTCCACAAAACTGTTATAATAGAATAATTGTTGTCTGCTCATAACTATTTACCTAGCCGAATCTGTCAACTGATCGGTTCCTAAACATGATTACTCTCAGGAGACCGATCCTTATGCTTCTCCATTGACTTCCTGAGCCCATGCGGCCCATCAGACCTAATCATCTCTTTTTTAAATGGATCATCGCTAAATTATGGACATGATCTATGTAGATTTGTTTCATGTCACGTAGACCAGCACAACATGTCATGGGCCTCCACCCGTGTAGGGTTCAGGGCCTCGAGGTCCTCATCACTAGCCTCGAGGGTTTTATCACAATCACACAGGTTATATAAGTTCGATTAAACGATGGAAAACAAACTGAACCTCTTACTCAAGCTTGGTGAAAGAAGGGGACCGTATCCGAACCATCCTTGAAAGCGTCCCTATGACCATTCTAACCCTTAGACGTGAATCTCTTATCGAAAAAAGGACAATATGAATTTCCAAAATCATGAATAGTGCATGTGCAGGTTTTTTTTAAAGATTAAAATAAAGAACGGAAGACATTTTTTGTCCCCAAAGTTTGGATTTTTTGGCAATTTTAGTCCCCAAAGTTTGATGTGTGCAAAACCGGTCCCCAAACAATCATTATTTTGGCATAACCAGTCCTCAAACTTATGTGTGTGTGGCATAATTGGTCCTCAAAATTGTAATTTGTGGCAAATAAGGTCCCCGGACAAACATTACGTAAATTGGTCATCAAAGTTTGAGATTTTTGGCAAATTTGGTTGTGTTAATGGTCTCCAAAGTTTGCAAAGCGTGATAATTTTAGTCTACAAACTTTTGAATGACTAATTTGGTCCCAAAAGTTTACACAATTTGACAAATCTAGTCCCCAACAAAAGAATATAATGTTTTTTATGGTTTTCACATTGCATTCTAGTGTTTATAAATCGAAAAATTATTAGCATTATATATAATTTGTTATTTTCGACCGAACATATTAGAACGATACCAATTTTTATTGCGAATGTTAACACTTAACTTTATTAATGTTCGATTAGATTTATTTGTTGAAATTTTCATTTAATTGTTTCTCGAAATTTATTTTTACGATTTCCGACAATTTTATGTTGGTGATTCATTGATTTTTTCAGAAAGACCGCGAGTTATATCCGTTTTGTAATTTTCGATCAAACAGAATACAACGATACCCATTTGCATTCGTCAATACTTGAAGTTTATTAATGTTTAATGAGATTTATTTGTTAAAGTTTCCATTTAATATTTTCTCGAAAATTATTTTGACTATTTCGAACAATTACATAGGTGACTCATTAATTTTTTCGGGAAGACCGCGAGTTAAATACATATTATAATTTTCGACTTAACATAATACAAGGATACTAATTGTATTCTGAATATTAATTGAAGTTTATTAATGTTTAATGAGATTTATTTGTTGAAGTTTGCATTTAATTGTTTCTCAAAATATATTTTGATGATTTCCGACAATTTATGTATTAACAAAAAAGTTTCGATAACGTTCAAAATATCGGTTGGCCCCATTTTTTCCTTACCGGCCAATATACATGTCCGGAATTTCGTTCCGGTCTGGTATGACTGTTAAGGCCTGAACTTGTCGGAAATACCGAAATATTCATACAAATATTGTTAATCATATTTGTAAACTCATACAAATATATTGACGATTTGGTATTTAATCAATTTTCGAAATTTATATATTGATGATTTTGGTATTTGTATGAGTATATAAATACGATTAACGATATTTCCGACAAGTTCTAAAATCGATTGTCGGATATTTATAAATTGACACATATATTTATATGTGTATATCGATTGTCAATATACTCATACAAATATTGACAATTTATATTTCCGACAATTTATATATTGATTATTTCGATATTTGTATGAGTATATTAGTAAATATTTACAATTATTTAATTTTCAGATCAAACCCGGAAAAACATTGTATCTCCATTACCGGTCAAAATATTCAAAAAAACTATTTTGTGATTTTTTAAAAAATTAAATATTTTTTTTTAAAAAAATTAATTGTTTAAAAAAAATTAATTTTTTTTTAAAATTTAATTTTTTTTTAAATATATTTTTTTAAAAAAATGAATTGTTTAAAAAAAATTAATTTTTTTTTTAAATTTAATTTTTTGGGTCGGGTCAGGTTTCCGGGTCTGTCCCTAACGGTAAAACTAACGGCGTTAAAATTAAATGTAGACCGAATTTGTCCAAATTCTGAAAGTTCGGGGACCATATTTGTTACTGTGTGTAAACTGTGAGGACCGGTTTTGCCAACTTTAAAGTTTGGGGGTGGTATTGCCTTAATGTTAAAACTTTTTGATGACTTAATTTGCAAAATTGTTAAACTTTGGGAATTCAATTTTTGCCAAATTAATCCAACTTTGAGGACTAAATTTGCTAATTAAAACTAAGGGGGTCAATTTCGCTAAATTATGGAAACTTTGGGGATCAACCATGCCATTTTTTATAAAATAAATCTACGCCGCTCCTTATTCCGCTAACACACAGGTGTGATAAGTACAATCAGACTACAACCGTCTGCACTAGGACACGTGTTGACCCATCATTAGCTGGTAAGGATGTATATAAGCTAGGGTTTAGGCACTGTTTCTACCTCATCGTCATTCGCAAGAAATTTGAAGAGAAAAAATCTTTAGTGTGCTTCATATTTCCTCAAAACCTCAACCTTCCATAACCAAGACTTTGTAGGTAACATCAATGGCTCCTCGAAAAGATAGATACCCCGTTATGTCTGAAATTGACACCGAAGAATTTCGGGTTAAGTTCTCCATTCCCGCTCATTACCCAATAATTAGGGGGAAGGAGGACATTTCATGTGTTTCTTCCCGAGGAGATGATAACTCCTCCCAAAGCACTCCCCATCAACTACATAGTCCAAAAAATGGGCTTGCGATTTCCACTTCATTGCTTCGTGGCGGTCATTCTTCAGGAAATCTGATGCCCGAACTATGTGTTGTTCCCAAGGAGTTATGTGTACATAATAGTCTTTATTATTTACTGCCGCAAACATGGCATAGAACCAGCCCTTGAACTATTTTTCAATCTGTATTTGATATTGTCATGAAGGAGGAAAAAGTTGTTAGGAATCCGAATGCTATACTATATAACTACCCGAACCACTCAGTATTCACTTCATGAATGAGAATCATGTTATGTTTGGATAAGGACCCCAAAAAAGGTTTTGTTGAGGGTGAGACCTGCTACACAGTACAAGCTTATTAGTAAGCTGGATCGGACTCGATTCAATCCCTTACACAAGGACATCGCTAATACCTTAGCAATGTTCCCTCCTCCGGAGAAGCGTCTTAAGTGCATAGATCTCTTGAGAGAAAAGAAGTTAATAGAAATAGTCATAGCGACTAGGACCGCAATTCCAGCATCAAAGGGAATATTTTCAACCTCCGACTCATCGAAGGGATCATATTTTGTATATTATCGTACCTCAATCCAGATATTCTTATCCTCATCAATTTTCCTTACAGGTTCCACAAAGACAATGTTGGGCTATAGACTTCAAGAAATGGCAATTGCAACCAAGGCTAGAAGAAACCGTGCTAGAGCTTCGCGGTCTGCACGACCCACCTCATCAGGCTCATCACTCTGTAACGCACGCATGTATTCAGTGGGGGAATCATCAAGTAGCAGGGGACTCGCTCCGCATACGATAGCGGAGGTGGAGAAGGCGGTAACGACCAAATTCCAATCTATGAGCTTGTCAACCCTGGAGAAGGTGGAAGATCACTCTCATCAGTCTTAACGAAGTACACTTGTTGTTGTAGGGAACCATCAGAGTGCAGGATGTTCTCCCAAATCCAAGATTGGGGAGAACGTTTCCAGACCTCCAGTCCCCCTAGGTAGGTTTAAAAGGGTGGCTCAAGAAGAACCCTCGAAGCATTGAAAAGGCTGAGGAAGGCATGGGAAACCTCAGCAGCCCCCCTGGTCCAAAAGAACGGGTGAAGATAACAGAGCCGACCTCGACCTAGCAATCAGCTTCTTCCCGAGAAGCTGTTCAGGAGATGGTGTAGAGCATGAAAAGAGCTCTCAAGCCCCGGGCGGTGGTAAGTGTAGCCATACTTATCCCTTCCTTAAGTATCTCAAATGTGTTTCAAATACTCACATGTCTTCTATACAATTGATGAGGAAGGGTTTGACAATAGCCGCAGCGGTCCATCAGAGCCGAAGTAACCTATAGGTCTCTCAAGAAATTCAAGAACAACTTGCATTAGCTCAAAGGTAAGTTGATATCAACCAAGAGGAGCTTGTTTCAGTCCGAGCGTAGCATGAATGATTGAAATGGGGAGCTATTAGGAGTGAGGACCAACATCTCGCACCTAACTTCTCAAGTGTATGAGCTGGAAGGCAGAAAGATGCAAGGCGGCTCAGGTTTCTGAGTTAGAGCTTCATGCACAAGAGTTTTCTGAAGAAAGAAATAGACTCCTCCGGATCCAAGAAGAAAATGAGGCCATGAAAGAGGATTTGACCAAGGCAAAGCTGCAACAGAAGCATCGGTTTGGGAGGCACTTTGCCTTTGCCCGATCCCCTCTGCTATTTGCTTTAGCAGATAATATCTAACGGAGTCCATTTCCCAATACATGGACAACATGAAGGGTGATGTTGTAATGCAATTTGGCTTAAATCTCGAGGATGAACGCTAGGACAACATCAACCCCTTGGCCAAAGATGTGAGGTTCAAGGCGCTTCTAGTTCTGACTGCACCCCCGCTAACTGAAGATCCTAACTTTCCTTTGTTTGAGGAAATGGAGCAATCGATCAACCAGTTGGTGGAAGATCGGAAAAGGAGACTAGAAAATATCGCGGCCCAGACCGAAGGAGGAGGGGAGGAAGTAAAAAAGGAGGAATGACAAATATATTAGGATGTAGCTTAGACCTTCTCTCTCCTTACATTTTGCTTTCCTAGTTCCTTTTCAAACGTAATGACTAGTTCTCTTTCAAATATTTCATTGAACTCACTAGCATCTATTCTGCGATTATTACTTAAACACTATCTCTGGGGACTTCCCGAAATGTTTGCCAAACGTTTGCGTGTTTCTTATATTTTTGTTAATTATCCGTTCGGGGCTCCGGGCCATGGTTGGAGCTAGTAAAAGATAAGTTCCCTCGTGTGAGTGTGGGTCGCTCTTAATCCATCCCTGCCATTCATGAATCTTTAGAACAACCAAGCCCCGGTTCTTATGAAAGTCTCAAGATGGGTGTACAATCACTCAATGACGCCTGATAGACCTCGATTCTCCAAGTTATGATAGAGATTCGTTATTTATCAATCTCCCTCTATAGGGGCATGCCCAATTGTACCTCCGGAGTGTTATGTTCTTGAGGTTCTGATTTAGCCGGAGCGGTAACCAAGGTACGGGGCATTAATTCTTGAAAGATGGGAGACTCATTTTGGTCGGGACATATTTAAGGTGATACATTTCTTGTCTGCTTTGGGGTGGTCTCACGTTTGATGCGAACTGCTCAGTGAACGCTAGTATAAAACCACAATATGATTGTATTGATCGGGCCGAGAGATTTTGGAACCACGTTAGTGCGTCTCATGAAACCCAATAGCAAAAATACGACATTTTAAGGAATCAGATGCCTGAACCGTTTTCATCCGCAATTCAAAATTACAACATGATCAATCGGGTCTCCGTCACCTTTGAAGGTAGGTAGTCCTTCGGGTTGCGATTAGACTGATCAAGGACTACCGCCCAAATCCCTTCAAAAAAAGGGAGTATCAGATCTCCCAGGGCAGTTGAAACGTTGTCCGATTGCTGAGATGAATTGTGGGCGGTATGCAGGTTGTGCCACCAGTCTTCATCTTTGCTTCGAGGAATAGAGGCCTCCATGGCTCTATAGAATAAGCTCGGGTTTCTCCCAATATCGGGCTCAAAAGCCCTTTCCATGGGTAGTGTCTCTAACTCTCACGTCAATTCAAGTCTTTCCCTTCGTTCTTGATCACATTCAGGAACTTGAGTGGGATTCTTGGCGGGAGGTGGTGTGGACGCGTACCTACGTCTTCTGGTATTGATCCTTCGTTTTATTATTTCCTGTTCATCGGAACTTCGAAGTTCAAGATCGCTCTTATATCCAGCGTCTTCTGGAACAGGGCCCGAAGCGGAGTGTGGTCTGATTCCATCATTTCCAGTAACTTCTAGTACGACTTTTCGAACAAGTGCCTCCAAGTCTTGCAAGGAAAACATCGGGGCATGGTGGTTATAAGGGGGAACCTCACTGTTGTTGTGTGCACATTTTTATATCACCATTGTTCTGAACGAACACATATCGGTGAGTTTACAGTTGGTTTAACCCAGTAGCTACCAAAATACACATGTGAAATGTTAATGTTACTCATAGTGAATCAAAATTTAAATGTTTTTTTGATAATTTTAATCAATAACTTCTTATATTTTATCAATTTACATGTTAAAACTATAAAAATATATAAAACAATTTAAAAATTTAGTTTTTAAACAACAAATTTATCATAAAATAACATGAAATATAATTTTTAAGTTATTCACAAATAATTGAAAAGTTAGGGCAAAAAGATCATTTTATAAAATCACAATCACTGAATCGATGTTTCAGTGTAATATAATAACAAAATATTATAAGACAAATTAGTATCTTAACAAGCAGATGATACATATTTCTCCGAGTCAATTCTGAACTCTTTAATATGTTCGGGGGCTAAATATCAACTCAATAAACAAAATTGGTCATTTTCAACATGTGGAAAGAACGAAATCAATTACGCAAAAACTCGAAAAAATACCGAACGTGAGGGTCAAATATAAACGGTTTTGAAATTTTGGGGTCAACCATACAATTTTAAACTTTGAGGTCATAGTGTTTACAAATTTAATAAGTTAAAGGGTAAACTACATGCATTATATAAATTTTAGATGCTTCGTACGTAATTTGAAAATATAAAGGCATCGTTTTTACACTATTTCAAAGATCGGGGCCAATGACAAAGATCACCCTAAATATATTATATAAAAAATAGACCAAAAGATTGGAAGAAATCAATTGCAATTTTCCATAATCCATCTTATAACTAATCCAAACTAGATAGTCTATCCGTCAAGAGGTTTAAAGCGCTTGGAGGTTGCCAGAGTTCGAACCCTAGTGCCACGAGAGTAACCCTAACATTTAACCACTAATAAAAAAAAAACTAATCCAAACTATGTGACAATCGTTGTATATTTCAAACAAAATTTCATACCAAATACGACAAAAGTCACCTGCAAATGGCAAAACTTGTGAATCCTAAAAAGGAAAGCTGAAGTTGTAAGTCAACAGTGCAAGAAAAACATGAAGAATGAGTTGATGTTTCTGCAAGACGTTCATGTTTGTGGAAGTCTCATTTCGATGATTTCAGAGGGTGGTCGAAGGGTACAAACCATCTCTTTGGTCTTCCCAAAGTAGACCTGGAAGTTAAAGGACATAAGAATATGTTATAACTATGAGAGAATAAGCATATGATATAATGACCTGGTCCAGTGAATTTCTCAGTTTGCTTTCCATTTCCTCAATCATCTTTCCCATGTTACATAAATGGCCTTCTGAAATTGGGAGATCCATACTCATCTATGAAGCAAAAATATGAAATCAAATTTGAGCTCGTGGGGTAATGTCACAATTATGAAATACCTGTCTTCTAATTGATCCTGATAAATTGAAGCATCCTGAACAATCATTACTCGTTGTAAGTGAAAGCATTACCGAGCTGGTTAAACAGTAACGAGCCATCTCTTCCTCAAGTGTAACCTAGATTATTAAATCATGATCCAACAGTATAACATACAAAAAAATGGGAATTAAGAATGTACCTGAATTACATGTATAGCATCCCAAGACCCTTCTTCAAGATATCCTCTTTTCCCATCAGCAGTTTTTGCGCCATCTTCAAAAAGAAAAGGCACTTGGAAATTAAACACAAAAACATGTGATATAAACCCTTAGGATGGTAATGGTCACCTTTCTTGATTAAGAAACAGGCTATAAACCCTTCATTTTCATCCTCCCACATATATACTGATGAAATCCCACCTTCATAATACCTTTAGCTCATTCATTAGCTACAATATCTTACAATCAATAAGAAATAACGAGGTATGTAAAGGACCTCACTGGTCACGATATATTGAAAATATGTCATTCGCTTCAATTTCAAGCTTTCTCAACTCTGGAGAAGGATAAGGTGCATCATCTAATGGGGGGTAGTATTGATTCGACCAAGGCGACCTTCATTAAGGCAAATAAAACAACTTTCCATTAGTTTTTCCAACCAGTATAGACGAAAAATTGTCGAATCATATATTTTGCAAGAAGTTAAATTAGAACTAAAACTGCATACCGGTATGAATCAGCATCCCTGTTATACTCGCACAATATGAATTCCTTCTCGCTATCTGCATCACCTAAAACCTGAGAATAAACATTATATTCAGATAAAAACATTATATCATGGGCCAATGTTTATATTTCAAAGAAATGTAATGTACTGAATTTATGATCTTCACTCAAACTCTCTTTCACCCAACAAAACAGGAATGTACATTAGAAATTCACCTGAAGAGGCTGGTCAACTTGAGAGAGAAGATCTGATGAATGGTGAGGCAAAAGTCTTAAAAGAGCAGACAAAGCTGTTTCTGAATGCTTCGGTGGAATCCTTCTCATCAAACCCAATGCAGCATCCATATTCTATTCTCTACTCTGCTGAGTTTTGAACACCAACCTTACGATAATTCGATTATCACTAAAGGTAAATCACACAGTACAAATTCATCTTATTCGCACGAAATCTCCATCCCTGCAATGCATTTTACAACCCAATCTTAATTAAGTATAAATCATCAACACAAAAGTCTTCTAAACTTGATAAACTCGTATCATATGCTCCAATTTAGCTTCAAAAAAACCGATTTGAATTGAGTTCTTCATCACGAGGCAAAATCTAAGCATAATGTATGCCGTAACAAAACAATCAGGGTACAACGAGATATCGGAATCTGAGCAGTAGAGGAAGAGGTTCTAACGGGAAAAATAGAATTTCACCTGGGTAAACGAGCAACAGTCACAGAAGCGAATCCAAGAAATAAGATGAGAATCAGTCCAAGAATGAAGAGGGAGAAGTACGCGATTCAGCGAATTGAATTGTGATGTCCGTACAATTGTTATTGGTGTTCGTTTATTCGAGCCGTCACTTTGTGGGCCGACCCAGCGGGCCTGCAGTACCAGATCCAAGATTGCCTTCCAAGTTTCGACCATTGGTTCAGAATAGATACGTTTCGAACAGCGTTTGATAAATAACAATGAGTTGAGATAACTGTACTGTGCTGTGAGTTGAACTGATCGTGATTTTAAAAAACTGTTTTTGAAACAGCGGTGCAGTGATCATGATGTCATAAAATGATTTTTTTACCCTTATTTTTAAATAATTGTTTATAACTTAAAAATTATATTTCATATTATTTTATGATAAATTCGTTATTTCAAAACTATATTTTTAAATTTATATATATATTTTTATAGTTTGAACACGGAATTGATAGAATATAATAAATTATTGATTAAAATTATTTTTTTAAAAAAATAAACTATAATTTATTAATGGTAAAATTGACATTTGGCATGTGTCTTCTGGTTGCCGTTGGGTTAACCCAACTGTGAACTTACCGCTGTTTTTTTGCGGTCACACGAACGCAGTTATTAATGATGTTTGGTACTACGGTACGTTCACCACATCGGGCGGTGGACTGGGTTTCCAAACATTACCAATATGTCGATCCGCCCATGCAGAATTTGGTCAAATGTGGAAATGATGACCGCCTCCAACATGTCGATCGCAACTGACGGTATGGCTTCTGCACCAATCACCCCTATTAGGGCTGTTACACGATCTGAACAGTTCGTGAACAATATGTGTTCGACTCGTATGTGATCGTGTTCGCTTGTTCAAATAAAAATATGAACATTGTTCGAACATTATTTTTTGTTCATTTATAATTTGAACGAACACGAACATTTTTGTGAACAAATATGAACGTTCGTGAACAAATATATTATTTAAATTAATTTGTATTCTAATATATTATTGTAATATCAAGTTTAAAAAACATTTACAAAACCATAATTTTCAATCATTTACTCTTGCGGCGGCTTGTCAATTCTTCATTGCATTCAAAAGGCTGAAAAGAGAATATATTTGATATTCTAGAAAACTATCAAAATGTCAAATATTGAGCAAGACGGATGTTCATCACCATCAGTGAACCATTTGGATGAAATTATTATTTTTTATAAAAAACAAATTTCTACAGAAAATAAGGATGAGCTAGAATATAAAGAACCATTTGGATGAATTTTACACAAATAATACAAACATGTTCGAACAAATCGTACGAACAAGGTTCGAATAAGCTATTCGAACGAACATGAAATTCACTTAATAATTTGAACAATGTTCGAACATATTTTCACGTTCGAATAAAATATGAACGAACATGAATACATTTGAATAAAAATATGAACGAACATGAACACAGCGCGTTCGGTTCAAATAACAGCCCTAGCCCCTATATCAATCATCATCTAACTCAGTTTATTTCAGATAGTTCGACCCTACAAATGTCAACCCGACATCATGAATTCATACATTAACAAGTGATAAGTTTGAAAAATGAAAATATAATATGATGTAAGAGGCGGAAATGGTTTTGGAAAGGAAGAGGGTTACAATAGCCTAAACTTCACCAAATTTTTAAAATTTGGTTTTGGTTTAGTAAAATAAATGTGTTAATATTTGATCCCTACACTGGGCTGTGAAGTATTTTTTACCGCTTTCTGATGAAGAGTAAAATTGATCTTTTGCAGAGTAAAATAAATAAAAAGATTCATCCTGGATAATTAAGTTGTATTTTACTGTGCCCTGCATCCTTCTTAACGAACTGATAACAACCATCAACAGATTGTTTCTGGCTGCTGAATTCAGTCCCAGCAGCAGCACAAATGCTGCTAAGAGCCAGCAGATCTGCCGGATGCAAAAAATCAGCTTTCTCTAGTTCTTTTTTCATAAGCTTTGCTAAAATTACATTACCATAAACTCTACATGCCCCAAGCAATGCTCTCCAAGCAGCACTTTCCTTCTCAAATATCAATGATCCCTTGATCAGCTCATACGCTTCATCAAGCATCCCAACACGGCCAAGGATATCGATAATACACCCGTAATGTTCAATTTTAGGAATCTGTTTATACACATCCACCATTCTTCTCAGATACTTTATTGCTTCATCAACCATCCCTCCATGACTGCATGTATTCAGCAGTGCCAAGAATGTCACATCATTTGGTGTGTATCCTTCCTTCTCCATTTGATGGAACAGACTGATTGCGCGATCTGGTAGGCCGTTTAAACCGTAACCGGATATCATTGCAGTCCAACACATGACGTCTTTCTTCTCTATTTTGTTGAAAATGTTGATGGCTTCTTCCACAAATCCACTTTTAGCACATATATCCATTATTGCTGTGCCTAGAACTGCATCCAAAGCCAAGGGTTTCTTATCCTTCAAGAAAGCATGAACCACAGATTGGCCTACGTCTAGAGCACTGGAGACAGAGCAAGCGGAGATAAAACTCGCCAATGTAGATGACGAGGGCTCGATGCCGCTACCCTTCATCAAGCTCAATAATTGAAAAGCTTCTTGAACAAGACCTGTTTTGGCATATGCATCAATCAGACAGTTCCAGAGGATGACATCCTTTTCAAAATCAATTTCATTGAATACTTGCTGGGCAGAATGGATATGCCTCTGATCTCCATACATGGAAATCAGAGCAGTAACAACATTTAGATTCGACAAAAGGCCAATCTTGATGCATAGAACATGAAGCAAATCTCCTAATAACAGGTTTCCGATTCCGGCGGAAGCTTGAAGAACACCGAGAATAGTGGTTACATTGCTACCAAAAGAATCACTCTGCATTTTCTTGAACAAATCGATGGCTAAATCATACGTATCCATGGTAAGATAGCCCCATATTAAACTGTTCCAAGAGACCATATCTTTTCTCTCACCCAATTCATCAAACACCTGGCGAGCATCAAGTATACTACACAAAACACAGTAGAAATGCACAAGAGCATTCTTGATATTCAAAAAAGAATCGCACCCAAATTTCAGCGCGACAGCGTGAACACCCTGCCCAAAACCAGCCTCTTGTAAACGAGAACAAGATTTCAAAACTGACACGAAAGTAAACTGATCAAGCAGCAGTTGCTGAATATGGTTTCCTGCTCTCATGTAATTGAACAAAACAATGCATTTCCGAGGTTCATCGCTGACAGAAAACCCTCTTAGCATTGAGTTGAACATGAAAAGATTCGGATTTTCTATGTGATTGAAGACGGAGGTTGCGTAATCCATGTCCTGATTGCAAATCTGAGCAAGAAGCTTGCTTACAAGAAACGGGATCCTGTCTAGACCAATCTTCAACATCATCGCATGAATTTGAGCAGTTTGACAAACTTCTTCGCATGATTGCAACAAGGAAATAAGTTTCACCTGATTACAAATCAACGAAGCCCTCGAGTACTTACGACGATTTTCAGGCCAAATTCTTGATATTTTACCGAGCTGAACGCTCAAACTTCTCAAGTTCATAGCCCAAAAACATCAATCGTTAACTTTATCAAACAATGAAAGACTTAAAAGAGCAGACAAAGCTGTTTCAACTTGATAGAGAAGATCTGATTGATGAGTGTGTGAAGAAAGCAAAGCTCGCACAGAAGCCCAAACAAAATGCTTGTACATCTGTATGTATGTATATATATATATTGACAATGGTTATTGACGGTTTAATTTACAATTTACATAATCATAATCTAATACTAATTTCGGATTGTGCCTGTAATCTTAACATCCCCACAATCTGAAGGATCGTCGATTTTGATGAGACCAAGCTTGGATGTAAGATAATAGAAACTCGAATAAGATAGACACTTGGTGAAGAGATATGCGAATTGCTCCTTGCTTGCAACAAAACGAAGTTCCAAGAATCTGTCTCGATGACAATCATGAACAAGGTGGCAGTCGATTTCCAAGTGTTTCGTCCTTTCATGGAGAACCGGGTTGGAGGCGATCATAAGCGCTGATTTGTTGTCACAGTGTAGTGGAATAGGCAAAGCCGATGGACATTACAAGTCAAGTAAGAGATAAGATGGTCATTTCAACTTACAAAACTGTAGAAGCCATGCTACGATATTCAGCCTTCATGGATGATCGAGAAACTGTGGCTTGCTTCTTGGTTTTCTAGGAGATGAGTGACCAACCAAGAAATATACAAAAACCAGTAACCGAACTTCGGGTCTTAGTGCAAAAGGCTCAATCAGCATCTGAAAAAGCGTGGTGTCCTTTGAATAAAAAAGTCCATGGGAAGGGCATCCTTTCATGTATCTCATAGTGTGTAGACCAGCCTCCCAATGGTATTTACGCGGAGCCTGCATAAACTGACTAAGTACTTGGGTAGCATGAGCAAGATCTGGTCGATTGAAATTTAGATAAAGTAGCCGACTAAGGCGCCTGTATGGTCCTGGATCATCAAGTAGTGGCGAATGATCATTGACTCGTGAAGGATATCCGTTGGGAAGTGGATTTGATGTGGTTTTCGCGTTCCCCAATCCCATGTCTACGAGGATGTCTAGAATATACTTGCGTTGGTTAAAAAACAGACCATCAGGGGAGTAAGCTATCTTAAGTCCCAAAAAAAACTTTGCACGCCCAAGGTCCTTGATGGTGAATAAACGATGAAGGTAGTCCTTGATTGAATCAATTTCCACGGCTGAAGTTCGACAGATTAAAATATCATCAACATAGACGACGAGTGCCATTAAACTGCCTGATTTCCCAAAGCGGGTGAATAAACAGTGGTCATGTCCCGATTGTTGAAAGCCATAGGCAAAGGAGCTTCCACGTTAATTCGGAATTCCATTATATTGATGCTTGTTTTAAGCCATAGAGAGAGTGTTGTAGAAGATACACATTACCAGGGGCCTGAGGAGTGTATCCATCAGGTAGTTCCATATATACAGTCTCGTCCAGAAAGCCGTGGAGAAAGGCATTATTTATGTCAATCTGATGATGAATCCAGTGTTGACTTGCAGCTAGGGCAAGAATTACCCGGACTGTGGTGACTTTAGCGACAGGGGAGAATCCCTATGTGTAATCTACTCCTTCTATTTGATGGAACCCTTTTTCTACGAGGCGTGCCTTATATCGAGCAATAAAACCATCGGCATTTAGTTTAGTTTTAAAAACCCACTTGCAACTGATGGGATGATGACCAGAAGGTAAGGAAACCAAAGTCCAAGTCTTGTTTTGTTCAAGAGCGATTAGTTTTTCTTGTATGGCTTGAACCCATTCCTTCTAAGTACTGGCCTCTTTGTAATTCATAGGTTCCTGAATTGCAGACACTTGAGCCAGAAATGAGGTATGATGTGGGATGAATTGTGGAGACGAAGATTGGGCAAAGGTGACAAAATCATGTAGCCAGGTGGGAGGACTGGTGGGGCGATTACTCTTTCGTGGGAGAATTGGTGAAACAGGGACAACAAGTGGAGTGGCGATTGGATCGATATGTGATAGTGGTTCATGGACATTTGTAATTAGATCAGAATTAGTTGTAGAAACGATTGGGGAATTAGAGTCATGCTGCTGTGTGATATCAAATGAGGTAAAGGTTTCTGCAGGGGTGTTAAAATCTGGAAACAGAGGGGTGTGAGAGAGAGGAAGAGGTTGCAATGATGAAGTGGCAGTTTCATTGTTACGGAATGGGAAAATATGTTCATAAAAATGGATATCTCGAGTGACGAAAATGCTATGGTCTGTAAGGTCAATCACTTTGTATCCTTTTGTGCCATTAACATAACCAAGAAATGCACATTTTTGTGATCTCAGGGCGAATTTATCCGGATGTGGTGCAGGCAAAACAAATGCAACCAAAGGTTCGAATAAAGGAATAGTCTTGATTACGATGGAAAAGTCTATAATATGGGGTTTCCCAATTTAAAACGGAGGAGGGAAGGTGATTTATGATGTAAGTTGTTGTTAGAATGCAGTCCCCCAAGAATTTTAATGGAACGGAAGAATGAAACATGAGGGCTCTAGCGGTTTCGAGTAGGTGTTTATGTTTACGTTCTACCACCCCGTTTTGTTGAGGAGTATATGGACAAGAGGTGTGATGAGTTATACCCCGAGAGGTAAAAAGTTGTTGGCTTTGGTGGCATAAAAATTCAGAGCCATTGTCGGAACGGATTGATTTTATGAGTACATTATGCTGGGTAAAGGCTTGATTGAAAAATGATTGAAGAAGGGCAAGGGTTTGAGATTTATGATGCATTAGGTAAGTCCATGTGGATCGGCTAAAATCATCCACTAAGGTTAAAATGTATCGAGCCCCGGTTTTGGTGGGGCTTCGATAAGGTTCCCAAATGTCCATATGTAACAATTCAAAAGGAGATGAAGTATGAATTGTAGAAGTATGAATAGGTAAACGTCTTTGTTTTGAAAAATGGCAGATATCACAAGGATTAATGGGGATCGTTGAGTTAGTAAAACCCAAAGATTTAAGGACATTGAATGATGTATGTCCGAGGCGACAATGCCATAATTGGCTATGTGATGTAGGCAAAGCAATAGCAAAATCAACAACAGATAAAGCATTAGTGTTTGAATGGCATGGGGTGATGTCTAAGCACGCAACTGAAGAGTTAAAATGTTGAAGCAACATTGTATTTCTAGATGATTCATCTAGAATATAGAGATTACCGTAAACATGTCCAACCGCCACTATATTTCTAGTCTTCTGGTACTGAAATAGACATTGAGAGAGCACTAAAGAGAGTAATAATAATATTGGACATTAAGGCTAACTTGTGCACCGAGAGGAGGTTGAATTTAAACGAAGGAAGATACAATACATCAGTAAGGGTCAAGTTTGGGTTAAGTTGGACTGTTCCAAAATCAGATACAAGACAGATGGTTCCATCGGGTAGTTTTATGGGATTTGGGATTTTGAGAGAGGTGAGGTTGTCGAGTAAGGCATGGTTATGACATATATGGCTAGAGGCTCCCGTGTCCACAATCCAACAACCTGAACTTGAATCACATAGAGGTTTATGGGAAGAAATTGTACCTGCGAAGTCCGTTTGTGCGAAATGGACTTGATGAGGTGCACCCACTTTTACTCCCTGACCTTGCTGCAGAAGCTGATGTATTCCTTGCAACATGCTCAGTATTGATCCATGACCTTCAGTGTTAGCAATATCAGCTGGGGTATAGTCAGTCAGGTGTGCGTGAGGATTGGTCTCCATCATCCATAATTGATGCTAGATGTGCATATTCCTTAGGAATGGCTCTCCCTTGTGTATTTCTTAAGGCTTTGTACTAGTCTGGAACACCAGTGATTAAGAAACATCCCTCCTTTGTGTGGCCGGATTTCTTACAATGTGTGCAAAAACGTTCTTCAGTATGATCAGCGGGCGAAAATCTAGATGATTGAGACTTAAATGAAGGCTTCTTGAAACTGCTTTTAGATAATAAAGCAATATCAGTAATGTTGGTCATCTGTTATGTTCCAGCAATTATCCTTTCGCGCTCAGCTTGGACAATAACAACGTATGCACTATTAAGTGAGGGAAGACGATCCATCATCAATATTTGGCTTCTTGTTGTAGAGAAATCTTCTCTGAGTCCCATTAGAAACTGTAAGAGCCTGGAATTGGTTTGATATGTGAGCAATTTTGTCATTAAGCAGCAAGTGTACCCTCGGATAGCTCCACAAGTGCAATTCGGCAGGGGCAAGGCTCTATTAATATTTTACCAGAGCTCTGAGAGTGTTACATTTGGTATCAGAGTAGGACCCGGGTTATAGTCGGTGTGTTGGGGCAAACCTCAGCGAGGACGCTGAGTCCATAAGTAGGGGTGAATGTGAGGTCCCCTCGGGGGTGCGAGAGAGAGAGGGCACCTTAGGCGAATCCCTACATCGGCTATAGACGGGGAACGATCGTATGTTATGTATAATGATTCGTCTCCCATTGCACGAGGCCTTTTCCCTAGCAAAGTGGCAAGCGGAACGTTAGAACTGGAAAGTTAAGCGTGCTCACCATGGAACAATTCAGGGATGGGTGACCCACTGGGAAGTGTGGGAGCTAGGGAAAAAGTAAAACCGTGAGGACTAGGTGGGTGTCATTAGGGTCAGCCTAGTCCAAAGCGGACAATATCGTGCAAGTGGAAAGGCGGGTTGTTACATTAGTGAAGTATTCTGCAACGCTGGATGAGCCTTGACTCAAAGTCCGAACATCATGCTCCAATTGATATAATAAAACGCCATTTGATTCTCCAAAACGTTCCTCAAGATCCGTCCAAAGACGTCTCGCGGTTGGTACGTAGATGAATGAGTTTAAATTGATATNAGCGGGTGAATAAACAGTGGTCATGTCCCGATTGTTGAAAGCCATAGGCAAAGGAGCTTCTACGTTAATTCGGAATTCCATTATATTGATGCTTGTTTTAAGCCATAGAGAGAGTGTTGTAGAAGACACATTACCATGGGCCTGAGGAGTGTATCCATCAGGTAGTTCCATATATACAGTCTCGTCCAGAAAGCCGTGGAGAAAGGCATTATTTATGTCAATCTGATGATGAATCCAGTGTTGACTTGCAGCTAGGGCAAGAATTACCCGGACTGTGGTGACTTTAGCGACAGGGGAGAATCCCTATGTGTAATCTACTTCTTCAATTTGATGGAACCCTTTTTCTATGAGGCGTGCCTTATATCGAGCAACAGAACCATCAGCATTTAGTTTAGTTTTAAAAACCCACTTGCAACTGATGGGATGATGACCAGAAAGTAAGGAAACCAAAGTCCAAGTCTTGTTTTGTTCAAGAGCGCTTAGTTTTTCTTGTATGGCTTGAACCCATTCCTTCTAAGTACTGGCCTCATTGTAATTCATAGGTTCCTGAATTGCAGACACTTGAGCCAGAAATGAGGCATGATGTGGGATGAATTGTGGAGACGAAGATTGGGCAAAGGTGACAAAATCATGTAGCCAGATGGGAGGTCTGGTGGGGCGATTACTCTTTCGTGGGAGAATTGGTGAAACAGGGACAACAAGTGGAGTGGTGATTGGATGGATATGTGATAATGGTTCATGGACATTTGTAATTAGATCAGAATTGGTTGCAGAAACGATGGGGGAATTAGAGTCATGCTACTGTGTGATATCAAATGAGGTAAAGGTTTCTGCAGGGGTGTTAAAATATGGAAACAGAGGGGTGTGAGAGAGAGGAGGAGGTTGGAATGATGCAGTGGCAGTTTCATTGTTACGGAATGGGAAAATATGTTCATAAAAATGGATATCTCGAGTGACGAAAACGCTATGGTCTGTAAGGTCAATCACTTTGTATCCTTTTGTGCCATTAACATAACCAAGAAATGCACATTTTCGTGATCTCATGGCGAATTTATCCGGATGTGGTGCAGGCAAAACAAAGGCAACCAAAGGTTCGAATAAAGGAATAGTCTGGATTACGATGGAAAAGTCTATAATATGGGGTTTCCCAATTTAAAACGGAGGAGGGAAGGCGATTTATGATGTAAGTTGCGGTTAGAATGCAGTCCCCCAAGAATTTTAATGGAACGGAAGAATGAAACATGAGGGCTCTAGCGGTTTCGAGTAGGTGTTTATGTTTACGTTCTACCACCCCGTTTTGTTAAGGAGTATATGGACAAGAGGTGTGATGAGTTATACCCCGAGAGGTAAAAAGCTGTTGGCTCTGGTGGCATAAAAATTCAGAGCCATTGTCGGAACGGATTAATTTTATGAGTGCATTATGCTGGGTAAAGGCTTGATTGAAAAATGATTCAAGAAGGGCAAGGTTTTGAGATTTATGATGCATTAGATAAGTCCATGTGGATCGGCTAAAATCATCCACTAAGGTTAAAATGTATCGAGCCCCGGTTTTGGTGGGGCTTCGATAAGGTCCCCAAATGTCCATATGTAACAATTCAAAAGGAGATGAAGTATGAATTGTAGAAGTATGAAAAGGTAAACGTCTTTGTTTTGAAAAATGGCAGATATCATAAGGATTAATGGGGATGGTTGAGTTAGTAAAACCCAAAGATTTAAGGACCTTGAATGATGTATGTCCGAGGCGACAATGCCATAATTGGCTATGTGATGTAGGCAAAGCAATAGCAAAATCAGCAACAGATAAAGCATTAGTATTTGAATGGCATGGGGTGATGTCTAAGCATGCAACTGAAGAGTTAAAATGCTGAAGCAACATTGTATCAAAAGATGATTCATCTAGAATATAGAGATTACCGTAAACATGTCCAACCGCCACTATATTTCTAGTCTTCTGGTCCTGAAATAGACATTGAGAGACACTAAAGAGAGTAATAATAATATTGTACATTAAGGCTAACTTGTGCACCGCGAGGAGGTTGAATTTAAACGAAGGAAGATACAATACATCAGTAAGGGTCAAGTTTGGGTTAAGTTGGACTGTTCCAAAATCAGATACAAGACAGATGGTTCCATCGGGTAGTTTTACGGGATTTGGGATTTTGAGAGAGGTGAGGTTGTCGAGTAAGGCATGGTTATGGCATATATGGCTAGAGGCTCCCGTGTCCACAATCCAACAACCTGAACTTGAATCACATAGAGGTTTATGGGAAGAAATTGTACCTGCGAAGTCCGTTTGTGCGAAATGGACTTGATGAGGTCACTTTTACTCCCTGACCTTGCTGCATAAGCTGATGTATTCCTTGCAACATGCTCAGTATTGATCCATGACCTTCAGTGTTAGCAATATCAACTGGGGTATAGTCAGGTGTGCGTGAGGATTGGTCTCCATCATCCATAATTGATGCTAGATGTGCATATTCCTTAGGAATGGCTCTTCCTTGTGTATTTCTTAAGGCTTTGTACCAGTCTGGAACACCTGTGATTAAGAAACATCCCTCCTTTGTGTGGCCGGATTTCTTACAATGTGTGCAAAAACGTTCTTCAGTATGATCAGCGGGCGAAAATCTAGATGATTGAGACTTAAATGAAGGCTTCTTGAAACTGCTTTTAGATAATAAAGCAATATCAGTAATGTTGGTCATCTGTTATGTTCCAGCAATTATCCTTTCGCGCTCAGCTTGGACAATAACAACGTATGCTCTATTAAGTGAGGGAAGACGATCCATCATCAATATTTGGTTTCTTGTTGTAGAGAAATCTTCTATGAGTCCCATTAGAAACTGTAAGAGCCTAGAATTGGTTTGATATGTGAGCAATTTTGTCATTAAGCAGCAAGTGTACCCTCGGATAGCTCCACAGGTGCAATTCGGCAGGGGCAAGGCTCTATTTATATTTTCCCAGAGCTCTGAGAGTTTAGTGAAGCATTCTGCAACGCTGGATGAGCCTTGACTCAAAGTCCGAACATCATGCTCCAATTGATATAATAAAACGCCATTTGATTCTCCAAAACGTTCCTCAAGATCCATCCAAAGACGTCTCGCGGTTGGTACGTAGATGAATGAGTTTTAATTGATATCATTGTTCAGTGTGTTCAGAATCCACGAACGGACAACAAAGTCAATTCTTTCCCAGTGCGGAAAATCAACGTATCCGAGTGCATGAGTTTTAATTGAGCCATCAATATAGCATAATTTGAATCTACCTAACAGTGCTAATCGCATGGACTCTTTCCATGTAGCATAATTGATACTTCTAGATAGAGGTGTTGTTACCAATAGAAGTCCTGAGTGATTAGATCCGACGAGGAAGAACAGGGAATCAATTGCATAACCTGTATTGCGAGGAATTGAATCACTTGTAGCTCGTGGTATTAGATCGCCTATACTGGTCTTGTCTTCATCATCTCCAGACATATTGTTAATAAGTATTTGTTGAGAAGCTCAATAGGAATCGGTAATGGAGGATCGGATTCTCCGATACCATGTGAAGAAAGCAAAGCTCGCACAGAAGCAGAGGACGGAAGCGGTTGAATTATGAAACTGAATTTCTCATTAAACAAAATGCATGTACATCTGTATATATACATATTGACACCTGGCTATTGGCGGTTTAATTTACAATTTACAGAATCCTAATCTAATACTAATTTCAGATTGTGCCTGTAATCTTAACAGAGTGGTGAGGCAAAAGACTTAAAAGAGCAGACACAACTATTTTTGAATGCTTCCGTAGAATCCATCTCATCAAACCCAATGCAACATCCATATTCTATTCTCTACTCTGCTGAGTTTTGAGCACCAACCTTATGATGATTCGATTATAACTAAAAGTAAATCACAAAGTACAAATTCATCTTATTCGCACGAAATCTCCATCCCTGCAATGCATTTTACAACCCAATCTTAATTAAGTATAAATCATCAACAAAAAAGTCTTCTAAACTTGATAAAATCGTATCATATGCTCCAATTAGCTTCAAAAATCCGATTTTAATTGAGTTGTTCATCACGAGCCAAAATCTAAGCATAATGTATGCCGTAACAAAAAAATATGGGTACAACGAGATATCGGCATCTGAGCAGTAGAGGAAGAGGTTCTAACAGGAAAAAGAGAACTTCATGTTAGGTGTGGAGATTAGATGTCAATATGGTACACTTAGAAGATGTTCGGTATTGTTACCATTCGGTCCAGGACCGAAGTACACAACGACGAAGGATCTGTCACGAAGGACCGAAGTGTGGAAATCTGATGACGATTGGCTACGCTTGGATGATGGGACCCGATGTGTAGATCAGACACACTTAGAAGATGTTCAGTATCAGTACTGCTCGGTCACGCTTGGACCGAAGTACGCAATACTGAAGGAGACAAAGGAACCGAAGTAATCGGTCGAGGACCGAAGATATGAGATGGAGGAATCGGTCGAGGAGCGAGCTGAGATATGATGTCGCTCACTCGTCTAGGATATCGACAGTTATGGAAAGAGATATTGAAGGAAACAAGATCATATCAAATCAGTATATATGGACGCATATATATGATTTGATCATGGATAATAATATATAGGGATATGATCAAATATTTGGAATGTTTGTTAGTTACCTTAATTATCTCAACCACCACAACTATATAAAGAGGCATGGGGTTCATTGTTTGTAGGACTTCAGTCCATCATCTCTTGTTGTCTACATGTATGAGAGAACTCGTGTGTGGGTGTGTTGTATTATTCTTCCGATAGTGGATTTCAACTACAGGTTTTTCACCCGCCTTGGGTTTTCCACGTTAAACTTTCTTGTGTCTTTTTTGTTCTTGTTCTTCAACACTGTTATTATTTTTAGGTCCCTCTAATCCATTGAGATTGTTCGCACACGTGTTTAACCCCAACAATTGGTTGTGGTTGTGGGGTGTGGTGGTACATTCTGCGATTGGTGATGATAAAGGAAGCCTCAGGACATTTGACGGATGCGATTTTTCCTATTGGAAAATGCAAATCCGTAATAACCTATATCATGGAGATATAGTGGAAGCGTTGGAAGAAAAGAAATTGACAAAGATGGAGGACTCTGAGTGGCACAGATTAAATTGCATGGTGTTTGCGATTGTGCCACTATCGCTATGGAAGAAGAAGACGTTCAACTACCATGAAGAGACAACGATCTGCGAGATGATGAAGGCCATGTCGAACATGTATGAACGGCTGTTGTTGCCAAACCGAGTGATGCTCACTCAGCGATGGTACTATGACGATGGAGGAGGGTGCCTCCGTTGCCGAATATCTGAACGATTTCCGCAACCTTGTCAACAAGTTGTCACTTGTTGGACACGTCATGGATGACGACACACAGGCCGTTGCAATTCTCGGTACCATGCTCGAAACTTGGTCGACCACGATGGATATCATCAGTAATCAATCAGGGGGAACTCAATCTTCATGATGTGTACGATGGCTTCTCAGTGAAGAGGTAGGGCGAGAGTAGAGGGGTGAGACCAAGAATAATGCCTTTGTGGCAGATTCTTCCTGCGGATGGAAGAATATCACAAGGTCGAAGGGCGAAGGGGAAAATCGGTTGAAGAAGCTGATGGAATTTGAAGGCTCGATGTCGAGTTATGGAGGTGCGGGAAGAAGGGTTTCTCCTAAGGGAGTGCAAGACCCAAACTGGAGGAGAATTCAATCTTGGTGATTAGATGAGATGATGCAACTGCACTTTATTGGAAAGTCCAACAGAATCACAGATGGTTGCCTCTGGCAAATCTTTTCTCTCATGTTCTAACTGCAAGTGTTTAAGTCTTTCAAAGCAGGGAATTTCAGAAGGTTTACCTTGCCAATGGGAAGTTCCTAGAGATCACATGTCGGGGTGATATATCGATTCGATCCTCAAATGGTTAATGTTGCACCTTGGAGGATGTGATGTATATACTCGGACTGAGTAAGAACCTAATTTCAGTCGACAGTTGGATTCCAAGGCCTACTGAACGTTTTTTCTGGAGCGGTCGGTGGAAAGTGACCAAAGAAGCTTTGGTCGTTGCTAAGGGAATCAAGTCTGGAACTTTGTATGTGGAGAGACCGATCGGGGCAAATGGGGATCGATCCACTCTCACTACACTGGAGACCTATCGGTGGAGGACCGAAGGAGGTTGCTGAAGATGTGCACGACCGACTCGGCCACATGAGTGAGAAGGACATGAAGATAATGGCCATAAAGACATACCACATATAGTCAAATCTAAGGAGCACATCATCACTTAAGTCTAATCGGAGGAGCCGATCGGTATGACTCTTGACGATGAGTCTAACCTTAGTCTGATTGGTACGGGACCGATCATCAGAATGAAGACCGATCGACAGATGACAATGTTGAAACAAGTCACTCATGTGATGAGACGGTCGACCAGGTAGAGGAGATAACCCGATCGGTACACTCCTACAATGTATCAAACATTGTTGACTAATGATGGTGAGCTAGAGCATTTCCGAGAGACTGTCGAGTCTCTGAAGACGGATAAGTGGGAGCTTTCCATGAAGGACGAAATGGCGTCCTTGTCGAAGAACAAGACTTGGGTCTTGTTGACTGCCGAAGGGACATCGGGCCTTCCTTAAATTGGGTCTTCAGAGGTCGATGGGTCCAAAAGTTACGAGGCAAGATTTGTAGTCGAAGGATTCTTGTAGAAAGGAACTGACTATTCCAGGTTACTCTCACCGGTCGACCATTTGGGTGATTGAGTAAAGTGGCTGCGGAGAATCTCTATCCATGGTGGATGGATGGGAAGACTATTTCCACCATGGGATTTTGAGGAAGAAATGCACACCCGAGTGGTTATAAGGTGCATTGAAATGGAAATCTTGTTGTGACTGGAAAAGAGCTTGTATATTGAAACGAGCTTCTCGGCAGTGGTCTTGACTCCCTAGGGACGAAACGGGGACTCAAGAGAAATGAGTCAGACATTAGTTGTTATCTCTGAATGGGCAAAAGTACATACATAATCCTTCTGATGTATGTTGATGACATGTTGATCGCAGAGGGTGATATGGAGGAGATAAAACAAGTCAAGTGGGAGTTGTCTGAAGCATTGGAGAAGGATCTGAGACCGGTCAAGACTTTCGGAATGAGGTTCACGAGAGACATACAGAAGGGTACATTTCCCTTGTCCAATGATAATTCAAGTGATCGATCGAGTTCAAGTTGGAGACTTGAAAGCAACTGTGACACCTTTGGGAGCACATCAGAAATTCTCAAAGGAGCGGAGCCGATGATCGACCAGGATGCCGAAGAGATGAAGAATGTGTCATACTCTTCAACGGTCGACAAAGATGTATGATGTGTTCTGTGCGAGACCATACATTTCCCATGGAGTGGGAATCGTGAGCAGGTTCATGTCGAACCGGAAAGGAGCAATGGGATGTAGGGCTCTGATTGCTATGAGACATCTATGCGGGAGCTATGTTGCAGATGACCGATCGTCCTAACATGGTACGTAGATGACGACTGAAGGAGATCTATGGGTATGAAGGAGATTGCTAAGTATGGCGATCGATTGACGAACGGCTATACTTAGGAGATGATCGACATTGGTGTCGATCAGAGAGATCGGATGATGATCGGCATGTGTATCGATCAGTCATGAGTACCGATCGGTAAGATCTGAAGACAGTCGGTGGTACAGCTGTTGGAAGCCGAAATTGCAAGCGTGTGCTATTTCGAAGCAGGAAGGAAGATGGTGTGACTCCAGAACTTTCTGATGGAGATCGGTCAAGGGACCGATCAGCGGAATTTGTATAGTGACGAGGGAAGTCACTATAGCAAAGCTAGAGCTATACATATCTCTAATTGGGCTCATCAAACGAGTTGGTGAGCGGAACACTATCTGGAAGAGATGCGCCATCGATCTCCAAGTGGGAGATTGTTAGGTGTGGAGATCAGATGTCAATCCGACACACATAGAAGATGTTCGGTATTGGTACCAATCGGTCCATGACCGAAGTATGCAATAACGAAGGATCTTTCACGAAGGACCGAAGTGTGGAAATCGGATGACAATCGGCTACACTTGGATGATGGAACCCGATGTGTAGATCGGGCACACTTGAAGATGTTTAGTATCGGTACTGCTCGGTCACGCTTGGACCGAAGTACGTAATACCGAAGGAGACAAAGGAACCGAAGCAATCGGTCGATGATCGAAGATATGAGATGGAGGCAATCGGTCGAGGACCGAGTTGAGATATGGAGGGGCTCACTGGTCTAGGATATCGGCAACTATGGAAGGAGATATTAAAGGAAATAAGATCATATTAAATCAGTATATATGGACGTATATATATGATTTGATCATGGATAATCATATATGAGGATATGATCAAATATTTGGATTGTTTGTTAGTTACCTTAATTATCTCAACCACATTATCTATATAAAGAGGCTTGGAGTTCATTGTTTGTAGGAATTTGGTCCATCATCTCTTTTTGTCTACGAGTATGAGAGAATTCGTGTGTGTATGTGTGTTGTATTCTTCTTTCGATAGTGGATTTGACTGTTATTATTCTTAGGTTTTTCACCCGCCTTGGATTTTCCACATTAAACTTTCTTGTGTCGTTTTTGTTCTTATTCTTCAACACTGTTATTATTCTTAGGTCCCTTAATTGGATTTTGACAATGTGAAGCAGAAAAGACATTTCTTTTCCCGTAGACGTAGATAATAACACCCTAGAACCCTTTGGGAGGAATGGGGGACAATTTGGAAAAGTCTAAAAAAGAGTTCAATTGATCTCTTTATTTTTGCGACATAGGTGAAAATGATGAAAGCTACAATGTATCCGTAGGAATTCGGGTTCAGTTGGAAAAAATTAATCTTGAGGAAGTCTAGCATCTTCAGGATAAAAGGATGCAAAGGAAACCGAATCCCATATCGAAGATGTTCCAGGGACACGGTACACCAGCCAAGAGGCGGTGTTAATATTCTCCCAAGAGGCCCCGGGTGTTGGATGATAAATCCCTCCAGAATGTAGTATTCAGACCTCAATGAGGCCCAAGCGGTTTTCCCCATCCGAGCTTTTTGATCGTACGACTCGAACTTCTTTACGATAGACTCATATAGTCCACCCATCGCTCTATAGCCCTCGAGGCGCTCATAAAATTCAAGGTTCGAAGTACGCGAGTTAATTTATGTTTGTTCGATGAATTCGGAATCGGACGATCCGTTGGAAGACATTTATATTGCTAATCCTTATATTTTATTAGTTGTTTCTTAAAGTCTGATTACACTCGGGAACACAAACGTCACTGAAAATCGAAGTTCGAATCTGCATTTTTAGCCAAGGCAAGAATTCGCGATAATTTTGCAAAGGATAGAAATTCCGCGATAATTTTACAAAGGGAGGGATTTCCACGATAAATTTACAAGGCAGTAATTTCCGCGATAATTCCGCGATAATTTTACAAGCTGGGATTTCCGCGATAAATTACCAACAATTTCCGCGATAATGCTGCTTTCTCTGAAAATCAGCGAATTAAAATGAGATTGTAAGGCTTCCAACCTGGTATTTATGGGAGTGGGCCTACGGGCCAGAATTCCGAAAAATTTTTGAATGTGTCCGAATTTAGCGTGCTTACTGTCAAAACGGCCGTATCGACTAGATGAATATTTTGAGCTGCGTGGTTTTTATCTCCGTGAATTCGACAATGCATTGGGATCCATGAACATAAGGAATGTTAGTGGTTTACAACTCAAAGGCTGAATCTGCAAACCATGAGACTATTGATATTACTCGAGGGTATTTTAGTAATTCGCATACCCCGGGAACCTATTGGCACGTTCCCCAAGGTGTTCATTATATTTCGGTTCAAAGGGACACTGGGGGTATTTTCGTAATTTTGACATCCCGGGCGCTATCGACACGCCTTGATGGTATTTTCGGTATTCTGATGTTATTTCGGGTTGAAAGAGCGTCGGGGGTATTTTCATAATTTGGACACCCCCGGGTCCAATCGGTACGCCCACTATGGTATTTTCGGTATTCTGATGTTATTTCGGGTTGAAATGGCGTCGGGGGTATTTTCGTAATTCGGACACCCTCGGGTCCAATCGGTACGCCCATTATGGTATTTTCGGTATTCTGATGTTTTTTCGGGTTGAAATGGCGTCGGAGGTATTTTCGTAATTTGCACACCCTTGGGTCCAATCGGTATGCCCACTATGATATTTTCTGTAATATGATGTATTTTTATTGGCTTTGGCCATCTGGAGGCCGCATGGAAAGTTTCCCATAGAGACAACTATTTTCGGATAATTACGAGTCGGAGTGACCCCAAGGGTATTTTCGTAATTTGGCTCCCGGAATAGATCACGACGCATGTTCATCGACAGTTTTATATGTTATGAATTTCATGAGGATTGACTTATGCCGAGTGTGACCTCTGTTCACAGGTCAAGGGTCGATCGAGTAGCGCCCCGAACGATCGGAGAAATTCTGATTTATATCCGGGATGAGATCGGGTCTCTTTGTAGAGGCTGGGTCAAATCAAGCCAAATTGGAAAAAATTGGGCTTTGAGCCCTTAGATGAGTTGAAGGACCTAAATCCCTTATGAATATAGATCCCAGGTTATTTGACAAGGGTCGGAATCATAGTCGAAGAAAAACTCGGAATCTGAAATCATAAAACTTTCTGAGTCCCGGAATCCGCGATAATATTGTTCAGGAGATCAAATTCGCGATAATATTACTTAGGATATCAAATTCGCGATAATATTACTTAGGAGAGCAAATCCGCGATAATTTTGCTTTGGCTGAAAATACAAATCAAAGGAGAACAAAAAATCCGCGATAATGTGATATGAGCTCCAAATCCGAGATCAAATGCTTCTGCTTGGCAAATCCACGATAATTTGCACATTGGAAGTGAAATTCACGACTATTTTTATGGATGAACAGTGCTTCATATAACAAAACGATCAGAAAATGACTAAGGCATAAATCCGTGATAAAGTTACATTTGAGAAGCAAAATCCGCGATAAAGTTACACATTAGAGTCAAAATCTGCGATAAAGTTATCAGTGAAAAGTAATTTCTGCAATTTTGTGCTAGTTTCCTTTTTCGAGCTCATTTTTCATCCCAGATAGAGACTACGTCACTTACTTTGATCGGAGAGACTATATATTTTTCTATTTGCAATCTTTTTATCATAGTGAAACACCCATGTACAGTTTGAGGATGTAAGCCCACACATTGTGGGCACAACCTCGTAATTTCTTGTGTCTTAACAACAACAACAATAAAATTGACTGATAAAAAATACGGAAAAATATTTTAAGACTAAATCAGAAATGATATCCGAAAATCATACTAAATTCTTAGTGAAAGCCCAAACATATTTTTACAATATAAAAAATTAATTATATCAATCAGAGTTCCCAATCATTCCAGTAAATTCGCTCAATACAACACAAGTTCTGCTGTCGAAAGTAGGAAATAGTTTTGCGACACTAAGAATAACTTTTTATACGCAACTTTTCTTACAATACACTAAATTTTCCAGAAAATAGATTCAAAGAGGAGCAAATCCATGTAAGATTTGTATCAAAATTAGTTTCCATAGAATACCATAAAATTTAACAACTCAAGTAATCACACATATGTTAAAACAATTGTAATGTTTATCTCATACTCAATTATGACATTTACCTCTAATTTTCTAGCTTATTTTCCTCTGTGAACTTGTNGGACACCCCCGGGTCCAATCGGTACGCCCATTATGGTATTTTCGGTATTCTGATGTTTTTTCGGGTTGAAATGGCGTCGGAGGTATTTTCGTAATTTGCACACCCTTGGGTCCAATCGGTATGCCCACTATGATATTTTCTGTAATATGATGTATTTTTATTGTCTTTGGCCATCTGGAGGCCGCATGGAAAGTTTCCCATAGAGACAACTATTTTCGGATAATTACGAGTCGGAGTGACCCCAAGGGTATTTTCGTAATTTGGCTCCCGGAATAGATCACGACGCATGTTCATCGACAGTTTTATATGTTATGAATTTCATGAGGATTGACTTATGCCGAGTGTGGCCTCTGTTCACAGGTCAAGGGTCGATCGAGTAGCGCCCCGGACGATCGGAGAAATTCTGATTTATATCCGGGATGAGATCGGGTCTCATTGAAGAGGCTGGGCCAAATCAAGCCAAATTGGAAAAGATTGGACTTTGAGCCCTTAGATGAGTTGATGGACCTAAATCCCTTATGAATATAGATCCCAGGTTATTTGACAGGGGTCGGAATCATAGTCGAAGAAAAACTCGGAATCTGAAATCTTAAAACTTTCTGAGTCCCGGAATCCGCGATAATATTGTTCAGGAGATCAAATTCGCGATAATATTACTTAGGATATCAAATTCGCGATAATATTACTCAAGAGAGCAAATCCGCGATAATTTTGCTTTGGCTAAAAATACACGATAATTTTACTGAGGAGCAAAAATCCGCGATAATGTGATATGAGCTCCAAATCCGAGATCAAATGCTTCTGCTTGGCAAATCAGCGATAATTTGCACATTGGAAGTGAAATCCACGACTATTTTTATGGATGAAAAGTGCTTCATATAACAAAAAGATCAGAAAATGACTAAGGCATAAATCCGCGATAATGTTACATATGAGAAGCAAAATCCGCGATAAAGTTACACATTAGAGTCAAAATCTGCGATAAAGTTATCAGTGAAAAGTAATTTCTGCAATTTTGTGCTAGTTTCCTGTTTCGAGCTCATTTTTCATCCCAGATAGAGACTACGTCACTTACTTTGATCGGAGAGACTATATATTTTTCTATTTGCGATCTTTTTTTCATAGTGAAACACCCATGTACAGTCTGAGGATGTAAGCCCACACATTGTGGGCACAACCTCGTAATTTCTTGTGTCTTAACAACAACAACAATAAAATTGACTGATAAAAAATACGGAAAAATATTTTAAGACTAAATCAGAAATGATATCCGAAAATCATACTAAATTCTTAGTGAAAGCCCAAACATATTTTTACAATATAAAAAATTAATTATATCAATCAGAGCTCCCAATCATTCCAGTAAATTCGCTCAATACAACACAAGTTATGCTGCCGAAAGTAGGAAACAATTTTGCGACACTAAAAATAACTTTTTATATGCAACTTATCTTACATTACACTAAATTTTCCAGAAAATAGATTCAAAGAGGAGCAAATCCATGTAAGATTTGTATCAAAATTAGTTTCCATAGAATACCATAAAATTTAACAACTCAAGTAATCACACATATGTTAAAACAATTGTAATGTTTATCTCATACTCAATTATGACATTTACCTCTAATTTTCTAGCTTATTTTCCTCTGTGAACTTGTTCCTGAAACCCCTGATATCTCTTAGTCTGATGTAAGACACTTAGTTAGCTAATAATTTAGAAAATTACACTTTAAAACATAACAACACCTTTTTACCACTTTTCTTTCCTTCCTTGTTGAGTTTTTTCTATTTCTCCTCCCTTGTGCTTATCTCTTGCAACCAAATGCTTGATAACCGACTTGGGCTCCTCTTTATATGCCTATGCCACGAATTTGTTAATTTTTTAATGTTTATACTTTTAACCAATCATTTATTGATAAGTAAACAAAATACTTAATGTTAAGTTACCTTGTTTCTTGTCTCATGTCTCATGTCTTTCCATGCCTTAGTCACATTGTCTTGATAAAACTCACTCATTTATGCATATCCCCATTTATCCTAATAAGATTAACTTAATCCACATCATTTCTAATCATCAGAACAAGTTTCGTAAATTTAGGGTCTTACAGATTCTTCGGAGTACAAATTCACCACGAAAATTCAGGTTCGCAACGGATTTTTAAAGAACACAAATTCAAGCAAAAAGTCCAATTCGCTACGGACAGTTGGGAGCAAGATGTGGGTCGTGGTGGATTCATACCGAAACGTGATGAGGAAGGACTAACGAAGGATTATGGTAACTTGAACCTTAAAGAATAAATGTAACACTACTACAACCCTACAAAATTTAAATAAAGAGATCATACTCCCCACTGACGACGCCAAACTGATATGATTATTTTAGGGGTACCAACATTCACCTTGTCTAGAAGTGATTATGATTCTCTAAATGGAATTTTATATGTACTTGTTTGTGGAGAAACGCAATTGGAATACAAAGTGGAAACACACAAGATTTTAAGTGCAAAGTGTCATACCCCGAAACTGAGTCTCACCACATTTTTAGTGTTAGGTAACACAATAAAAACGTTAAAATAGTTGAAATTTTTAACTTAAGAAAATAACATACGAAGCATACATGAGCCGCGCAAAACCAAGTCTTCGAAGCAGAGGTGGAAGTTGCACGATGTTTTGTTAACGTTAGAGGTGTTGAAGTTGGGTCTCACTCGTTTCCACGTGTTTTACTGTCTAAGGTGTTGAAATCCTCAATTTTACAATTCTAACCCTTATTTATATAGACACTTATGCATATTTACAACTTAGTCTCTATTCCTATGCCCCCTTTCATTTCTACGCACATTTGAGTCTTGCTAGCCTCATGTGACCATGCCTTGCATTACCTCTCGGTCTCATCACCCTTCGTTGATTAGGGTACTCACAGAAAGCCCAAAAGACAGAGAAAACTAGGGTTCCAAAAGGAAAATTATCTTGGCATGTGCACTATACTTTTCGAGTTACAAAAGGATCTAACAATCTCAACGAAAACTTGATGCTAGATCAATCGTTATAGTATCACGAGAAAATCACATATATGATTTCAAAAGAGAAATTCAAGTTGGCTTCTTTTGGGGCTAGAACGTCTTTTACTTTCTTATCCATTCACTGCCACTACCAGTCGTTGAACCTTTAAAAGCTAGTAACTTCAACAATTACTGCACGTAACGCCATAATAGCTATCACTTTCTTTATGACTCGTACGCTATGTGGACTCTGATCGGGCCTGCTCATGGCTATAGGGACTGCTCGATTACTTGGGAAGTTCCTCTTGGCCGGCACGCCCCATGAGTTGGCCCTATTCGTCTTAGGTCGACATTGTCTTTGGATGTCACTGTTCAACACGGGTTGGGTCATATCTTAGGCTAGGTTGGTTCATCTAAATTAACATTTATCTGATATGGATGTCTCGTTCAATAACCTTGATAGATGTTTAGTGCTTCAATTGTTTTCCAAGTCACGAATTTCCCCTACATATAAACTTCACAACATCCTCAATATGTGAGAAGCTAGTTGTGACATAGGAAACCATTGTAAAATGTATGTAGCCAACCAAATTAATGCTAATTAAATCATAAATCAAGGGATAGTCCATGTAAAAAAAATATAATAGAATTTGAATTAGTAACATAACATAAAAAATTGTGGGGAAAATTGAATGCATAAAAATAAAGATAGTGTTGGAATTTATTCAACGATTACCAATATTTAAAGTAGATTGGTACGTATCAATGGTGCTTATACTTGGGAAATATTGATATCATCAACTATTTGTGATGGATTATTCTTGTGCTATGGTTTCAAGCCAAGACCATTCATCTTCAACATCTTACATGTGTCACATTGTCATACGCCCAATGATACAATATAAATGAAGATGCCAATAACACGTCGTGCTTCGATAAAGAAACATCATGCTGGCTCTACAAGGAAACTATTAAGAAGGCTGATGAGAAGCTTGTCGAATATATAGTGGTCGAACCATTAAGTGGAAGCAGTGGGCACGATGGACCTATGAATCGATCAGAGGAGCTGATCAATATCACAAATGAGGATGATATTGACAATGAGGATGAAGATCAGATGAATCTCGATCAGGAGAATGAAGACCAATCGACTATTGACGAACTCGACCAAGTCACTCCAGAGTTGAAAAGGTCAACACGTGAGAGGAGATAACTCGATTAAAATGTTCATGCAACGTACCATACATTGTTGACTTATGATGGCGAGCTAGAGAATTTCTAAGAGGTCGTTTTGTCTCGTGAACATGAAAAGTGGAAGCTTGTTATGAAGGACGAGACATCATCATTGTCAAATAACAAGAAGATGACGACGATCAGGGTGATATGGATGAATAGATTTACATAGCACGAGGGGTTTAAGGTGCATGGAAAGTAAAATCTAATCTACTTGTATGAATTGAAACAAACACATCATAAGTGTTATTTGAGGTTTGATTCCCTAATAATCCAACTAGTATTCAAAAGATGCGAGACACACAATTGATGTTATCTTTGAATGGACAAAAATACATACTTAATCCTTCTATTGTATGTCTATGACATGTTGATATGATGACTTCTGAAGCATTCAAAATCAAGGACCTAGGACATATCAAATAGATTATTGGAATGAGAATCTCGAGAGATTTACAAAAGGTTACACTTACCTTGTTTAAAGAAAAATAAACTAAAAAGTGATCGACGGTATTAAGTGAGGGACTTGAAAAGAACTAAAACACATTTGGGAGTTCACCTGATTGGTGAGTGGAGATTTTTGAGGCCGATCGAACACTACCTCCAAGACTGGAGACCTAGGAATGTCCGAATGGGAACTATTGATAAGATACAACATCAACCCCCAAGTGGGAGACTGTTGAGTGTGGATATCGGTGTTGATGAAACTAATCAGTATTAGTGATCGATTGTAATGGAATAGACACTAACAATTTCGGAGATCGGGTGATGATTAGCTCGATCGGTCAAGAGGACCGATCGCTGCATGCCGAGAAACTTGTGATCCGTAATATATTTGACAAATTTGTATTAAGTGTGAGTCATGGCGGTTGGGGAAGTTGAGATTTTCATTGGGATATATAAATCAATTGGAAATTCAATTAGAGAATATCATGAAGATTTGTTGAAGATCCTTCAAATACCTAGTAAAATAATCAAAATAATATTAGGATTCGATTTCAGGTAGATGACATTTTACGTCTTCAAAGTTTATATGTTTTTAAATAATTGGTCTCCAAAGTTTCTTAATTTTAAACAAAACTAGTCCTCAATTTTTTTTAACAAAACTAGCAATCAAATTTTGTTTTTTTGGCAAAACTAGTACTCATACTTTTTAAATATTAACAAATCTTGTTCTCAAAGATATACTTCAAATAAGGTAACTATAGTGAAGCCCCTTCAAGTTTAATGTCTATCACGAAATTGATACTCAAATTTCATGGATTAATTTTACTACGCAGTGATTGAATTTGTCAAATTTTGAAAACTTTGGAAAATATTTTTGCAAAAAATGTCAAAGTACAAGGCTAATAATACCAAATTAAAATTTGAGTACCAAAATCACAAAACTTGGGGATTAAACACACGTTTGGTATTACATGTTAAATTTTTTTGTGGATTTTCTTTGTTTGCTTTTCACGACTATCTGTTCCTAAGCATATTCGATTTTGCACGTATTCCCAAACATGTTTATGTTACTGTTTATCTTATTATTACACGAGCCATTACATGTCTTGTGTTTTTAAAAGTTAATTGAAAGAATTATATATACGATACTAGTTTAAAACAAGAATAAAAAATGATCAAGAGTCTTGAGTTAAAATTCATCTAGTGGTTGGCTTATTATTTCATCAAATAAATATGATTATGATTACGATGATTCACAAAATGAATATCGTTCTAGCACATCAAATAAATCCAAATTTATTTATAATCGATTTTAATTAAATAAAAACACATTTGACTTAATGCTATACATTTTTATTAAGAATTTTCTTTTAAAATTTAATATGATTAATTATTACGATAATGTATTAAACTGTTGAAATTAACCATCTTATTAATTTATTAGAGTTCACAAGTATACTAAATACCAATTTCACCCCAACATTTAGCATAGTAGGTCAAACCTGATGACTGATACATAAAACTACCCATCTTTACCGGCGATGTCATAACAAGGGGGCATATCCGGAGGCGGCGGCAGCATCTTCTCAGCCGGAGTTGTTCCATCAGTAACTATGAACACTATATCCATTCCCCACGTCAAATGACGGTCAAAATGATAATGCATAAACCAAACCCCTGTTACACCACGAAATCAAGGCAGATTCTATAGAATTTCAATACAAAGAGGATTGAAAAGTACCAGGATTATTTGCTAAGAATCTGATCGCCGTCCATCCATTTTTGGGGACGATGATGGTGGTTCGTTCTTGTGGATCATCCAGATTGTAATTTTGAGGTCATTTTCTTCATCAAAATTACCGAACCCCCAACCGACAACGAAGAAATTGATCCCATGAAGATGCATTGGATGATCAATTCCTGCAACAAGGTTCGTACCCTAGAAAACAAGCTCCACCGTGTTAAAATATATCCCACATCGGATGTGTTGAATTCTAACACCTTCACCCTTGTTCCGTACGTCGGAATCTCTAGATCTAACGGCAGCACTTCCACAGTGTAATTGAACACAAATGGTGGCCTGTTCGTGAAATTCCTGCTGAACACCCCAGGTATTTTGTAGTAATAGGCCTTCAGAACGTCAATCCGTGGATTCATGTAACTTATATTGTTCATAGAGGCAGCCAGTCGTGTCCCGCTCGGCCATAGACACGTCTGATTCGCCGCACACGGCCTCGTGTTGATTGAAACTGTAGAGATTATCCTTTGGTCAATCCTCCTAGGAACATCCTAATGAACCAGCTGAGACAAAACCCAATGAGATATAAGGAAGAATTGGAGAGATAAGAAATGAATTGGGTTTAATCAATTAATCTTGGTTCATTATAGGTAGGAAATAGTGTAACTAAAATTCATGGCGGCAATAGTGTCATTATAGGCAGGAAACACCAGCAAATCCACCGGCGCTGAAATATTTCCTGAGGAAGAGTATTGTAAGATCGCGGTGGTAGTGGTGTTGCTAAAACTAACACTATTTCCGCTGACGTACGGGGAGGCGACCATGTAATAACTCGCATGGGTTTGGTTCGCATGAAGTACGCAATCTAGGGTTTGACCAGGTCCAATGACGACGTATTCCCTGGTTAGTGACTTTACATAATGGGCGTCTGTTCCGACGACGGTAAGGGTATGATTGGTAATTCCAAAATGCAAAATTTCATTTAGATTAGCATTTATAATCCTTAATAGGTAAGTCCCTCCTTTCTCCACCATCACCTTGAATGTTTCTAAATGATAAAATATATTCAATATTAAAATCAATAATATACTAATTTTAAATAGTGAAATACTAATTCAATATTTAAAAATTTTAAGATGATTTAATAATTGGTGAAAAAATTTACTTCATAATTTACATATCTCATATTTCTATAAAAATCAATTAAATATCTAATTTTTTCAAAACCGATTTATGTTACTCAATTTATATGTATTGACACTTTTTATCATTTTAAACCAAATAACATTAATCATTCCTATCAGAGCTTTTACTCCACCATGGTAGAAAATATTTCATTTTTGAAATTCTCCAATTATTGATATTTTAATGATGATCTTATTGATTTCATACAATGTATTTTGCGTATCATTTCGGGAGCAAGGGTAAAGGTCTCCGGGCTGACCATTGACGGTATAAGCGNCTGTCATGTCAGACTGCAAATCAGTGCTATGTTTATAAAACAAAATTAATTCATGACAAAAACAAAATCAATCGAAAATTTATGTTATTTTTTAACAACGTAACAAAACGTCATGCTATGTTCAACAAAAAACTCCTTTAATATGTAAGTCCCTCCTTTCTCCACCATCACCTTGAATGTTTCTAAATGATAAAATATATTCAATATTAAAATCAATAATATACTAATTTTAAATAGTGAAATACTAATTCAATATTTAAAAATTTTAAGATGATTTAATAATTGGTGAAAAAATTTACTTCATAATTTACATATCTCATATTTCTATAAAAATCAATTAAATATCTAATTTTTTAAAAACCGATTTATGTTACTCAATTTATATGTATTGACACTTTTTATCATTTTAAACCAAATAACATTAATCATTCCTATCAGAGCTTTTACTCCACCATGGTAGAAAATATTTCATTTTTGAAATTCTCCAATTATTGATATTTTAATGATGATCTTATTGATTTCATACAATGTATTTTGCGTATCATTTCGGGAGCAACGGTAAAGGTCTCCGGGCTGACCATTGACGGTATAAGCGTCTGAATCCATGGGTGCACCGCCCGAGGAGACAAATTGGTGTAGAACTCTCATTATGTCTTGCCTCCACCATTGACCTGATATAAAATATAATATAGTTACTAATTATATCATTTATGAAATATAAAAATTATGTACCTAAAATAATGGGAATATGTCGGGTAGGGTTTGAAAACGGGTAAGAGAATCCGAGTTTAGGGTAAATAAAAATGGGTCCATGCACAGTAGCACGTGACCAATCTGAGTGAACATGCCACCAAAGCGTTCCTTCTTCCTTTGAAAATATTACCTTCTGCCTGAATTTTCCACTGGGTTTGATCGGACACTTGGTCACATACTCTGGCCCATCAGACCAAGGGTTTCCTGGCATCTTTACCCCATGCCTATTCCATGAACAAAATGAATATAAACAAGTAGAGAATGGGCGTTATAACCCAATAAGCTGGATAAAGTCAAGTACAATTATTGGAAAGACTATATTAATCTAATTATTTATTACATCACATCTCAATTAAAGATTATGTCAATCTAATTACTTATTACATCACATCTATTATATTTTATATCCTATATACTCTTAACATAAGTCTTGATAAATTAAATTGTCTTGATATGAAACTAAAATATTCGAATTTATAGGAAGAGCTATATTTTGAGTAATTTTTTTTACCATAAATTTTCAATTTAATTTGTTTTTCTTATAAACTCATCTATATAGACATTCTCCTACTCATTAAATCATGAAATTCTATATAGTATCGAAGCTCCATGATGGATTTCAGGATGCTCTGTCTTGGTTTAGAAAAATTAAACTCAGGTAGAAAAAAAGCATCAGCATAGACAACAAAAATAATTCAACCTACGACTCGAGTACTATCGAACCTAATGAAATAAATATATACCGAAATAAGGTTTATGAACATAGGAATGTTTTAGTTGATAAAATGAATGATATAATGTGTAATTAGTCTAAATTAACAAACACAAAAACACAAAAACATTATTTTCAATGCAATTCATTTCTCTTATGAATTAACAAACACAAAAACTCTCGGCCATTAAATCATAAATTCCTACAAGTTTTACCAGTGAATGGTGATGTTGTGCTTTCCCTTGTTGCAAACTTCGACGATAACAGTTTGACCTTTATAGGCTTTGATTGTCGGCCCCGGAAACATTCCGTTCAGCGTCAAGATACTCTTGCTCTCACACAACCTCGTATACGTTGCTTCCCTGACCTGAACTCATATTAGATAACTTTTACATCATTTAGGTTTTTGAAACTTAATAGTTAAATCTTACCACAAAACGATAATATGTTCGAGAATGACCCGAATCAGAAAGAAGCGAGAAGATGAAGATGACTAGCAAGGGTTTGAACGACGATGACAACATTGTAGAGAGAGAAGAAAAGAAAGCCTTATAACTTGAAGCAAAATGTGGTTGCTCTTTTGATTTTAATTTAATGAATCATCTCTAGAAGCCCATTTAAGTAGAGTTTGAGTCTTGCAAAAGAATCGCATTTACTTAAAGTGTCCCATCCTTAAATTGCCCTTTTGCAAATCTTTGACCCTTGTTGATAGGTTTTAATTGCACAAAGACAAAGAATAAAGTATTAAGGGATTTTTCCAGGAATCGTGAGTTGGATATGAATGTCAAACTTAAAAGGGGTTCTTTTGCGTTAAAATAAAAGGGTTATTGGAAAATATGTGAAATATTACAGAGTAATTAGTTTAGTTTAAATAATATAATATCAAGACTCCTTTCAGCCGTTATTGAATTTTGTGTAAAGCTATTAACGAAATTAAAGTATCTAGTTTGCATGTTATTTAGTATAGGGAATTTAATATTTTGAGGGTTTTGATTTCATTTTTTAAAATGAAGAACATAAATTGACTTTGTGTGAAATTGGATGGAAAAATTTGTTTTTCCTTCTGAAATATTTAACAAAATGCTAAAATCATTTGCGAATTAAATCATTAAACCTTGAACTTATAAATTAATTCGCAAAATTGATTTTAGAATCAGAAAGTGAAAGTGACGGAACATATAATGGTGGATGAAGTTGTGCATTGAACTACATGCATCACATTTTAATGGAGACAAAAGTCATGCTTTTAGGTCTACTAATAAGTTCTACGCCTTCGATAAAATTGCGTAGAAGTAAGAATGAGTTGTATAAATTAACAAAATGGTCATGTAGTACAATCAAAGAAAATGGCATTCACAATTCTCTCACTTCAGCTTTTCTTTCTTCTCTTCTCTGAATCTCTCTTTTCCATATTTCTCACTTCATAGGAGCTAACACACTACCGGAAAACTGAAGATTATACGTTCCAACATGGTATCGGAGCAAGATGACCTTTAGAAGAATGTTGCGCTCAATGGGGACGATAACACAAAAGTCGATGATGTGAACTCTCCGTTCCACATCCATCTATCACCAATAGTTGTCACCCACATTCTCTCTGGAAGTAACTATGTTCTATGGAGTCGCTCGTTTATGTTGGCCCTTTCATCCAGAAACAAAATGGGATTCGTTGATGGTTCCATCAGAGACCCAAGAATTATTGATTCAATCTATCCAAAATGAAAAAGGTGCAATGATTTGATTGTTTCCTTGTTGCTTAAGTCCATGGAGCAGACGCTGGCGAAGACTGTTTTCTATATACCTTTGGCCAAGAGAATATGGGAAACAGTAGAAAAACGCTTCTCCAGGCCAGACGATAATCGTGTATGCCATTTGCACTCAGAGATTTCTTCTGTTAAATAAGGAACACACTCTGTTATCGACTATTACACCGATTTGTCTGCACTACGGGAAGAACTAGGGAACTACCGGCATGATCCACACTGTCTCTATGAAACTTGTTCCACTGACTACTTCGTAATCATGTTGCAAAAGGATCGGATATTCAAATTTCTTAATGGGCTCAATGAGTCGTTTCTGCAAATCAGTCACAATTAATCGGCAAGCGACCCTTTCCCACCTTGGATGAGGCATATAACGTTATCATGCTGGAGGAATAACAAAGAAAATCATCATCATACACAGTTCCATCAAACAATGACGCTATGGCAATGTATGAAAAGGCACTCGATAAGAGAGATATGATCTATGGTTATTGTAAGAAGATGGGACACTATAAGGAACAGTGCTATAAACTTGTGAGATTTCCGGGTGACTACAAATTTAAGGGAAAGGTGAAACAAGTTGACTACTCAAATCAAGTGTCATTTGAAATACCTCCCATGGCTTCTAATCCTGTTGCTGTTATGCCAACCTTTACTAATAACCAATTTGAGCATTTATTGTCTCTCTTGAACATCACTAATACATAGATTGGTGAATCTACATGTATTCTTGGCGAAAACCCAACTGCCAATATGGTATATGTTCCAAAAACAATCCAAACAAAGGAGAACTAGTCTCTTAAGGGTAAGCACACATGCTTTTTAGGTATCACAAGTATTCATGTTTTGACTGTGCTTAATAAGAAAAATCAAGGCATGTGGATAGTGGACTCAAGGGCTACAAAACACATGTGTTATGATAAATCTTTGTTCACTAATTTAAAACAAGGGTCAGGCTTATTAATAAGGTTACCCACATTTGCCGAGATCAATATATGTTGTATTGGGACACTAACATTGAGCAATGATTTAATTCTAACTAATTTTTTATATGTGCGTTGTTTTCAGTATAATTTGCTTTCTGTTTCAAATATTACACATACAACCAAATGTTGCTTCCTGATGAACAACCATCGATGTTGGATAAAGGGCATTTTCGGGGTAATCCAATCTCTTAAGGGTAAGCACACATGCTTTTTAGGTATCACAACTACTCATGCTTTGACTGTGCTTAATGAGAAAAATCAAGGCATGTGAAGAGTAGACTCGGGGGGGTTACAATACACATGTATTATGATAAATCTTTGTTCACTAATTTAAAACGAGGGTCAGACTTATTAATAAGGTTACCCACATGTGCCGAGATCAATATATGTTGGATTGGGACACTAACATTAAGCAATGATTTAATTCTAATTGATTTTTAATATGTACGTTGTTTTCAGTATAATTTGCTTTCTATTTGAATATTACACATACAACCAATTGTTGCTTTCTGATGATTGATGTTGGATAAAGGGCATTTTCCCATTGAGGATGACTGTAGTTGCTGATATAAGAAATGGTCTCCACATCTTTGCAATTAATCTAAATGTTTTGACGAAACACAATGATTAGTGCAAATTTGTTATTTTGCAATCTGTTGCTTTTTCAATTGATATGCCTCAAGGGAGCTTTTTCAATTGTGTCCTATGGTTTCAAACAATCCCTATCTTATCATTCATTATACACTAAGAAAGGTTCGGATCCCACTTCCTTTACAACCCGTTTGATTTATGTGGATTACATAATTGTTGGAAGTGCATCAGCTGAGCAAGTGAACATGACAGTTGAGTTTCTGAATTCTCTCTTTGCTTTAAAGAATATAGGAGTTCCGATGTATTTTTTCAGGGAATTGAAATTGCTTATTGAAGTGATTAGCTTTATGGGAATCGTAAAAACGTCTCACAAGAAGAAATGATTAAGGCTAGTCATAGCTCACTGACTCAGTAGAAATAGACGTTATAAATTCCTCTATATTAATGATATTGTAAGACAATTTGATTATGTTTTGAATTATCATAACAAAGAGAAATTCTTTCTCCATCTTCTCTCTCATTTACTTTCAAAGCTGTCAAGATGGTATCGGAGCAATGACTCCTTCTTCAACCTCTATTCAACATAAATCTACTTGTCATGGCAAACGAACAACTGCCAAGCTTGACTCCCCCTCTACTTCATGGACTTACAACTACATTCCAGCCTACAGTCCCTTTGGATCCTCTTTCCCCATACTATATCCCACCCAGTGATACCGTAGAGATCATTTTAACCGCACCCCTCATAGGAACTACATATGTGATTTTGTCTCAGAACATCCTCTTGGCACTTTCCTGCCGGAATAAGTTGTGATTTGTAAATGGGGAACTTCTTGAACCCCTATTACATATCCAAAATACTTCCTCTAGCGTCGATGCAATGACTTGTTGGTTGCTTGGCTCTTAAGATGTTTACCACCAAACATCCAATCTACAGTATTCTATAAACGGACAGCTCGTGAGATCTGGGTGATATTAGAACAACGATAATCTCAACCCAGTGATTCCAAGGTATGTCACTTACACAAGAACTAGGCACCATCACTCAAGGCATGATGAGAATATATGAGTTATTCACCAAACTAACTAGCATATGGGAAGAGCTCTAGAACAGTTGACCACTCCACAATGTGAATATGGAAGCTTTGATAGTTTTAGAGAACATGTTGAAAATGTTAAAATCTTCAAGTTCCTAAATTCCCAAAACTCCGAATTCAGTGGTATTCGCTCGCAGCTTCTTCTTCGAAAACCATTTCCTTCAATGGATGAGGTTTATAATTCTCTCAATCAGGAAGAAATGGTTACAGCAAACCATTCTCCCGCTGCTACTTGAAGTCTCTGTTCTTACGGGTAAATCTGAAAGTATCAATTCGATCTCCATTTCAGTTGACAACATTAAGCATGGTGCAAGGAAAACTGAAAAAAATGCATCCACTGTGACTTGATGAATCACACTATCGAAAAATGTTACAAGATTATCGGTTATCCCAAAGACACTAGAAAAAAATGTTCCCGTGGTAACAAATCTTATTCTCATTCCTATGTTTCTAATGTTACATGCAGACTACCTCAGACATGGATGATGAGAAAGCAAACATTACAAATGCCAGCTTCGAGCTTTGATACAAAAGATTACCCATTCGGATAATAACGTAGAACCGCCAACCCTGACAGAAACATCTTATGCCGGTAAAACTTTTTAATATCTCATGGATTGTGGATTCAAGAGCAAGTGAACACATGTGTTCTAATTTACACTTCTTATTGATGTTATTGAAACTAAGGCCAGCATAAGATTTCCAAATGGTGTAACTGCACGAGTGATACATATTGGAAATGTAAAGCTTAATGATAACATATATCTCTCACATGTCTTGACCATTCCTAGGTCTACCGTAAATTGATTTCTAGTTCACAAACTTTTACGGCAAAGTAACACCTTTACATTTTATATGGGACGAATGATTGCATCTTACATGAATCGTCTACATGGACGACGATTGACATGTGTAGAGCATACAAGAGTCCCTATTTTTTTATCAAACTTTTGTGCCCATGCCAAGAAACTCACATGTCGTTAATTCCAACATTTTCAGTCCATCAAGTATGCTTAACAATGTGGCTCTATGTGATTTTTTTTTACCTTTGGCATTATAGACTTGGACATTTTCCGCATCATACAATTGGACATATTAGAAAGCATGCTCCACATGTTATTAGTTTAAATGAAGATATGTTTGACATGCCCTCGAGCTAAGCACAAAAGGCTACCATTTCCTTTAAATAGTTTTCCCACTACTTGTTTATTTGAAATTGTTCTTGTTGATACATGGGACCCACATGCAAATGCTTCTATAGGTGGTCATCGGTATTTTCTCACATTGTCGACAACTTTTCGCTATGCACATGGACTTATCTAATGAAACACAAAAATGAAGCTAGATTTCTTATTCCTAACTTTGATAGAATGGTATACACTCAATTTTCCTTGAAGGTTAAAGCAATCAGCAGTGGCAACGCACCCGAAATCAAACTTGACGACTTTTATTCAATACATGGTATTCTGCACTAAACCACATGTGTGGAGTGGTCACAACAAAATGGCGAAGTTGAACGCAAGCACCAATAGCTTCTTACAGTAGCTCGAGCCTTGATGCTCCAAGCTTATTTACCGATTCACTTTTGGCATGTCAAAGGAAGTACACTTTAGATGTTCTCCAAGAGTTTGGTCTATTGGTGTTTAAACCAGCCACTACCCCATCGAAAGTGGGCAACAGATGAATAAAGACGAGAATGATATCTTAAAAGAGCCAATGATTTATCGTAAGCTAATTAGTAAGCTCATATATTTAACATTACAAGACATAATGTATCTTATGTTGTGCAAGTCCTATCTCAACATATGAGCCAACCAACTAGCCCTCACTTTAAAGCTACGCTAAGAGTTCTTTGATACCTCAAAGGTTCACCGGCACATGGAATTATGTTCAAAATTTCATCCAACCATAACATGAGAGCACATAGTGATATTGATTGGGCGAAATTTCCAATCACTCGAAGGTCTGTTTTCGGATATTGTATCTTCATAGGAGATAATCTCGTTAGTTGGAGATCAAAGAAGCAATCTACTATCTCTCGAAACTGTATAGAGGCTGAATATAGAGCTATGGGATCGGCTATTTGCTAAATTACATGGTTACTGAACTTGGTCAAATAGTTTGATGTCCAGAGCGATGAATATGTTCTAGTGTTCTGTGACGACCAATCCGCTATACAAATATCCATGGACCTGACGCTACACGAGAGAACAAAACACTTTCAGCTTAACTGGCACTTTGTGCTAGAGATGGTTGGGAAGGGCAGCATTCGAGTTTGCTATATCCAATCCAACAAGCAGATAGCAAATATTATGACCAAAGGTTTAAATACAAGTCAACATAAATACTTATTAGCAAGATGAATTTGAAAACAATTCATGTTCACCGTGAGGAAGGCTATTGAACTAATCATCTTTATGGGAATCGTAAAAATGTATCACAAGAAGACATGATAAAAACTAGTCATAGCTCACTGACTCATCATAAATAGACGTTGGAAATTCCTCTATATTAATGATATTGTAAGGCAATTTGATTACGCTTTGAATTATTATAATAAAGAGAAAGTCTTTCTCAATCTTCTCTCTCATTTACTTTCAAAGCCGTCAAGATTGCTCGCTCACGTGATGGTGTTGTTCTTTGTCAAAGAAAATATACACTGGATTTAATTAACACCTATGGAGTACTTGAGTTAAATCAATAGAGACTCCAATTCAACAGAATTATAAGTAATGATAAAAGAGTGGCAAAGTTATATTAGATGCACCATATTGCAGAAAGCTAGTTGGAAAATTGATCTATTTGACGTTCACAAGATCAGATATCGCTTATTCAGTTCATATACTATCTCAATTTATGTAAAAACCTAATGATGAACACCTACAAGCTTCCTTTCGGGTACTAAAATACCTCAAAGCCACTTCTGGACAATGAATTCCCCTCACTTCTGCAATCAGCAGAGATCTTGTGGGATATCCAGACACTTATTAGAGCACATGTTCTTATTCTACAAAGTCATTTTTGGGCTATCGTGCATTCCTCGGTAAAAGTCCAATACTCTAGAGATCTAATAGACAAACGCTCGTGTTGAGGAGTTCAACTGAAGTTAAAATCATGTCTCTATCTACACTCGCATGTGAGGTAATGTGGATAAGGGACTTGCTGGTAGATTTCCATATTGAGACGGGTACATCAAATTTTTATGTGATAATCAATCCATGATTCAACTAGCTCAGAATCCAATGCTACATGATAGATCAAAATATTTGTAAGAGACTAAGGAAAAAGAAGGAAGCATCACCATTACTTATGTCAGCACAAAGGAGCAATTAGTATATGGATATACAAAGAACTTCCAAAAACGTAGTTCTAGTATATGTTCTTCAAAATGCGCGTGAAGAATATTTATGTGCATCTTGAAGGGGAGTGTTGGAATCTGAAAGTGATAGAGACAAAACATAAAATGGTGGATTAAATTGTGCATTGAGCTACCTGCAGCTCACATTTTAAAGGAGACCAAAATTCATGATGTTAGGACTACTAATAAGTTATGTGCCTTTGCTAAAATTGCGTAGAAGTAGGAATGAGTTGTATAAATAAACAAAATGGTCATGTAGTACAATCAGAAAAATTGCATTCATAGTTCTCTCACTTCTACTTGTCTTCTCTATATCTCTTTTCCATAATTCTCACATCGCTGGAGCTAACACACTACAGGAAAACTGAAGATTATACGTTCCAATAATTGATATTTAAACCATAAATATAAAAAATACCCCTAAAATTAATATTTATAAATTTAATATATGAAAAGAGTGTTTTCATATTGGTATGCCGATTGGTGTTGGAAATACAAAATTGTTAATTGTTGTTTTTTCTGTGATTATTTAGAATCTCACCCTAAACTAGTAATTTGTTAACACCAATTGTACTATTGGGACTAGAATAGAATTAGGGGCTTATACTCATAATAAAACGGACACTTGAAAAAACAAATAATTAATCTTTTTTTCCTGAATTTAATCATCTTCAATTAGTGTTTTCCTTTTTCTTGTATTGCTCAAACATTATATTTAATTATATTTATGATTATATAATATTAATCTCTCAAGTGATTTTAATTATTTATAGCAAAATACTAAATAAATAGTGAAATTTATATTTATATTTTATATAGAGTTCAATACAAAACTAATTGATGAGAATCCTAGGACCAGGTACCCTGCAATTGGTGAGACCTAATAACGATTGGGTCGATCCATGTAATAGAAGCGAACTTGCGTAGCGCAGCTTAGTACATTTAAAATGAATTGGCCCGATGTTCCGCGGTGGCACCGAAGATAAACTTGGCGAAATAAAAAGGTTTCTGACATATGGCCCCATGGTTCGGTCCAAACGGTTACAAACCCACGCGTTCCATGCTTCGGGCCTCCACACGTTTACCACGCCTCAGGCCAGATCACGCAGAGCACGCTTTGGTCCCGGCCACGTTTTACATCGCGCGACAACAACCTCTAACAAACTTGTCACATGCAGTTACAGGGTGTGGATTACACACGCCTTCAACTCTATAAATACATAGCACGACGGCGGAACAAACATGACTTTTTAGATGGGAAGAATAGGTCGTTACTCTACCGGGATTATTCTTATTGCTTTCTTATCCTCGTTATCTTCATAAGCCTCTGTTCTTCTTGTATTGAACTTTGATTTGATTATTGAATCGACTGAGAGCATTCCCTACTCTTGGTCAAGTGGTTTTTTCCCTATTTCCCGGGGTTTTCCACTCTAAATTGCTTTGCCTCGTTACCATTTGCATTTTCTTAATCGTTCTCCCACCACAGATAAATCATAACCGAGTTCTTTTCTTAACGAACCGGATGACTGTTGGTACCCCTAAAAAGGGACCATAACACTAATATAGAAACTATTGTTTTAAATTTCAACAAATCTTGGTGAACGAGACATCGGAAAAGGATATGAGTAAAATGGTCCAATCCCCGGTTAGGAGCATCCCGATAAGAACAATGTAGGGGCTAATACAATGCCATCTAGGTAAATAGCCAATATTTGAATAGGGATGGGCCTAACCTACAAGGTTCGTACCCGCCTTCGGATTGTAGAGGCAGCGATGGAGAATGCTTAAGTGAAAGAGATGCCATGTAGACCGTGAAAGAGTTTGGTCCAAAATGATCGAGAGTGAGCCTGACGAAGTCAACTACTATGCGAGTTTTGCGGAAATTGATTATGGTAATGGCACATACGCAATCATCATATGAGTTGTGTTTTTTAGTGGATATAATAACTCATGAATAAGAAAAAAAAGGGATAAGTGTAACGCCCGTAAACCTGGCCTAGCAGGTTTACACCGTGTTAACTTGATTTGAAGAAAACACTTTTCTTAAAACTTAGTTGGGGAACCACAACAACGAACAACATGAGTTTGGGCAGACAAAAATCTACATAATTTAAAAAGACATGAACAACTTTGACATTGCATGACCGAAATTGGTATTCTGTAAATTACCGAATATCGAATTTTTTTAACGAAATGAAACCAAATACCAAATTGGCCGAAATTCAAAACAATTGGTACACAATTGGTATTCGTTTTTACCGAATAGTGAACACACCAAGCAGCAACGTCAGCGATGTGCTTGGGATAGCCTCATCGACAAGTTCAAACGACAAAAGTGCTTCAACTGCTCCTAATTTTGAAGCACACATTTCTACAACTAAAATAGGACTTGGACCTTAGTTCAAAAGCCTTCACATAGGAAAATAATTGGGGTAAGTCCAAAGGAATAAGCCTCAACAGGGCGCTACACCGGTAACTAGATGGGACATTGGTTGTCCACGCACATGAGTTTTCGGTTAAGTATTGTGGCTGAAAAGATGATCGTCTTTTGGCAGACGGGATTGAAATGAATAAGTGTTATTATCGAACTGTTAATACCGATTGACATTGAAGAATGAGTGAAGATTACCTTCGCCTTATTGGTCTTTTAGTATTGATCTTCTCTGAAACCTTCTCAATTATTCTCTTCGTTTTTAAGAAGAGTACAGTAGAAAGGAAGCTAATAGAAGGTGCTAGAAGCAAAATTCAAAATATAGGATGAAGGAAAATTTGAAAAGTTACATTCGGCGTTGGAGAATCTTGATGGTCCCAAGTTTGACCGATCATGGATTCCATTGGTCGACGGTCGAGGTTGTACAACATATATAACTATCCACTTCAGACGGTCGGCTTTTGATCGTCGATAGATATAAAACTCCTCACCATGATCATATGTTTTCCAGTCGAATAACTCGCATTCTGGAACGCCGCACATGTTAAGATTTAAAAAATAACCTAGTTATTAATACGCGAAAAAACGATCTGGATTTAAAAGTCAAGAAAGGAGTTGAAAATGAAATATGGACCTAAAACCATAGGCCTTCTACACTAAACTCTACACTGAACTTAGGATTTGAGTGAGAAAGCTTACTATTTAAGTGAAGTGATGTCAACGGAGTTTCCTTGTTGATACTGGAAATCAGCTGCTGTCAGAGAATTCTATGTATTAAATGTGCACGTAGCTCAAAAATGTGATGTTTAAGATTTTATTCTCGCAAGGTGTAAAAGGATTGTAACACGTGGTTGGTTGAGACTTGAGATCGTGACTTTTGAAATTCTACACAGTTTTTGACGTTGACGGTCTGATTAACTCGAGCCATATGAGAATTTGAAAAGACGTGTGACGATCGTAGTGGAATTTAATGAGACGTGAGCTGACTGTGGTAGAACTTGACAAAGTGTGTCCCAACCGTCAGTTCATGACGATTTCAACTCTTTTTTATGATGATGATGACGAAATTTTAGGGGCTAATGTTAACGCATGGATCAACAATAGCTGGTCGGGCGATTGACATCAGCATTTCAAATACCAGGTGAAGAATATTCTATCAACAAACGACATGGTCATCGCTATTCGACGATGGACGGTTGTAGGTGATTGACGACGAAGTCAATGGACGATAGGTCGTCACTTTCTTGTTCGACGGTCGTCAGCATGTTGCACATATTGCATATTCTTAGGAATGGATAGTGGACGTTGGACTATAGACAAAGAATGATGCACATACTAAATAAGGCATCGGCAACAGTTTTGAACATCCAAAATTATCCTTTTTAGCTCAAGGAATAGTACTAAAGTTATGATAAAGATCTAGTGAATATAAAAGGGGTCGAAGTAGAGAAGTTGGATAAGTTCAAGAGGTTCGAATGCTGCACAAACTAGGGAAATCAAAGAAGGTGTTAGCATTGCTCTGTATCTATTATTTTCTATTAGTGAATTCTTTTCCTGGGTTTGGTACCCCATGTGTTTTTCTGCCAGATTTCGTGTTTCTCATGCTAAAATCTCATGTTTTCTTATAAATACGAATATTCATCGGTTTTCATACCTAATAAAATTAATCATATGGGATTAATATTTCTTCTCATAAAAAAAGCAGGATGACTTATCTTTGCGAGGGAATCGTCACAAAGGGGCTCAAAGAAGACAGTTGAAGAATGTTACTTTATTCGGCATATTGCTCTCGGTATATTTCACTGGAAAAGAGATACATGTGACTTCCGTTCTTTTGTTCTTGATTACAACATTAAAGTGATTTTAATTACGTTATTGGGTTGCAAAATCAACCCTGTGGTTTTTGTCTAGGATTATCGGGTTTCCCCGTAAAAGTAGTTTACTATTATATTTCAAGAAAAGCCTCTTAACATGAAATATAACTTGAGTATTCAAGACTTCTTGACTTAATTATGCATTGGTGAATTATGCAAAATCTAACTTTTTACCAACAAACTGGTGGCCCATGCAGGTCATTAAAATGTTGAAGAAAAAAACAAGATCAAGTAGAATCTTGAAGAACACAACATAATAAATCAATCTCAAATCTTGAGCAACACCAGTTCGTAATAATGGCAAATGAATTGTTTCGTCTAACTTCCAAGAATGTAAGAACAAAATGGTAAATCTACTCTACATTAGAATTCTATTTGAACCAGTGAAAAATGGAAGTAAATCGAACTACACGAAGGTAAAATGGAAATCAATGCATAGGCACCCTAAGAGTAATAAGGGAATGAATTGATTCTACACACTACTCCTTAGTGGATTCATAAACCGATGCAAAAGTTCTCTGGAAAAATTAGCAAAAAAGTTTGACCCAAAATCGCTACCAATCAAGTGTCCCTTCTTCACATACTATTGGTACTGAAGTATAAAGAATGAAATCCAATAATTAAATTTCTAGGAAAATGGTTTGATGTCCGAAACTAACATACTTAACTGGGGCTCGTTCTTGAATAAAATCTAAAGTATCTATTGATACATTATTCTTTATATGAATCCAAGTATCCCTTGTAATGTCATTACACAGTAAAACTCCAAAGGAATGACAAAACCTTGAAACAAAAACCAACATTTAATCACTGAGGAGATGCGAAGGAGGGATTTTAAAGGACAAGAATCCTTGAAGAAACAATAGTACCCGAAAATAGAGGAAGAAGCAACAATAGACAGCACAATAGGATAAGAAAGTCAAAAGGCACGAAGAAGCAAGAAACAAGAAGTTGCTTATTCTTCGATAAACAAGAACATTTGAAGACAAGCTCTAATGTCACTAGAAAAAAGGAAAATGCTACTAGCACAAATACTGAAAATAATGGTTTGTTTGATTCAACTTTTTAAAATTGAGGTCTGGTGAGATGTGGTGAAGTTTGGTAGGATGTGTTGATCGTGAATTTTTAAATATGTTTAGTAAAATTGCAGTATTATGATCGTGATTTATGTAAAAATACTAATATACCCTTATATATAGCAAATAATAAATATAATTATATTATAATAATAGAAGTAAGGGTAAATGAATCTTTTCCAAAATCACGATGAGATCACAGCTCGTTTTAACAGCTATGATGAAATCGTGATTTTGTAACAATTATCATATCGAAATTAAATTTTTGTTTGTGTATTATATAAAATCGCAAGCTTAACATTGCATTACACCTCACCACCGTTTTAATTTAAGTTGCAAACAAACCCAATGAAACATTATCACCTGAAGAAGTAATGGTAGTACTACCCATTTAAGATAGCAAATACAGTGACCATGACCATGATTAGCGGATAATTGCCTCAACAACATTTTATTGCGCAACACCAAGATAGACTTATTCAACATCTATTCAACACGTAGGGAGGGTGAAAATGGGAATGAGAGACACTCAAGAATAGTAAGTATGGGATAAATTGATTGAAACGAACCAATGGACTAAAATGATCTTGATAAAGGTAAACCATATCCTCAAATCTAAGATAGAATCTGTTGTATGCTAATGTTCTTTGGAGAAGTCTGGAAATTGATCAAAAGAACACTCGTGTTAGCCAAAGGAGAGTTGAAAGATATACTCTACATTGCACAACAATAACTAAAGGTTGTCTTGATCTATGGCACAAAAGACTTAGTGGATTGCAATATATACTAAAAGATAGACTAATTGACACAAGTACATATGTTCTAAATGAACCATGTAAAATTTGTGTATTTGGCAAGAACCACAAGGTTGCATTCAAATCAAGTCTAGAAAATAAAGATCCCTTGGAATTTGTGTTTTCACACATTTTGGACATTGAATCACAAGGAGACAAAAGATACTTTGAAAGCTCATAGATGATTACTCAAAGAAATCTTGGGTATACGCTATGAGACATTTGAGATGTTTATAAATTAAAATACTCAAGTTGAAAGGACAACATGACAGAAACGAAAGACACTAAAACTGACAATGGATGGGAATATGTCTCAAGGGAATTTGAGAAATATCATAAAACTCTAGGAATCAAACATGAAATCAATTCCTAGAACTCCTCGACATAATGGAACTACATCGAGACTAAATAGAAAGCTCATCGACAAAGTAAGGTACATGCTCAAGCAATCACACCTACCAAAACATTCTGGACTGAAGCCTTAGCTACGATTATCTATGTGACAAACCAATCTCTTACAACTGCATTGAAACTTTCAAATACCATAGTAAAAATGGACTAGAAAAAAGCATGGTTATAAGCATATGAAAGTACTCGGGTGTAAGGCTTGGGTATAAATACCAAAACAATTGAGAAAAAACATAAGTACCATGATGAAGAATACATCTTGAGAAATGGCGACACTGAACTTGGATACAAATGTTGGAATTCATGAGATACAAGATTGTAAGATAAACGTACATCAGCTTCGAAGAATCAAAGACAATAAAAGACATTGAAGTTACTGAAATGGATGAAGGATTTCCAAGAAGGCTGAGTAGTTGCATAGCATCAGAGATTATTAAAAATGAGTGAAAGGAAATCCATATGATACAGAGTGTTCTCACATACATAAAAGTGATCTTGAAGTATAATTATAATATCAAAGTGGATAATAACTCTTAGAAAATCAGGAAACTGAAATACTGACAAAACTAGATAATCAAACTAACGATATTGTGTTGAGAAGGTCCTCCATATTAAGAACCACATCATCAGGATAGCCACCAAATGACTTATATCATAAAATAGAGAGCTATAAACACTGTTAAAAGCCCTTCGACACAAGGAAAGCATCAAATCGAAGCTTGTTATGCATGCAGAAATTGATTCTCTTAAAAAAATGAGACCTTCAAAGTGGAGAATAACTAAAAAGGAGTGGAAGGAAATCCACATGATACAGAATGTTCTCACATATAGAATAGTGATCTTGAAGTATAATTGTAATATCAAAGTGGAGAATAACTCTTAGAAAATTAGGAAACTGAAATACTAACAAAACTAGATAATCAAACTAACGATATCGTGTTGAGAAGGTCCTTCATATTAAGAACCACATCATCAGGATAGCCACCTGATGACTTATATCATGAAATAGAGAGCTATAAACACTGTTAGAAGCCCTTCGACATAAGGAAAGCATCAAATCGAAGCTTGTTATGCATGCATAAATTGATTCTCTTATAAAAAATGAGACCTTCAATTTGGTAGAACTTCTCAAGGGAAGAAAACATTGGAAAATAAGTGTATATTCATGCTTAACTATCATAGACAAAGCAAGACTTGTTGTTAAAGGTTACAATCATAGGAATGGATTGATTTTTAAGAGGTATTTTCTCCAATGGTGAAAAGTAAACTTCAGAAATCTTTTTACGGGCATAAACAAGTACCAAGGTGTTGTTTTTCAAAATTAAATGAAGCATTGAAGGAGTTTCGGTTTTCTCAATCGTCATTTGATTATTCATTATTTACATGTGATTCTAACAAGATTCTATCTCTAGATTTTGGTCTATGTAGATGATTTAATCATTGTGGAGAATACACCTAATGCAATTGATGGATTAAAAAAGAGGTTAAGTAAAAAAATTTACTTGAAGGACCTCGATAAATTGAAATACTTCTTGGTATTGAAGTGGCTCGAGGAGGTGATAGATTCTATCTTTCCCAAAGAAAGTATGCTTTAGACATTATTTCGGAATAAGGATTGTTGGGAAGTAAACCATAAGCAATCCCACTAGAACATCATCACAAGTTTAGTGATACTAAAGGACCCACAATCTCTGACCATGAAAAGTATAATCATCTTGTTAGTTGACTAATCTATTTGTTGTTTACTAGATCAGAATTAAGTTGTGTCGTATATGTTCTTTCCCAGTTCATGTATGCAAACAAGAACATTGCATGGTAGCACAACAAGTGGTAAGATGTCTAAAGAGTAATTCTGCTTAAACAAGAACATTACATGAAGGATATTTTATATTTCAAGGTTCTTAACCCATAGCATGGAAAACTAAGAACACATTATATGTTATCACTCTTTTTATTTGGGGCTGAGTATCGAGTAATGTGAGTTATTTGCTGTGAATTTAAGTGGATGTGGCAATTACTCTTAGACTTTAGGGTTAAAGTCTAATCCATGATGCTTTTGTGATAACAAATCAACAATTCAGATTGATTTCAATTCGGTTCTCCACGAGATAACTAAACACATCAAATTAATGTCATTTTGGTGGGTAATAAAGTGTCAGAATGATGTGTCCTAACAAGATATGTCATAATATAGTTACAATTGTCTCATATGATATCCAAAGTATTATAAGGAACAATTCAAGATGTTGCGCAAGTATGGAATCGCGGACCTCGAAGGTTAGTGACAATATTAACTTATTACGTGAATCATTGAATTTGACAATTACTTTAATATTCAACACTATTTTTGGATAAGATTTGACTATGATTTCTTCTAATTAGTGTAAATATTAATTTATATGTAATATAGAGAATATGATTTAATTGAGTGAATATTATTTATCTTTCCATTGGTTCAATAATATAAAATTAAATGTATTGCTAAAAACCGAAAAAAGACCTATGAGAGTTCGGACGTTGAGTTAACTTTCCTGAAGATGTTCAATAGCATGTTCCATCTTCTTTATTTTTCCAAAAAAGGCGAAAATGTGGAAAACAACAAATATAAATTGAAATCTCAAAATTTAGAATAATTAAATATGAATTGTATTCTAAATAATTAATTGTATTGGTGATTTATAAAAAGATATTTTATTCTTGTTTTTTAAACAAAAGATTGAAATACTACCTTACCGCAAAAAAGGGTTCCTAATTCCTATAATAGTCTAGTGTAATTATACCATCACCATGAGCTTAATGTCTTGACTAATTACTTACCAGTTACCATATTATTCATTAATATCACATATGGTAAGAAATTAAGAAAATATTATTTCCGTTATATTACCCTTAAACAGCATTATATTCATAATTAATACATTAATTTGTATTAAATGTTAATATGATACACTACGCTATAAATATAACAAAAAAAACGAGTATACGTACTTAAAATCAATGGCTAAATTCCTCGTGGTTTTCGTGATATTAGTAACATTTGCAGCCATTAGCATTTGCCAGGCGGATTTAATCGGCGATGTATGCCAGAGTTCTAAGAACCCTTCCTTATGCGATAAGGAACTCCGATCCGATCCAAAATCACGCGACGCGAATGGCACAGGCCTTGGAAAAATTGCAATACGCAAAGCAATAGCCGCCTCAAAATCGACAATCAGTGCCGCGAAATCGGTTAGAAATGAAGGAAATGGAGATATCGTTGATACCTGCGTCGAAACGTGCCGCGACGCCATTGACAATCTCAAAGATTGTAGCCGTTTGTTGCCTCCTCGTGGCCGCCAAGATATTGCTGATTTGCAGACAAAGGCTTCAGCAGCGGAGACTGACGTTGGAACTTGCGATGACGAGTTCGGAGATGATGAGCCGGCCAAAGTTAAGGCAGCTAGCCGCCGTGCGCAGGATCTCATAAGCGTGCTTCTCGTTGTGGCTAATGGGCTATAACTTACTTTATATTTATTTTAGAATTTGAGTCAAGTTGAGTTGAATTAAATTTAATATAATTAAATTACATATAATTAAATTAAATTAATTAATTCCTTCTCTGAACTCTCAAATGACGACTGTAGCCCGTAAGCCTTAATCTACACAATACACATTATTATATTTTAATCAAATTCAAATTAAATATAATATATTGAAGTAATACTAGATGCATATTATAATGAGAAAATGAGTGCTTAACTTTATTACTTTTGACAAATTTGGTTTGGTATTTCTATTGCCTTATGCATTTTTGTATATTGATTTTCAATATTTATAAAATTACGTAAAATTAATTATCTACATTTGAGACTATCATAGATTAGTTTTTTCTTAAATTTATGACATTCGTGAGCAATTTATATTTAGAACATGTTTCGTATAACTTTGATATATAAAGTGAATTTGGATAATTGATTTGACAATGAATACAAAAGATTGACGACTTATTTGATTTAACATAATTTGGAATTACGGTTACACAACATGAGAATCAAGCTAAGAAATCAATAAAAGTACAAGGATATATCACTATTAAACATATTATATAGTACAATACAAGTTAAATTATTATATATTAATGCATGAATTTATGATGTCGTAGTGATATTTAATATGGTGGAACACCTCTTTGAAATAAATTGGGTCAGCAAGTGTAGGTGGGGACGATCAACATACGTAAGTGGACGATCGACACGTATATTAGTGAGTCACAATCGATATTCTCGTGCAACATCATTGGTATCAAGGTCCACATCGTCATGACCGATCGTCGCCTATTCCCATACTTAACCAAATTTTGGCATGGATGGTTGGTCGGTACGAAGATATCAACAAAGATTGTGTCACCAATAATGAGCTACGCCGCATGACTTTTAGGTTGTAAAAGTCACTTTAATGTGCTTGAGGAATAGTGCATAGGATTGTGGAAATATTTTGTAATTTTATATTCTCCTCATTTTTTATAAAATGAAGAGTGTGAAATGACACGTTGTGAGCACGGCCTAACTTCACAATAACTCTTTGTATTTTGTTCTCATTAGTGATACATCTTCCTGGTATTATGCTCCATGAGTTTTCCTGCCGAATCTCGATTTCTCATGTAAAAGATCTAGTGTTCCTAATATTCGATTATTAGCTATCCTCATAAAGCAAATAAATATAATATTATTGAAAATAATATTATTGAAATAAAATATATCATAAATTTGTTTGGGATTATTATTTTAAACATATTAAATTGATCCATAATTTTTTTAAACAAATAAAATTTTAATTGGAAACTTTAAAGGAGAGGAGACAAAACACGAGAATGATTGGGCCATGGCTCAAAAAGCGTGATGGCAGAAAGCCTCACGATGGGAATCTCATTGTCCTCCCCGCTCCTTTTCTTTGATTTCGGCAAGGAATGTCTTACACTTAAGACTTAAATTCATACAAAAAAGTAAGATTTGCATCTAGTTTTTTTTTCATTTGTTGAGCGGATAAAAGGCTCTTCTTTTTGAAGTGAAACTGATAAAAAACAACAAATCAATGGATTGGTAGCCATTTTCAATATCTTGATTCAGAAAATTAAAGAAAGATGGCTTCTTTTGTTGGAATTACAGTAAAAAAACAGGTCCCACGTCGCAGAAATACGTTGATTTTAAGTGTCGTTCCATGCAGCAAAGAAGGGCAGGTGGGGAACATTAGCTAGTGGCTCTGCAGTTGAAATCCATGTATTGGAAGCAGTGTTTGTGTTGAGTAACATGGCATCACTCTTTAGATTGTCAACATATCTGTCTGGTGCTGGACTAGCTTCCCTTGAACTGTTCAAGCTTGTACCGAATGACGAGAATTGCGAAGGACATTCAAGAACATCTCTTTGGGTCGAAGATGCACCACCAATCAGATGATGAAGAGCAACTGAAAATGTGGGGTTCTGATAGTTTCCTCTGATTGGTTGTTGTTCAAAGCCAGGGCAGTTCTCAATCTTGTTCCTTCTTACTACTTCTCCAGATGGAAGTGTACTGCTAGACATTATCTTCTCCATGTCATATCGACAAGTGTCGAAGTTTGTAACCGCATTTGCACCCCGGAATTTGATTGCAGCAACATCATAAGCCTCAGCTGCTTCTTCTTGTGTACCTGAAACAAGTTTTGCAATGGTAATAAAAGGTGTAAAAACATCGTCTTTAGAATAGTACATTTCATTTTAACGTACAGTCAAAGTTTGCAGCTAGATCAGCCTTATAAAAGCATTGAAAAAGCTACGCATGAAAGAAAGAAAAAAAGTAATTGAGACATAAGATGAAGTCTTTATGACCTTTCCTTAAAGGAGAAATCAGTGCAAGAATCCAATACTAAATTGCAAATCATGACAAAACCAATTCACAGTAAAGTAAGGATATGTTTGAGCTTACTGAATGTTCCGAGATAGAGATCTTTGTTCCCGGCAACACGGCCAATTCTAGCTTGCCATCTTCCATGCTGATGATGCCTGAAAATACACACAAAAAATACATTCAATTGAACTTGAATCATTTAAAACTATTTTGAAGTAGTTTTTTTACCTTGTTACACCACGGTATATAGAAGCACCTCTGGAGAATCCACTGCTTTTCCTGAACAAATTGAGAGCAAGCTTCATATTTCAGACAAGTAAATTGGAATACAAGATTTATGAATACCTTCTTAAGTGAGCTACATATTCCTGCCTACTCATGTTCTTCATTTCCTCTAGTTCTTGATGATAATTTTCCAACTGTTGTACGAAGAGTGATAGATCAAAATCTACTATTTAAATCCATGGGAATTAAAGTTTCACACATACAGCAAAGTTTACGTGGGTAGAAGGACCCCAGTACTTGAGAGCAGCAAGATCATAAGCTCTAGCAGCCTTTTCTTCCATGTCATAGCCACCTGATAATGAAGATTCAAGTTTATAATCCATTTTTGATGCTATGTAATTTTTGTTACTTTTTCTTACCAAGGTAAACTGAAGATTTGTGGGAATGACGTTGCGGGCCAGGATGAAACGAAATACATAAATGATAAGTCAGAATTTTTTACACATGAGAGTCAAAGTGTTCACACATGAGAGATTTAATCTCTAAGCTAACCTTGTCTTCCTTTTCTGGTTTGTCCTTCTTTCTTGCAGCTATTATCCCATAAATGAGCTTCATACCGACCAGTCCATCGATGCCTGAAGAAAAAACAAATAATAATCATGTGCTTTGTAAGAAAAGTCTAGAATTCTAACTAACCTTGTAACCCCTCTATACTGAGATGTTCTTTGTCCAAATGTGTCGATAGATTTTCGATGAACAGTTTGTTTCTGGGTTAACTTCTCGGGGGCTCTTTTCCTGACTGTCATTGGTAAACATTCAGTGGTTTCAGAAGGTGAAATTTGTCTGGAAGCAGTGACACAGCTTGATTGAGAACCAGGACTCATAGATAAGCTTAAAGACTGTAAATCCCCATAACTCATTGGACCTCCATTTTGAACCATCATTGCGTTGTTATTGTTGGTAGTTCCGGAAAAAGGATTAGGCAGAGTTTGATGATGATTAGTCCAAGCTTTCTGAAACTGGATTTCTTCTGCAGACATTGAAGGAATCCGACTAACGAGGTGAGGTTGCCCAGAAAAGTAGTGATTTTGCTCTTGTCTTAACGGCTCTTGGTTGTAGAAAATACTGTCTAAGCTAAGAACCATGGCGTCATGAGCAGCCATTGTTGCACCTCCTAAGAAATCTTCAAGTTTAGGAGAACCGGGAACCATTCCTTCAAGAAAGAAAACAAGTCATAAACAGTAATAAAGAATAAAATGGAGTAGAAAGTAAAGGAAACAAGCAAAACCTCCAAGAATACATAAAGAGCCATCTGATTTAAGAGGCATTCCAGACAAAGAAGAAGAAGAAGAAGAAAAGTCAGCATTTTGGGCATCACCAAAAGAAGAAAGGTAGAAATTTGAGGCGATTGCTGAAGCAGAAGAAGGTTCATTGTGAGGAATCAACTGGGAATGAAGAATGGAATTTGAAGGTTCCATTTTCATTTGGGGAGAGAGGGAAAACCCCAACCAGCTATTATTTTCTTCGTTCATGGACTTCATTTTGTTTTCAAACAAGATCAATCATTGGGCAACAATCATGATATGTTAAGTTGCTGCTTTCGTTTTCAGAAACTCAACTTGAAAAATGAAGTTGAAAAAATAAAAATCATTCTTATACTCCTACTAGCTACCCACATCTCTCTCAGTTTCAGACAAGCAAGGAATGAACAGAGAGGGCCCTTTAAAGAAAACAAAAAGAAGGCAACTCTAAGCAAAGGGAACGTATGCTGGGAAACAGGCAGCAGCATTCCATAGGAATTTGTGTTTAAACTTTAAACTAACCATCTTCTTTCTTTCACAATATTTTAACTCTGTACAATTTTCATAATATATATTAGGATGGGGGGTGCTTTGCCTAGTTAATCCTTTCCAGAATATATTGTGATTGCTGACTCACACCAACCCCCTGAACCATTGAGCTACATAGTACCCGTTGGTCCAATAAATTGAAAAATTAAGCCACTTATTACAAATCTAATTCAACATATTAAACAGTTGATTTATTACAAGAAATCGTACAATCATATAATTAAAAGAAAAACAAAAAAATTGGTCACATAACAACCTCGGATTAATATGTTGTGGATCTGAGTTTATATCTTTCACATTATTTCCGAGAGATTAACCCTAATTTGTATTTGTAGTGGTTGGACCTATTTGTATCCATTTCATCTTTATTTTTGAAAATATAATTAGTATGTTACATTAAAGTTGAGAATTAGGTGTGATTATTTTGATATTGGCAGGTACCTGAATGAATTGAGCAAAAGAAAGAATTGTGAAATAATTAATAAAATCCACCCAATAAGAAAGAGATATTGAAATAGTATTATTTAGACATTATGAGGAGAATACCTGTGGAAAGCAGAGAGGAATTAAATTGAGGAGACAAGTTTCAGTTGATATAAGGAAGAAAGAGTATGCGCAGGCAGCCCTTTTGTCTCTGTTAATAGCATTTGTGAGAGGTCATTTTCTAAGAAGAAATGTAGAGTCACAATCGCGTTAGATTCTCTTGTATTGTAGAAGCATTGACCTTGTAATAAGTTAATACAAAACAAAACCCCATGTCTTTATCGTTTACATATCTAACACAATCCAAAAACGACAGGTGGGGAAGGGGCTCTGCTCTGCTCTGCATCTGCTCTGCATCATCTGCCTTCTGCTGCTGATACTGAATCACAAGAGAAAAAGAGGATTTATTGTGCTGCCTCATGCACATTTAATACCCTCAATCTACATTTACATTTGCTTTAAATCAACATTTCATATATAATCGTTAGACTGATTCCGTAAGTTACTATTCGATTCATCAAGAATATAAACTTTATTTTTGACTCGATTATAATTATTAAATAAAAATAAAATATAAAGATAATTGTTAGAAATTTATTGAAATTGTATAAATACAAAGTTTAAAATTAAAAATATTTATTAATTTATTTTATAAGAATATTTATATTATAGAAAATAAGAATTGGTCGTCGATTTTATTATTTCCTAAAAAACAACCACTTTCTGATGTATTATCGTTTGTACGAATAATTCAAAATTAAATCAATAATATAATTAAGTCATGAAACGTACATAAGTTACGTTTCCGATGAAGAAAAAAAACAAAACAACATCGTTTTGTGTCAAATATCAAGTGTGGGAGCAAGTCAGAGAATCCAACTCAGTCCGAAATTGGTGAATGTGAAAATTTGAACAATCGATGCCACATACCATAATTCTTTTCAATATTTAATAATCACTTACGTATAAATAGTGTTTGCATACTGTAAATATCATGACAATAAAATTATTAATTACAAGTTGTAAAATTAATCTCTCTAAATTTTTAATTGCATATTTGACCTTCAAAAAAACTCAAATTGCTTATTTGTCATGCTTATTGGGATATACGAACAATATTGATAGATTATAAGAAAATACAAAACTTAAAAACACAAGATAGACGACACAAGAAATTTAAAGTGATAAATCACATTAAAATAAAAAAGTAAAATTCAATACCATAAGAAAAATTAAATCTCAAGATGTCTTAGATATAGAAATGTTTGAGATAAATAATAAAACTATCAAATATTTTCTATATTTAATCATATATGAAAAAGTGATTCTTGCATAATCAAATATATATATATGATTTCATATATAATCATTTGAAAATATCTTGTTATCTTCAAACATTCGTTATTGATATGTCTTATGAGCAGTTATCGACATATTGACAACTTCATCTCACATCGAGCACATTGACTTGTCTTATTCAGCATTGTGTGATCGGTACCAATATACCAATATTGATTTGTCTCCATTTAGTGTAGTTGATAGTTATTTGAGCATCACTGTATGCTTAGTGTAGTGCATCATCATGTAATACCCACACTTAACAAACCTAACATTCAATTCATATTTAAAATGTATAAATAGCATTTACTTTGATATTATAACATTAAAAGATATAATGATTATATCAAACAAAATTTGCAAAATGCAAAAGTATTGATATCTTTAACTAAAAGTGTATGGTTAAGTGTAGTCGAATGTCATATGATATCCACACTCTAGAACCCTAATGTTCATGAATATTTTAAATGTATCAATTATTTTTATTTGATCTTATAACTTAAAAAATTATAATGATTATATCAACCAACCCTGAAAAATGTAAAAATAACACTTTAAGTTGTTAAAATTTCTTACACGAAAAGTAACAAAAAAACACTAATATCCATGTAAGAGTGATACTTAAAATGCTTTGAAANTTTGCGAAAATACGCAATTTTGGGGACCAAAATTGCCAAATCATCAAAACTTTGGGGACTGTTTTTGCCACTAAAACTTTGGGGACCAAAATTGTCAAATTATCCAAACTTTGAGAACCCAAGTCGCCATTTTCTCATATTTAATCATATATGAAAAAGTGATTCTTGCATAATCAAATATATATATATGATTTCATATATAATCATTTGAAAATATCTTGTTATCTTCAAACATTCGTTATTGATATGTCTTATGAGCAGTTATCGACATATCGACAACTTCATCTCACATCGAGCACATTGACTTGTCTTATTCAGCATTGTGTGATCGGTACAATTGACCAATATACCAATATCGATTTGTCTCCATTTAGTGTAGTTGATAGTTATTTGAGCATCACTGTATGCTTAGTGTAGTGCATCATCATGTAATACCCACACTTAACAAACCTAACATTCAATTCATATTTAAAATGTATAAATAGCATTTACTTTGATATTATAACATTAAAAGATATAATTATTATATCAAACAAAAATTTGCAAAATGCAAAAGTATTGATATCTTTAACTAAAAGTGTATGGTTAAGTGTAGTGGAATGTCATATGATATCCACACTCTGGAACCCTAATGTTCATGAATATTTTAAATGTATCAATTATTTTTATTTGATCTTATAACTTAAAAAATTGTAATGATTATATCAACCAACCCTAAAAAATGTAAAAATAACACTTTAAGTTGTTAAAATTTCTTACACGAAAAGTAACAAAAAAACACTAATATCCATGTAAGAGTGATACTTAAAATGCTTTGAAACTTCATATTAAATACATAACTTATAAACTTTTATAATATTTAAACTTATCTATAACCTGGTTAGTTTCATCATACATACATGCCAACATATGTACTTTTACATTTGAACCTATCATAAATTTTAGATTAATTTGATATTGAATAAATTTGAAGGACAATTTCTATTATAAGTTTGTCACTCAGAATATTATTTTATAATTTCTATTAATTTAAGGCTTTAGGGTTCAATAATAAACCGGGTCGTGAGATTTGGCCAAATAGCACACAACAAAAAATTGATTTGCAAAATAGCTCACTTTACTCAAACATTAGATAAATAACTTGTTTTGTCTAAAATTTGCTAAATAGCTTGCTCCAGTTTTTTGGTGTTGAAAACTTTTAATTTAGTCAGTTTCAAGTGTAATACACAACATATTTGTTTTTAATTTTTAAAAATAATTCATAGAAAAGAAAATTAAATGATCGTCGTACAGTTTTAGGAAATGACTCGTTAATTATTCTTTTTTACTTTACTTATTATAGATTTATATTTCTAGTGTTATAATATATAGCAAAGACCATATAACACGATACTTTAGTTATCGGACAAAACACCGATATCGTCTATTATTTCATTTCTCGATTGTTATCCAATAGTATAACCCGATATCACCTATATTTTACATATTGATTTATATGAAAATATATGTTCCGATTCGGAGCGTATAACCGAGATATCGGTCGATCTTCGCTATTTTAGGTGTTATGCCATATAATATTTTAATATTATAATTTAATTTGTTCCTAAAAATTATTGTGTTTTGTTTTGTAATGTCTTAAATAAACTCAATTTAATATATATAGTATGATTTGCAATTCGTTTGTAAAATAAGATTCAAATAAACACAATTTTATTTTCTATAAATTATTTTTTAAAATTTAAAATAAGTATGTACATCAATAAGTGACAACACTGACAAAATTGGAATGTAGCTATTTAGCAAATACTTAATAAATGTGAGCTATTTGGCCAAGGAAAGTTTTGCAGTGTGCCATTTGGTTAAAAAGCACACTGCAAAACTTTCTTTGGCCAAATAGTTCACATTCATTAAATATTTGTTAAATAGTTTCATTCCAATTTTGTCAGTGTTGTCAGACTTAGCCCTTATTACATACATACTTATTTTTAATTTTAAAAAATAATTTATAGAAAATAAAATTGTGTTTATTTGAATCTTATTTTTACAAACGAATTGCAAATCATACTATATATATTAAATTATGTTTATTTAAGACATTACAAAACAAAGCACAATAATTTTTAAGGATAAATTAATTATGATATTAAAATATTATATCGGATGACACCTAAAATAGCGAAGATCGATCGATATCTCGGTTATACTCTTCGAATCGGAACATATATTTTCATATAAATCAATATGTAAAATATAGGTGGTACCGAGTTATACTATTGGATAACAATCGATAAATGAAATAATAGACGATATTAGTGTTTTCTCCGATAACTAAAGTATCGTGTTATAGGGTCTTTGCTATATATTATAACACTAGAAATATAAATCTATAATAAGTAAAGTAAAAAATAATAATTATCTGGTCATCTCCTAAAACTATACGATGAGCATTTAATTTTATTTTCTATGAATTATTTTTAAAAATTAAAAACAAATACGTATTGTATATTACACTTAAAACTGATCAAATTAAAAATTTGCAACACTACAAAACTGGAACCAAGCTATTTAGCAAATTTTATAAAAAAGCAGATTATTTAGTAAAGTGAGTTATTTTATAATACAATTTTTAGCACTGAGTTATTTGATCAAATCACCCGTAATAAATTAGGCTTGATTATATTATTAAAAATATAAAAAAAAGTTATTTGACGGGACTGCTGCGTGGCAGAATTTTCGGGATACGGGCGGCTGACTTTGTTGGTAGGCTCGGTTTAGGCTATTTTATTTTGCAGGCCTACTTCATGTAATCCTATATAGGGGCAAGGGTGTCAAAAGTATTTTTTCATATATTTAAAATTAAATATATTTCAATAAAAAATTGTTGGAAAATTGACATTAATTTATAATAAGAAAGTTGCTTGTACGAATTACCAATGGGATTTATAATTTGATGTTATTAGATTCAACTGATATTATTTTATTATGTAGGTTGAAAGGATTGGGGCAAATTTTACAAATAATACACTTACAAAAACATGCTTGCAAAATAATTTGTTTTAGTAAAGCATCTGACAAATAATTGGTTCGAATTTTATATGTAAAATAATCTATTTTTATCTATTTTAATCAATAAAATAATTTATATATTACTTATATATATTAATTACAAATTGTTGAGAACCCTTAAACCGGGTACCTAGGATGTGTTCTTGTTGAGAACCATTAAATCGAGACCAATGATGAGTTCTAAACAAAGATGAATGTGGTCAGGCTCAAGCAATGATTCGACAGCTGAAATTACCAAGTATAGGATCAGGTCCAGCAGACAGCTTAGGGTTCGACAGACTGCTTCGGTCCCGGAGGACACCTTAAGGCCAAGCAGGCAGCTTCGGTCCCAACGGACAGCTTAGGGCCAAACAGACAGCTTAGGTCTCAAAATACAGGATCGGTCCCGGCAGACTGCTTAGGGCCCGGCAGACTAGATGTTGACCCATCAGCATGCGTTCCACGGCTCAGGCTCAACCACGTTTTACAGCATGTGAAAACAACCTCCAACAACCTTATCAGAGGTGGTTACAGGGCGTGGATTACACGCATCTCCCCTCTATAAATACATAGCAAAAAGATAAGCTTAAGAGGACCCTTTGGAGGGTAATTTCGACGAACCCTAACCGCTGTAATTTCATTTTCACTGCTCTTATTCCCTTTGTACATTTTCATTGGTTTATTAATGAATTTGCCGTAGAGGTTCTCATCTCGGCAACGTGGTTTATTTCCCCTTTCTTAAGGGGTTTTTCCACGCTAAAATCGCATGTGTTCTTTCCATTTCTATATTTCAAGTTGTCTCAACAAACAACAAATAAAACCGGTTTTCAGAATTCGGTGACTGTTGGTACCTCTAAAAAGGAACCACAACACAAATATATAATAAATTAAAATATAATATGAAAATATTGATAAAATATTATATATGGCGACACTTGAAATACTGGGTATCGATCGAATTGTAATTTAATTTATTTTACATATCGTTCATACACCCCGAATAGGAACATACGTTTATATATCGATGGATATGTGAAATACAAAAAAGAACTGTGTTATAGTGCAGGATACCGACCGATGCATAAAATATCAGGATGTGTAAGTGTTATGTCGGATAACTCTCGGTATCGTATTATTGGATCGAATCCTATGTTTTTTCGGATATGACATTAAAATACGTAAAATAATGACTTGTACCGATACGAGTCGTATAACTAGTATGACCGATATATCGATGAATAACAAAATTAATTTATACTAAAAGATATAATACTTATATCTCATATGTCGTCTGATATAATATTTTATAAATATATAAAAATATTATATAATATTTTTATATTTTTGTAAATATCATACGACTATTATAAACTATTATATAATATTTTATATACGACTTTATATAATAGTCGTATAATATTTTTATATTATATTTTAATTTATTATACATTTTTAATTAATATATAAATTATTTTATTCATTTATATTTAAAATATATAAAAATATACTATTTAACATATAAAATATGAATGCATGTTATTTGACAAATGTTTCCAAAGACATTATTTTACGAACATTTTTATGGGAGTTGGTTATTTGGCCAATTTACCCGGATTGTAACTTATACTTAATTATAATTCTATATATATTATAGTGTTTGTTTCGATAAACTAATTTATCACACAAAATATAATTAAACAATATACAACAATCATATAAGGATAATCCTATCAAGACAATCATAATTTATAAATAATCTTTGTTATTCTCATGTAAATGTTATACAAAATTCTATGATTTACTTTGTATATATCTTTTTTATTGTTGTTGTAAAAACCAAGGTAACAATCGTTACATACCGAATTAATTGCAATATGTTTTTAATCTTTATTAATTGTGGGACAATTTAATGAAATACTAGCTGTTGTGGTTAAAAACCAATGGATATCAACAGTTATCCGATTCGTGATAAAATGAACTCGGTTTTGATTTATTTAGATTGGGGGAAACGATTATAAAAGAAAATGGACAAATAACACAATGATTTTAACGTAGAAAACCCCTGGAAATGAGAAAAAACAACATGACTAAGAGCTGAAAACGTACTTAATAGAACAGTTCATTTTACAAATGATAAGGACTTATAAAAATGACTAAGGTAAAATACAAAACACGAGGGAGAAAACCAGCAGAGTGTAAACTGATTCACGCGTCAAAAGGTCATGTCTTCATTTGCCATCGAGCCTTGAATTTATAAAGAAGAAAACGCATATGGATTACGCTATGTAACCACCTCTAACAAGTTCGTTTTCCTATGGGGGAAAAAGTCGGTGAGCCCGAAGTACGGACTGCGTGATTGGGCCTAAAGCATGGAAATCATGCCTATGCCGGAGCCCAGGACACGTGGGCTGTAACCGTCTGGACCGATCCCTTGGATCGGTCCCCGAATGATGGATAATATGCAACGCTAAACCTTCGGTCCTGACTTGATTATTGGGTTTAGTCCAACTGGGTCTTCGACTCCAACTATCATTGTTGGGTTGAATTTTTATCAGAAGTTGGATCTGGGTTTTTAGGTTCGGCTTCCATCACTTGGGCCAATCTTTAATAGCTTGGACCTAAATTCTCTTCACTAGCGAATGTGAACACAAACGATTTAACGTGAAAAACTCTAAGAATGAGGGATAAACAAGAGGACTATAGTATGAACAATCTCAGTCAATGCGAAATCAACAAAAACAATTTACAATAGATGTGCGTTTAAGAAAATAACGATTGAAATGGGAAAAACATTGAGATCTGATTAACTTTCTAAATGGCCGACCATGAATTACTTTCACCGGCACGCGGAGCTGCCGCCGCGTGATTGGGATGATCATGTGGTGTTTACTGATTTTAGTCGGCTGATGAACCAGATTGCGACGATTCGTAGTATGGAGAGGAGGTTTGTAACAACTCTGATCACTCTTAACTTGTAAATTATTCTCGTTCGATGCATATATGTATATCCTCATAACTCTTGTTTTCTTTCAGACGGAGCAGACGTGCATAGAGTTGGGTATTGTGGCTCCAGTTGGGGAATAATGCATGTTAAGGCATTCCGAGCTCGACTATCCACATATTGGTGGGGAGCAGACCAAAAGGGTGCATAGAAATTAATGCAAAACTAGCGGGAGAAGCATGCCCAGGATGTGGCGGCACTTAGGGCTGAGCACAAAAAGGCGATTGAAGCTTTGACCTCCGGTATTTCTTCAAAGTGAGTACCTAGACTTTGAGAATTTTGGCATAGCATTAACTTCGGAGGAAAAAGAGAAGTTGGATGCTAGCCTCTCCGGGAAATTTAAGCTTGATCACGAAATGGAGAAACTAGATTGCTCCCAGGATTCGTTCGGGACACTTCAATTTAACTTGGAGGAGGATCTGCACTAAAGGTGTGTAAAGGAAAAAGAAATACGAATTAGGGTACTAACGTCGTTCCCTTTTCCCCTTTGTTTTGCAGGCTAGGCCACTGGTGAAGATAAGATGAGATGGGATCGAAAGCACTGACCCATACTCAGATAAAGCCGAAAGTGCTGGAAAACAGAATTAACCGTTCCCTCCTCTACAAAAAAAGAAGACGCAGAACAGTTAAAGTGAGAGACGAAGTGCAGAAAAGAAAACTGACTCACTTGGATCATCTTGAACAAGAGAGCAAGATCGACGCCTGGGGATACAGTGACTGATTCCAGTGACGATAGAAAGGGAAGGCTTCAACAATAGCGGAAAGTGGAAGCTTGATCTCTTCAACAAACAAAAGGATAATTCTAGTCTTGTGTATCTAGCCTGTTTCTGTTGTGTATGTAGAAAAGTGAACGCAAGTCTAGTGGATTGGATCGACGATCGATCCTGAGGTTTTTCTCCGGATATACTCTGATTTCCTCTTAAAAGTTTGGTGTCTAGAACAACAAATCAACTGCTTTAATTAACAAACAGCAAATCTGAAGTTTCTAACCGCATTCAAGAATAGAATCAACTGATTGATAAGGAGGTTTATTTCTCCAACAAGTAGTGGCTCATGCAGGTCCTTCCTGCGGAAATTGATCAAGACAATAAGAACCAGGTACAACTTGAAGGATCTCAAGAAGTCATATCAAAATCTGACTCTAGGGAGATCTAGAGTGGTATTCAGAACAGTATGATAGGAGAACCGTACTCGATGATCAAGTTAACATCAAAGAATTATTTGGAATGGAAGAATTGAATGCACGACTTGCTATTTTGCAGGTTCTTGTATGAACCAGTCAAGGTTGGTGCTGTTAAACCAATAAAATATTCACAAGAGCACTGGGACATGAAGCATATACAATGACTAGGCTTTGTACGACAATGCATCGACAGCGTAAACTATCATCATGTAGCAAAAGAAACGAATGCCAAATGTATGTGGGAAAAACTTGAGAGCATCTTTAAACCAAAGTCATCACACAATCTCAAGGTTTATTGTTTAAAATATTGATGAGACTAAGGTACAAAGAAGACTCACCATTGACTGATCACCTTGGACTATTCCAAGAAATTGTGAATAAGCTACCTGAAACAGATTGTATTTTGGAAGATAAAGTATTGACACATATGCTGATAGAGACTCTACCAGACTCTTGGGAGTCCATTGTAATATCTATTAACTCATCAAAACCAAAAGGCGCTATGAAATTGGAAGTAGTAAATAAATGCTTAATAAATGAAGGTTTAAGAAGGGAATAAGTGACTGTCTCAGTAGTCAAAGAGACCCTGGCAGTTGTGAACTCCAGAAATCAGCATAGAACCCAAAGCTACACAAAGAAAGGTGACGGCAAGGGGAAGAAGAATCCAAAGGAAGACAAAACTAAGTCTGATCAAAGCCAAAAGAAGACTAGAAGTTGTAATTGGTGTGGAAAGATCGGCCACTTAAAAAAGAACTATTGGTTCTGGAAGAAGGTAAAAGGAACAGAACTAGTCGCAGCCACAAATCAAGAAGAGATCCTAGTCGTTGCCCCAACAGTGGAAACAAAAGGGGAGTCTAAAAATCAAGGAATGGTGTGGATTATAGATTTAGGAGACTTCTATCATGCCACTCCCAAAAGGGACAGTTTTTTTCATATTTTGAAGAAGATCTAGGCATTGTAAAAATGAGAAATCACAGTTGTATTTCAGTCAAGGGAATTGGAACGATAGAACTAATCACTGAAGATGGACACAAGTTGATGCTTAAGGATGTAAGGCACATTCCTGAATTGAGACTGAATTTACTATCAACATCGGTTTTAGACAAAGAAGGATACACAAGTCTGGCATTCAACAGCAGCTGGAAACTAATAAAGGATGGTTGCACCATTGCTGAAGGGAAATTATCAAGCACTCTTTACAAGATTATCTTAAAACCGACTGGTGCAAAAATTAATTACTTGAGCAAAAATAACATGTATTAGCAATGACACAAAAGACCAGGACACATCTCGGAGGCTGGTCTGGCCAAGCTCAGAAAGGATGGCCTAGTTTCCATCGAAGGAGGAAAGCATGAAAAAATATGTCAAGAATGTATTTTAGGAAAACAATCAAAGCTGCATTTAAAACTGAAATAAAGAAGAAGGAGGGGACACTTGATCTAGTATTTTCAGACGTGTGTTCTTTGGATGTGGTATCTAGAGGAGGAAACAAGTATTTTGTATCCTTCATTGATGATGCAAGCAGAAAAGTCTGGACCTACCCTATCCAAACCAAAGATAAGGTGTTCCAAAAATTTCAAGATTGGCTAGCAATCGTAGAAATGGAAAAAATGAAAAAATTGAAGACACTAAGGACTGACAACGGTGGAGAATACATTTATAATGAGTTTAATCTATTTTGCAGGTCCACAGGGATAAGGCATGAAAGAACAACTCCCGGAACACCCCAACACAATGGAACTACAGAAAGATTTAACATAATACTTTTAAATAAAGTGAGATGCATGCTCAAAACATCAAATCTGCCAAGGGATTTTTGGGCAGAAGCTTTGGGAGCAGTATGTTATCTGGTAAATCGATCTCTAGCTACCAGAATAGGATTGGAGACACCTGAAGGAAAATGGACAAGTAAGATCCCAACCCTAAAACATTTAAATGTTTTTGGTTGCAACGCTCTAGTGCATATCCCAAAAGAAAACAGAAGAAAGTTAGATTATCACGCAGAGGAATGTATTTTCTTAGGGTATGGAGATCATTAGTTTGGATATAAGTTTTGGGACCCAAGACTGAGAGGATATTCACATCAAGTGATGCTCAATTCTTGGAAAATCAAACAATTCAGGAACTAAGTAAAGAAAGCCCAGAACCTGAAGCACGTACTGAAATAAGAATTGAAGGAGAAGTCTACTTACCTGGACAAGAGTTACCTGATGAAAGTTCTGCAAAACTAAAAATCTACAAGCTGAAGGAACCATGTGAAAGTTTACATGAAGATGCATATGAAATTGAAGAACCAGTATGTGAAGCCCCTTAAGAAGAAATAATTAGGGCATCATATAGTGGACAGGAAAAGCAAACTCATAACCTAGAGCACATAGGAGCCAGAATTAAGAAACCATCATCAAGGTATCCACCATCGGACTATGTCCTAGTGACAGAAGAAGGAGAACCAGAATCATATAATGAGGAAATAAGATCAGATGAAAAGGAAAAATGGCAGCAAGCAATGCATGAAAAAATCAATTTACTAAGGAAAAATCAAACCTTTGAGCTTGTTGATCTCCTTGTTGCAAGGAAAGCCCTGGAAAATAAATGGGTATACATGTTAAAGTAAGAAGCAGATAACACAATAAGATACAAAGCAGACTTGTAGTTAAGAGATTTAGACAAAGGAGGGAGTAGATTTTGATGAAATCTTCTCCTCGATTGTCATATTCACTACAATCAGGATACTCCTCACTACTGTAGCTCAACTTGATCTAGAATTAGAGCAGATGGATGTAAAAATAACCTTCTTAAATGGAAATCTCGAGGAGGAAATATATATGAGATAACCTATAGGCTTTGAGGAGAAGCAAGCATCCTACAAAGTTTGCAAACTAAATAGAAGTCTATACGGTTTGAAGGAGGCTCCAAGGATGTGGAACAAAAGATTTGATGCCTTTATGAGACAAGAAAATTTAAAAAGAACTGAAAGTGATCATTGTGCCTACTATAAGGAGGAGAGTGACGGTAACTTTATAATATTTCTTTTGTATGTGGATGACCTTTTGTTTGCCAGTACCACAACTAACTTAATATGGAAACTAAAAGAAAATTTGGTAGCTTCATTCGAGGCGAAGGATTTAGGAGCAATAAAAAGGAATCTAGCAATGAGTATAACTAGAAAAGGGGAACTCATACTACTCACAATATCCCAAAGCACATATATTGACATAATATTGAATAAGTTCATTATGGTAGGAGAAAAGCCACTTTCCACTCCTATGTCAAACTACCTAGTACTCAACAAGAGTCAATCACCATCTACAGAAGCTGAATATGACGAGATGGAAAGAATATTATACTCCTCATCAGTGGGGTCAATCATGTATCTTATAGTATCAACAAGACCAGATATAGCCTATCCTATTACATTCCTGAGCAATCATGGCAGGGAACATTGAGAGGGGGTGAAGTTGCTATTAAGATACCTAGCAGGAACTAAAGATGTGATACTAAGCTACAGGGGAAGTACACAGAAATAACTGCTTACTAAGACTCAGACCATGCAGGAGACATTGATACTCGAAGATCAACCACAGGTTATGTGATTCTTATGGCTCAAGCATCAATATTCTGGCAATCAAGGCTACAGAAGACTGTGACTCTATCGTCTACTAAGGCAGAATACATGGCGTTAACAGAAACATCTAAAGAACTCATCTGGTCACTAGGATCACCAAAGAGTTGGAACTGGAAAGTGAAGAACCTAGACTACTATGTGATAGTCAAAGTGCTATCGGCTTAGCATGAACCCTACCTTTCACAGCAGAAAAAACATATCGACCTAAAAACTCACTCGATTAGGGAAGCTCTAAGTCGGAAGAATTTAAACTGGAAAAAGTACACACAACAAAAAACTTAGCGGATATGCTTACCAAATTCGTACCTGCTAACAAACACCTTTTCTGTGTCGAGGAAGCTAGGCTACTTCGGTCACGTTTCTGATTGCAACTTAGCATCGCCATCATTAGCCGTCAGCGTGAGGGGAAGTTTGTAAAGGTAAGGAAAAAGAAATGCGAATTAAGGTACTAACGTCGTTCCCTTTTTCCCTTTGTTTTGCAGGCTGAGCCGCTAGTGAAGATAAGAAGAGATGGGCCCGAAAGCACTGTTCCATACTCAGATAAAGCGCAAAGTGTTGGAAAACAGAATTAACCATTCCCTTCTCTACAAAACAAGAAGATGCAGAATAGTTAATGTGAGAGAAGAAGTGCAAAAAAGAAAACTGGCTCACATGGATCATCTTGAACAAGAGAGCAAGATCGTCGCTTGGGGATACAATGACTGATTCCAGCGATGATAGAAAGGAAAGGCTTCAACAACAGCGAAAAGTGGAAGTTTGATCTCTTCAACAGACAAAAGGATAATTCTAGTCTTGTGTATCTAGCATATTTCTCTTGTATCTATATAAAAGTGAACACAAGTCTAGTGCACTGGATCGACGATCAATCCCGAAGTTTTTCTCCGGGTATACTCCACTTTCCTAGTAAAATTTTGGTGTCTAGAACAACAAATCAACTGCGATAATTAACAAAGAGCAAATATGAAGTTACTAACTGCATTCAAGAATAGAATCAACTGATTGATAAGGAGGTTTATTTCTCCAATAGGGTGGGCATGGGCCGAGCATCGGCCGACCCAACCCGTGGGCCAACCCGTTCAGATTTTATTTACGGGTTTGACCAATACAATCAACTCGTGACCCGTATGGGCCGGCCTGTACGGGTCAATAGTTATAATGGGCCAATTGATTTATTTAGGGTTTAATTAGCCAATTATATATATAATTAGATTTTAGTTAATTTTTAGGTAATATTTTTTAAACTTTGCTTGATAGCCGCAGCAGCACTTTGAACTTCATAGCCCCAGCAGTACATTGCCCTTGATAGCCGCATGAGACACTTTGAAGTTTGAAGAAACTCTTTTGCTAGCCATATTTGGGTTCTTGTCTACATTTAAGTCGGGTAATATTCGGTAATATAAATATTAATTTAGTAATTTATTTGTTTCAATTCGAATTTCGTTATTTGAAATTAAGAGTTTTTGTTTATTTTTTATATGTTTGGTTGTATGTTATATGGTTTATAGAATTTTCTTGATTTATAAATGTGATGTGATAGCTAAATTTTTTTATCGAAAATATTGAGGTACTTTTCATTTTTTGTTTCGTTTTAATTACATTTTTATTAGAAAATTGATAAAAGTAACTATTTGTTAGAAAATTTAAGTCCTTATATGAATGCTGAAAATTTTGAAGAAGAACAAATTAATTTAGATGATATTTTTGAAAATATTGGATCAAATTCATCTGTATCTTCAAATAAACGTTCATCAATGTGAGATCATTTTGAATTAAATAACCCAACACCGAATACTATTCGATGCATTCATTGGGGAGAAACATATAAGTTTCATAATGATAAAGGAAAATATGGGGTACGGGTAATATGAAAAGACATATGGAAAAAAAAACATAAGGGAATGTTATGTAATTCTAGACAAACTCAACTTAATATAACCGAAGGATTGCTTTATGGAAACCTTATTTTTAATTTAGAAAAATTTCAACATGTTTTTGTTCTTTGGCTTATTTCAAGAGAGTTATCATTATCTACTGTTGAAGATGAAGGGTTTAATGAATAAATTTGCACTCTAGCTCAACCAGCATATAAATGATTTTCTTAAAAAAAACACGTAGAATTGCATTAAATGAGTTTGAGAAATCGAAAAAACTTTTAATTTCGAAATTTGAATCTTTAAAGTGTAAATTTTCTTTGACATGTGTTAGTTGGTTAAGTATAAATAATGAAAGTTATATTGTTGTGACATGTTCATGGATTGATAATGATTGATATTTGGAAAAAAAGATTCTAGCTTTTAAGCTTTGGAGTTATCCTCATTTTGGTTCATATATATATAATACTATTATGAATGTGTGTCGTGACTATGGTATCTCTTCTAAAATCTTTTCAATTTCAGTGAATAATGCTTCATCTAATAATAATGCAATTAGTTCTTTGAAAAAAGTTTAAATCCAATTTTGGATAGTGCTTTTTTCATAATAAGTGTATATGTCATATTTTCAATTTATGTGTCCGATGGATTGACTATTGCCGAAGATGTTATCAAACCTTTTCGTGAAATTGTTTTACATGTTAGACATTCATATGCTAGACGAGAGGAGCTAAAACGTTTGTGTATTGCGAATAATATGTCATTTAAACGATTAAAACTTGATTGCAAACTAGGTGGAACTCTAATTATGATATGATAACTATGCAAATTGAATATAAAGTTCCCTTAATTCAATTTTCAGAATATCTTCCCGGAATAAATTGTGTTGTTGATGATTCTACTTTTCATATTCTTTCTTCATTGGTTTCTTTGTTAGGTGTATTTTATTTTTCGACTAAATTGCTAAGTGGTTCTTTGTTTCTAACTACTGATTTACTTGTTCTATCATTACTACGTATTTCTTATATTTTCAACAACTTTGTGTGTGCTCCTCCTTTTAATGAAATTATTGAGATCATGCAAAAGAAATTTTTAAAGTATTTTCACAATATTCCTAAATTGTATCTTGTTGCATCAATTTTGGATCCTAGAATAAAGGAAAATAGTTTGAAAACAATGTTTTATTTGTATGGTAGTTGTTTTAAGGAGTAATATGAGTATGCAATAAATATTTTTAAAATGGAGAGCGAAACAATTTCAACTATTAAAACGATGTATGAATTATAAAGCGAAACAATTTCAACTATTAAAACGATGATGAAGTATAAAACGATGTATGAACTATTTTTAAGACATTGATTTCGGTGGCTCAAACATCTCTCAAACTAATGATTCTATGCCTTTGTTTTCTTCACCGGCTAGTTTATTTGCTATAAATCCTATTGCTTTAGTTCGAAGCAAAAATAGTTCTTCCACATATTCATCGTCATCTTATGGAGAATATCTATTGTACAATACTACACCTATTGTTGATGGTCATGATGATGATTCTTTTGATATACTAACTTGGTGAAATAATAATTCCATCAATTATCCAATATTGACTAAGATAGTCAAAGATATTCTTACTACTTCAGCTTCTAATATGTCATCGGAAAGCGCCTTTAGTGCAAGTGGAAGAACATTAACAAAATATCGATCAAAGTTAGCTCCTAATACTTTAAAGGCTTGTGTGTGTGTGAAGAATTGGATTGATGTAATAAAGAAACGAAAGACAAAGAAGAAATATTATGATTCTTCAAGTTCAGAAGAGGAATATGAGGATGAAATAGAATTTTGAGCATTCGAGGCATATCTCTACTAAATATAAGTTTTATATTTATATCAATACAATAACTTATTTATACCTTTTACACAGGTTAGTCGAGTTTACGGCATTCAACAAGAACGTTTGTCGGGAGATAAACAAATGCAATTTTTTATAATCGTTTTACTACCATTCCAATGTTAGACTTTTATGGTATTTGACATATTTTTGATTGAATATTGTATTGTTTTAATGTTTTTGAAAGATTAATTATACTTTAATTTTGTTATTAAATGTTGTGTATCAACCCGTTGACGGGTTGGGCTTACCTCTAACCCGTTGGGTCAACCCGTTGACGGGTTAGAATAGTTTAGTAACCCGGGTTCGACGGGTTCAACCCGTAACCCGTTGGGCCAGACCCGTGCCCACCCCTAATCTGCACATACAATGCTTCTCAGAAGAGATTGAGACTGAGGAGGGTCCGCCGCGAGATGCATATTCTAGATTGGCCTAACTATTTCCAAAACTTGTGGGCCTTCTCCTATTGGATATCCTCAAAGACGAGAAGGTGATTACTGAGCATGATCCTTCTATATACGTCCCCACGAGTTTGAGGGAAGCCCGGGAGCGCCATCATGCTAAGATGTCAAATTTGGATCCGAGTAGGCAAACCAATGCGGACATGACAGTCATTATAGATGAAATCGAATATCCTCCGCCTCCGACAATCGTAATAAGGAAGCATCCAAGCGGACCCGGTGAAAGCTCAAGCTCTCGGAAGAAGAAGAAATAGATCTCCCTTGTATTCACTGTCTCTTTATTTCTATAATCTCTCCCTATTTTGTATCCCCCAAGCTTATTTTTGGAAATAATATTGAAACTTCTTTTCTTTTCTTCATTTTGGCTTCTCGAATAAAAGAAATATTTATCAAAAATTTCACAACTTTCTCTTATGTTATAGCCAAAGAAGAGGAGAAGATGCATAAGTTTGTGACATGTTTGAAGGAGAGAATTAGATTGATGATGGCCAGTATGAAGAAATCTACTTTATCTGAAATGGTTGGTTCATCTATGAGGGTGGAATCAGAGTTAAACAAGGAAAGGGAAGTCTGGGACAAAAAGAAAAGATTTCCACCAAAACAAGAACAAAACATTAAAGGATTTCGGAGGCCAGAAGGACTAAGGCCTAAACAACAAGAACCAAAGATAGAAACTCCTACTTGTGCAATCTGTCAAAGAAAACATTTTGGTGACTGTTAGTGGAAAGCTATGGTTTGTTACAAATGTCGAAAGATGGGACACATAGCACGCAAATGTCAAGAGAAATGGAGTATACATGCAAAACCAATGGAGAAAGGGAAGCAGCAACAAGGGAAACCACGAGTTTTTGCTATTAATAAGGAGCAAGATGATACTTCAGAAGATATTGCAGCAGGTATGATTCATGTGGATAATATTATGATGTTTGCTTTAATTGACTGTGGAGCAACTCATTCATTTATTTCCAAGCATGTTACACATTTGTTATCTAGAAAAGGAGAAAATATCAAATGGAAAGTAGGAACTCCGGGAGGTAGAAGATTGATGTCTAAAAAAGTTTATAAGAACTGTGTGATTGAATGTGAGAAGCATAACTTCGTTATTGACTTGATGGAACTCGATTTGCCTGAGTTTGATGTAATTTTGGGTATGAATTGGTTACATAAATATGAGATTCATATAGATTGTAAGGAGAGGAAGATTCGAACATCTAAATATGAATTGATTGTATTTCCTACTGCAGCAGAATCTGAATTAGGAAATACGACTTTAAGTCAGTTCAGTTATGTAAAAGTTATCTTGTTATGCCTTTAAATGAGAGAGAATAACCTGATATTGCAAAGATACCGGTTGTAAGTGAGTTTGTGGATGTATTTCCTGATAAACTACCAGGAGAATTACTAGTAAGAAATGTGGAACTAGGACTTGAGTTGATATCGGGAGCTGAACCAGTTTCAAAATGTCCTTATAGAATGGCTCCAAAGGAATTTAAGGAATTAAAGATTCAATTACAAGATTTGTTAGAAAATGTTACATTAGACCAAATATTTCTCCTTGGGGAACACCCGTACTTTTTGTGACTAAAAAGGATGGAAGTTTGAGACTATGTTATGATTACCGAGAGTTGAATAGGCTCACAAGGAAGAATAAGTATCTTTACCTCGGATTGATGATCTATTTGATCAGTGGCAAGGAGCCATAATATTTTCGAAATTAGGATACAACCAACTAAGGGTGAGAGAGGAAGATGTTCCTAAGACGACATTCTCCACAAGATATGGACATTTTGAATGTTTAGTTGTACCTTTTGGTTGATGAATGAGCCCGCATTATTTTAGGACTTAATGCATAGAAGTTTTCACCCATTTTTGGATAAGTTTGTGGTAATCTTCTTTGATGACATCTTGATTTATTCTAAGAATGAAAAGGAGCATGCATTACTTCTGCGGCTAGTGCTAGAGAAAATGAGGGAACATAAATTATATGCAAAGTTTAGTAAATGGAGATCTAGCATTGCTTTTCTTGAACATATTGTTTCTGCGGAAGGTGTAAGGGTGAATCCTGAGAAAGTCTGAACCATTGTAGAATGGAACACACCAAAGAATGTAAAGGATATAAGAAGCATCATTGGATTAGCTGGTTACTACAGAAAATTTGTGAAAGATTTCTCTAAGATTGCTAAGACCCTCACGAATTTGACAAAGAATAGTGTGAAGTTTGAATGGATTGATAAATATGAGCAAAGCTTTCAGCAATTAAAAACATTTTTGGTATCAGCCCCTGTCTTAGTGTTACCTCAAGAGGGTAAGGATTTTAAATTGTTTAGTGATGCATGAGAAAAAGGTCTGAGTTGTGTATTAATGCAAGAAGGAAAGGTAATAGCTTACGCATCGTGCCAACTTAAACAACATGAGGAAAAATATTCAGTACATGACTTAGAGTAGGCTGCTGTTATTATTGTTTTGAAACAATGAAGACATTATCACTATGGAGTGAAATGTACAGTATTTACAGATAATAAGAGCCTTAAATACTTATTCACTCAAAAAGATTTGAACATGAGGAAGAGAAGGTGGCTAAAAATGATTGTTGATTACGATATAGATATTCAGTATTGTCCTGGAAAAGAAAATGTAGTGGCTAATGGATTGAGTAGAAAAGAATACTCTCACGTGAATGTTTTACTGGCAAATGAAATAAATGAATGGAATATGGAAATATTTGAAAGTGATGTAAGGGTGTTAGCATCTCTTATAGCTACTCCTTCGATCCTTGAAAAAGTTAAATATAAACAGAATTTGGATGCCGAAGTCCAAAGAATGAAGGATAGAAGTGTTGATGACAAGAATCAGTTGATGAAACTAAGATAAGATGGTTGTGTGATGTTTCAGAATAGAATTGTTGTACCAAATGATGAGGATTTGAAAAATACGATTATGCAAGAAGCTCATAGTTCAAGTTTTTCATTTCATCCTGGAAGTAGTAAAATGTACAAGGATTTAAAAAGAAAATGGTGGTGGCATGGGATGAAGAAAGACATAGCTATGTTCGTAGCAAAATGTGATGTTTGTCAAAGGGTAAGAGCTTAACACCAAAGGCATGGTGGTCTACTACAGACACTGGAAATTCCGGAATGGGAATGAGATCATGTCACAATGGATTTTGTAATTGGGTTGCCTAGAACACCAAAGAAAAATGATGCAATATGTGTGATAGTTGATAGATTAACTAAAGTTGCACATTTCATTGATATGACAGTTACTGATTCGATCAGAAAGTTGGCAAGTTTGTCTGTAGATAACATAATCAGATTACATGGAGTGCCTTTGAGCATTGCTAGTGATAGAGATCCAATGTTTAGTTCGAGATTTTGGGAAAGTTTGCAGACTGTTATGGGAACAAAATTATCATTGAGTTCAGCATACCATCCCCAAACAGATGGCCAGTCAGAAAGAACTATACAGATTTTAGAGGACATGCTTCGAACATGTGTAATAGACTTCAAAGGAAGTTGGGAGCAATATTTAGCTTTGGTAGAATTTGGATATAACAATAGCTACCAAACTAGTATTCAGATGATACCTTATGAAACTCTTTATGGAAGAAAATGTAGAATTCCATTATATTGGTATGAAATTGGAGAGAAATATGTATTTGGACCAGAGCTGATTAATGTGACAAAGGAGAAAGTGCAGATAGTTCGAAGGAATTTATAGGTCGCACAAGATAGATATAAAATATGGACAAATTAAAGGAGAAGACCATTAGAATTTGAGGTAAATGACTTGGTAAATTTGAATGTGTCTCCAATGAAGGGTGTATTCAGATTTGGAAAGACCAACAAATTGTAACCTCGATACATAGGACCGTTTTAGATAAAGAAAAGAATTGGTAAAGTGGCATACCAATTAGAACTACCAGCGGAATATGCTAGAGCATACATGATGTGTTTCATGTTTCTCAGCTTTGGAAATGTTTAGCAGAACCGCAACATAGACTGGTCGATAAAATTGTTACATTAGACAATGCGTTATCATATGAAGAAAGACCAGTAAAGATTTTGGATAGACAGCAGAAAACATTGAAGAATAAGAGTATTTCAATGGTGAAAGTTATGTGGTCTAATCACGATATAAATGAAGCAACATGGGAGCTAGAAAATGACATAGCAGAACATTACCCCGACCTATTACATGAGTATAGACGTTGAGTTTTGGGACACAACTCTTTCGAGAGAAGGGGAGAAATATGAGACCCGAAATTTCCGAAACTTGGACCGAGGATTAGAAATGATATTTAGTAAGACAATCCTTATTAGGATACATGATTATAGGCATTAATAGGTGAGTTTTGGCAAGACAATGTAACTAAAGCATGCAAAAACAATAGAAAAGAAATAAGATATCTTAGTCCATAATTTGATTGCATTGTTATAATGTGTTGTCATTTTTATAATGTATTTTGGATTCGTTTGCAGAACACCCCAACATTTTTATTCTCATTTTACAATTCATTTTCAAAACGCGTTATGAGTTTCATTCTTCAACCCAAAATGACCCAAACCCCTCATTTTGAATTTCAGGAATGCATTTTAAAAAATCTCTAACCAAACCATCCTTCTGATTTTTACTCTTAAACATCGTTCTTCCTTTTTGTTAGGGTTCGTAAATCCGTCGCTTCTTTTCAACCATCGACCGAAAACGTAAGCTCTGCTTCCCTTTGTATCTGGTAATGCGTGTTTTTAGTCTTTTTGTATTCTTGGAGATTCTCCTTTCTCGGGACATTGACAAAAAGAACAGATTTCTTCGTTCTCGATAGTTAGTTCTTGGGTGGATAGGAAGATTCTCGGTATCCAAATTTTGGGTAGTAATTAGTGATATTTATACAAACTTACAGTTCCATTTCTACAAATTTCTTCGTTCTCGATAGTTATGGTTTATTGTGGCTTTCTTTTCTCCTTAAACTGTATATTAGGATTAATACAGTTATGGTTGATGGTGGCTCCTTGATTGTGTGGGTTTAATCAATTCTCTTATGATTGTGTTTTTATGATTGATTGATAGTTCTTATGATTGTAGCTTCTTTTGTCCTTAACATTTAAATAAGTTGCAAACACAAGGCAATTGTATCTTGCCTATGTGTGAATTGTAATATTGCTCATGTTTTAACCGATGCATTTACTCATGCACTTGTGGATTTTGTTCTTCAAAGAATGGAATGTTTATGTATGGATGATGCAAATAATCAACTTGCTATCAAATAATATCCACGTTCTTTATATATATTCTAATTAAATAAATTTTCTTTTCTATAACTGTAAGATCAAATAGTACTTTATTATTCATAATGCATTATCATAACCATTTTTTACAGAACACAATTCTTAATTCTATTCATTATTTACCTTGCAAAACATTTAAACAGATTTACATTTTATAAATACTTTATGATAATCTATTCTAAACATACATTTACATTATCATAATACATACAGAACATACCCTTAATACTTAAGTATAATGCTTTAGTTATAAATTATGATTGGTTATTCATATAAATCTTATAAAATTGCAAAAATACGTGGCATAGGGGTATAAATAGGACTCTATATCGGTATATCTAGCATTTAGTCGTGCATTTGAAGGAATAAGGATAGCAACAACAAAGAAACACAACAAGGAAGAACATCATAGTGGCAGCAAGGTTATTGTGATGTTTTAATCCTAATCTTCGAAATTCTTTGCTAACTAAGTGTGATATATCAGGGGAAGAAGTATAAGAGGTTTAAGAACCAGTTTCGTGAGGAAAATCAGTAAGAAAATTAGAGGTAAATGGTATGATTAAATATGAGATAAGTAATACAAACTGTTTTAGCATATATGTGATTACTTGACTTGTTGATTTTCCTGGTAGTTTATGGAAACGATTTTTGATACAAATCTTACATGGATTTGTTCCTCTTTTAGTCTATTTTCCGGAAAAATTTAGTTCAACGTAAGAAAGGAAACAGAGAAATAGTTATACTATATTTTTTAAAGTGTCGCAAAACTGTTTCCTACCTGCAGCAACATCAATTATGTTGTATTTGGCGAATTTTCTGGAACGATCGAGAGCTCCGAATGATATGATTCATTTAGTATATTATAGCATTATGTGTGGGATTTCACTGAGAATATTTGTATGATTTTACGATATCATTTCAGCTCTCAAATTTGATATGGTGGGAAGAAAGGCCATGATGCACTTCCATTATTTTACGTACTGAAATTACTTTATATATGAAAATTAGAGAGGTTGTGGACACACACTTCTAGCATCATTGTTTTACTATGTATATGGCTAGTGCACATGCATGCTTGTAGAAAAAAAAGTGAAATAAAAGTGTGGGGTTACATGGTCCACATTTGTCAGTGCTCACTCTATGAGAAAAGTGGATTCAAGAGGAAAATAAGTTGGTAACGCTTGAGGTGAAGCAGGGGGAAAATTGATCTCCATGACTGTGGTGATGCTTAAGCCACAAGACTTGGAGGGGTTACCAGACCTAATTTCTGGAAAAGAAAGAAAAGAAAGTACATTTAATTACGTGCGAATTATTGCTTGTGATAATTACTTGTTTTATTGCTATATGGCATCATGTGCATTTGTTTTATTATTTGTTTAAGACTCATGATCGTTACCCCCTCAGGTACATCTTTAGAGCATTAGATCAGTTGATCGGCTGTTTTTTAGAAATAGAAACACTATAGAGGTGAATTTTGAAGGGAAACATCATGTTATGGTTTTTAGTTTAGATATGTAATGTTTGTAGATGTTTAAAAATGATGTTGTTTTGAATGTTGTGTTAGATGGTGACTTATGTTATGTAAATAGACATAGTTTGACATATATGTGTTTTATAAGAAATGTTTAAATTGCAAGTTCATATGTTAAGTGTAAGGAAATTAGAATTAAATGGATTTAGCCTTATGTCTTTCTTAGGAAAGGTATGACGTGTTATACTTCAATTATAAAGTGAAATTGGGGTGTGACAATATACCAGATAAATCCCCATGTCCAAAAGATATATCCATCCTTGCCAATTCAGATAACTGGACCAAATTAACCTCCATAAAGCGACCCTTTTGTTCTAACTAACGATAGGATCGCTTGCGAGCTCGACTTGAATCTCCGACACTACTTCCTCCCACGATATTCATAATATTGGGGCTTAGATTGCCCCACATTGTCTCAGCTTCTTCGATATTCAAAATGGGTTGATCCGGATTCGGGCTAGCAGGAAGAGGAGGAGGCGGTTGATGTTGATTCCCTTGGTCAGGTTGATGACCTTCCTGCAGATAGTCCTGTTGATTTATGTAGTGAGAGTTCCTACCACGACCGTAATAGTTCTCCCTCCTTCCGTCTTTGCGGTTTTGCCGCTAAAGATATCCGCAAACTCTTGTGTCAGGTCGCGGCAAGGCAATATTTGGGGGTTTCACTGTCTTCCCCAATTGCACAATCAAATTGGTTTTTTTTCGAATCAACCTCGGGCATTCACTCTATAGTGTTGATCAGCTCATCCAACTAACCTTATTCCAATAATCTCTCAACTTCATACATCAACTCATGACAATCATTAGTGGTATGTCGAAAACTCCGTTGAAAACGACAAAATACTTGGGACTCATGAGTCCCCTGCGTTGGTTCTCGCAATGGAGGGGGATATCGAAGTGATCCACCTTTCTTCTGCTCAATATTCAAGGATATGATTGGTAAATGCTTGGAAGTTTATATTGATGACATACTGATAAAAAGCCAGCACGGGAATAATCATATTCAATATCCGAATGAGTGTTTTGATATATTGAGGAAATATCGAATGAAATTAAATCCATTTAAGTGTGCCTTTTGTGTAAAGGGGGGAAAATTCCTTGGATTTATGGTATGAGAAAGGGGAATCGAGATGAATCCTGATAAGATAATAGCCATCCAGGAAATGACTACTTCGACAACTGTTAGAGAAGTACAAAGATTAATAGGTCGATTAGCATCACTGAATCGTTTTATTTCGCGATCTGCAGAGAGAAGTTTACGTTTTTTCGAGTATTGCGTAACACAAATATATTGTATTGTGATGATGAATGCAGTATGGCCTTCGAGATTCTGAAAGATTACTTGAGTAAACCACCATTGATGTCTTCCCGTCCCCTGGGGAACCATTTGGTTTGTATTTAGCAGTATCTAAAGAGGTTGCCGCCTTAGACAGGCTTAGCGACAAAGAGCATAGGCCAGTGTATTATGTCAGCAAGAAATTACAAGGAGCAGAATCCCGCTATACAGAGTTAGAGAAATTCGTGTTGGCCCTAATAGTTGCCTATCGAAAATCAAGGCATTACTTCTTTTATAACCAATAAAGGCATTACCATATTGCGGTCTTAACAGATCAACCTATCAGAAGCGTACTATCGATAATCGATGTCTCTGGCAGGCTAACAAAGTGAAATATCGAGTTAGGGCAGTATCATATTGAATATATCTCGAGACGAGCTTTAAAGGCCCAGGTTTTAGTGGACTTCATAGTGGAAATGACTCGATCAGAAGAATTGGGTAATGAGGAATACTAGGATGCATTTTTCGATGGATCAGTTTCCCTTGGGCGAGCTGGTATTGGCGTTTATTTTAAAGAAAGAAAGTCTGGTGAGGAACACGAATATGCTGTAAAACTGCGCTTCTCTGCAACCAACAACATCGCCCAATACGAAGCCTTGATATTTGGTATTAACTTAGCAGTCGAGATCGGAATTGTTCGCTTGCATGCTCACTCCGATTCGCAGATACTTTTGTTAGTAGTGAACCAGTTCGCATATACTTTTGTTACCAAAGGTGAGCATATGTGGATGTAACTAGACAAGTTGAAGGAAGTGGCGAAAGGCCATAAGACATTCGTTCTTACATATATCCCAAGAGAGGAAAACACTCGTGCTGATGGTCTTGCAAAGTCTGCCGCGATCTTAGAAATCTCATATGAGTAAAAAATAACGACTATGATCCATTATTAGCCATCCATCAATCTGGTAGAGAGACAGACCGCCGAAGTGGCAAGCTTGAAACTTTCGAACGATACATGGTTTGTATTAGATGCAGTAATTGATGAGCCATCTTGGAAGGATGTGATCGTCAATTATTTGGTTAACAGAGAATTGCCCGCTGATGAAGGCGAAGCTCGCAAGACTATGCAAAGGGCTACATGTTTCATCTATGTAGATGAGAAATTATATAAGAAAAATTTTGAAGGACCCTACCTTCGATGTTTATCCCAGTGCAGGCAAAAGCCGTTTTGGAAGAAGTTCACGCCGGGGACTGTGGTGATCATTCAGCAGGTTGATCTTTGGCAATGAAAGTTAAAAGGGCCGGTTATTTTTGGCCAACGATAATAAAAGACTGTGTGAATTTTGTCCAAACTTGTTCCGCATGTCAGTTCCACTCGAATGTGCACCATGTGTCGAGAATGAATATGAAACCTTTGACAACAACATGTCCCTTTGATACTTGGGGGATCGATATTTTAGGTCCATTTCCGACCGCACCTAGTCAAATGAAATTTTGCATTGTGGCTGTGGAACATTTCTCTAAGTGGATAGAAGTCGAAGTTGTGGCCCGAGTCTGGGAACAGATATATTATATGTCGATTTGGAATCCCCAGAATTTTAGTATCAGATAACGGAACACAATTCTCTGGAAAACGAGTTAACAAATGGTGCGAGTGTTATGGCATTCAAAAATGATTTACATCCGTGGCACACCCATAAACGAACGGGCTGACAGAAGTTATTAATCGTATCATCTTGCAGCAGCTAAAAACAAAGATAGATGAATCTAAATCCTCATGGGTTGATGAGCTGCATAATGTGATGTGGGTATATCGGACATCACCAAGGTCTACCACTGGATTTAGCCCTTTCTCTTTGGTATAAGGCTCTGAGGCCGTTTCCTCGGTAGAGGTGACTATTCTATCCGAGAGAATCATCGCTTACGATGATGTATTGAATGAGGATATGCGAAAGTTGGATCTTCATTGTGTTGACGATATCAGGGACAGAGCTGCCATGCGAATGGAGGTTTGTAAAAAGCGGATGGCTAAAAAGCACGATAAAAACGTCCACCCTATGTTGTTTAAAGTTGGGGACTTAGTTCTAAAAAAAGTGGAAGTCTCAAAGCATGTTGGTAAACCAGATCGAAAATGGGATGACCCATATAGAGTGACGGCGGTGGTGAGAGAAGGAACATATAAGATTGCGAATATGAGCGGAGAGGAGCTGCCACGGACTGTGCATATTTCCAATATGCGCAAGTATTATGTATAGACGTGACTCATCGATCTTTTTAAAAATAAATTTCCCCTATTTTTTTTGGTCATATTCTAATTTTTTGAGTATGTTTTTTGACGACATGAATTCAATCGACTAGGGGATTCGTAAGACAGGAGTTGGTAAATTTTGTTTAGTATGATGGAGGATGGAATAAAATAATAGGTTAGATTAGAAATGCAATGTACCGCCTGTCTTATAGTAGATCATTTTCAAACTCGTTAAATTAGATACTGTGTCAAAATACTTTGAACAAGATGAGTTTTCTGTCCGCGGCAGAATCGTCTGTACATACATACTGTTGGAATATGTCGAGGGGCCCGATTTATTATGAGATAGCCGGCTTAGTATCGAGCATGTTTCTGTGGCAAAATGGGGTGCAAGTTTATACTCGACTCCTCGATGACACGCCGGCGAGGGTCGCGCCCTCGTCGGAGGTGGGTCCATTTCCACAGTGGCCCCGGGTGCAAGTATATACCGGCGGCGAAAATGTGATGATGCGGTGCAAGTGGGCATCGTGATGACCTCGGGTGCAAGTTTATACCAACGGGACAATGTCATGCCGCGGTGCAAGTGGGCACCGTGATGACCTCGGGTGCAAGTTCATATCGACGGGACAATGTGATGTTGCGGTGCAAGTGGGCACCGTGATGACCTCAGGTGCAAGTTTATACCGACAGGACAATGTGATGCCGCGGTGCAAGTGGGCACCGTGATGACCTCGGGTGCAAGTTTATACCGACGAGACAATGTGATTCCGCGGTGCAAGTGGGCACCGTGATGACCTCGGGTGCAAGTTTATACCGACGAGACAATGTGATTCCGCGGTGCAAGTTGGCATCGTGATGACCCCGGGTGCATGTTTATACCGGCGGGACAAAGTGTGTTGACCCCGAATGCAAGTTTATGCCGGAAGGAAAGATCAGATTTTTCGACTGTTATTGAAATGTCCGAAAGTCAAACCCTGTTGTAGGTGATCGTATCCACGATCTTTACTTGAATATGAACGATCAGAATGGCCAAATACTCGCCTTATAGTTTGATTACTAGGGACTCTTACGCATACTTAGAGTTATCGTGATATATTATGTGCATTATTATTGAGCACCCTTACCCGCTTAAGGAAATACCTAGGACTCAAGTAGTTAATATTATCTCGGAGACCAATTTCTCGATTTGGAATATTCGGAGTTATATTTTTGTCAAAGTGTGACGAGAAGTTGAAAAGAAAAGAAAGTAATTGCTTATATACATTGGGGAATACAAAATGGTGAGAGACTACAAAAGTGAAGAAACTACAATATTTGGAAGCTTATTTCTTCGGCTTCTTGGAACCCGAACCTTCACCAGGTCCGCTGGGGCGTTTCTTTACCAGCTTGATTGTCGGAGAGGGAGGATTAGTCTTTTTTTCTTTAATCTCCGCAGTGGTCGATTTCCTAGGGACAAAGTCCGCCATTTCAGTCGCGTGGCGCTCCCGAGCCTCTACCACAATAGTGGGAGTATATATCGGAGGGTCGCATTGACCCATTACCTCCTCATCTTTAAGGAGATCTCCCATGAGGGGACCCATCGGTTCCGGGAACAAGAAGGCCAATCTTCTAAATGCATCAGGTGGTAGGCCTTCTTCGGTTCGATCTCCTCCGAATACAGCTGCTAGTGTACATCCTCCTCTAGATTGAACTGGAGCACCCCGAACGAATCCCGCGAGCAATCCAATTTGTCCTCTGTAGGCACTAACTCGAATTTCCCGGATAGATTAGGATCGAGTCTTCCTCTCTCTTCAGGAGTTAGGGATATGCTCAGGATTCTTTGAGTCTGGACACTCCCTCTAAATAAATATAGGGCAGACGACATTGCATTAGCTAGGGCCGCCATGTTTCAGAAAGTCGGGGAGTGCACTGTAAACTCTCATATCAGTTTCCGGAAACAGTCATTGATCTGGGATGGCAACCTAGCAGCTCGAGCCCGAAGACGGTCTACGGTAGACTAGAGAGATTCATTCTTTGATTTCAGCTGTTTATTCTCCTCCAGGGCCTTCCCGAGAGCCTTCTTATCAGCAGCATTGGCATCTTTGGCATTCTTAAGCTTTTCTTCGGTCTCAGTTTTGATCGCTTTATTGTTTTCTTCCCAGAGCGCGGCCATCTCTTGGGCATGCTTTTCCCACTGATTCTAAATTAATCTTTCTGCGGCTTTCTTTGTCTGCTCCCCGATTATATCCGGACAGTCGAGCTTCAAATGCCTAAGCATACAGTATTCCCCTACTACAGCTGCGGTGCTCAGCTCCACTATCGTCCGCTCCATCTGAGAGAAAAGCAAAAACCGTGAATAAACATATAATATATAGATGAAACAAGGAGCAAATAACGCAGGAAGTAACAATGGTCAATGTTATTACAAAGCTCTCCCATCATGCGAGGCGTTGTCGCAGCTTGACTCATCAACCGACTAAAGTTGGTAAACACCGTGTGATCGTCCCGCCCACGCGGCGGGAACGATGGATTACTGTCAAAATACGTCAAGGCCGGTCTATTGGAGACGTTATCACCTCTCGGAATCCGAACAGTAACTCCATCTTTTATTAATATGAGGCCGGCTTGCCGTCCCATCTCGAGCCATTCTTTCACTGTAGGCTTCGGTGTATCTCTTATATAGAAGGCATCGAGGAACTCAACGTTTAATCCACTCTTTTTAATGGGTTCCGCAATCTCCAAAACGGTGGGACCCTCCACCGGTCTTTTCCCCTTATCCGGAGGAGCTTCTTGGTTTACTCCTCCCTCCGGACGGGCCTCTTGCACAACCTCCTTCACCATCAGGCCAATTGGCTTACCCCCGCTTATTTCGCACTCCTCTTAGTCTCCAACAACGTCCACTAGTGTCTCGACGAAATCGTACATCCCTTCATCGGGGGAGAATTCTCTAGCGGCAAGCTCCAATCGCCGAGACACAGGAATCAAGTCTTCGGGACTCTCGGGGACCTCTAAAGTCGGCTCATTTTCTACTGGCCCGAGATTCTCAATTGCCGTGGTAGGTGGTGGCGGAGTAACCAGTCCGGCCTTTTCTATTTGCGGCACTGTTTCTTGCAAGCTTAGTTCCAACTCGGCCGCTGCAGTTCGGTTCCGAGACCCTAGTGGCATCTCGAAGATCAACTCGTCGTTCTCCGTAACTAGAGTATAGAGTGATCTCAATCTATCACCTAATCTTGAATTATCTTCAGGGGGAGCCATTATTTTATCTGCAAAATGAGCAAGTCGCGAGAAATACAGTTTAAAAGATTATAAAACATATATGCGCTGGATTTAGGAGGGTTTTCTTATCGAAAAAGAGTTGTTGAGATGATTTAAGTATTAACGCATGGCCCAGATACCTTATAGTCCCCTACTAAAATGGGTAGGGGCCGGAAGAATGTTGGAAGCAATCAGGATCGGGGCATAGAATAGTGTCTTCGGGGTCCAATCAACACCATCCGATCTAGCCCACGCGATAAGGATCCTCTCTAAAGTTTTAGGAGTAACGGATCGCGGGATAGGATAATAAGACTCCGGAAAGAAAGGTTCCCCCTCAATTGGGAACCGCCAAGGAAGACTAAGTGCACACAACCTAGTGGAACCCACACAAGTGACAAAAAAGAAGTGTTTCTTCCAGTCATGATTTGATTGGGGATTTGAGAAAATAAAAGGGCTTTTCTTATGCCTTAGACGAAAAAAGATGCAATCTTGAGCACCATAATGGATAGCGGTACTGATTTGAAAGATTTGGAAGAAGTTGTCGACGGTCATCGAAATCTCGTTTCTCTCCATAATAATGATGAAGGCAACCACCAAAGATATCGAATTTGGGTTCAACTGGAAGAGGTGGATATTTAAACAAGTTAGGAGTGTGGAAATGAACGGATGAAGCGGAAAGCGGAAACCACACTCTAGGTACTCAAGACAAACAGCATGAGTGCCAGCCGGTGGACGTAGAATCCGATCAGAGGGACACGGTTGGTATAGAACACAATCATAAGGAAGGTGATTATTCTCTTCGATAGACATCCACTTCCGGGGATGCATGCTATAGGGCTGGTCAAATGATTTTAAGGCTTTGACAGCAGAACTCTAAGGACCTATCGTATTCTCAAGATGTGCGATTCGATCGAAGAAGTATGGATAAGGGTTCGTGATAGGAGAACGGAAAGCTGACAAACTCAAACTTGAACTGGAACTCCCCGAACCGGATGAGGATTCCCAGCAATGGGATGACGAGGCATCGGAGTTCGAGGAATGAGCAGAGCCGGAGGACATGGTGTTAAGTTCTCAAAATTAAGATTTTTCCATTTTTTTCTAATTTTTTCAGATTTTATTAAGTGTCTCGCAAGATTTCGTACCAAAAGTCTCGAGAGGAACTGTGCAGTAGCGAGTTTTCGTTAAGGGTGAAGAGTCAGCGTGTCGTCACTATTCAAAGAACGTAGTCGTGAGTTTCCGTTCGAAATGTCACGGACGGAACTGTGCAACGAAAGTAGTTGAGAGCATTCGTTCGAAATGTCGCGAGAGAGCGGTGAGTTTCTGCGAAATGATACTTTAACATGAGGAAACAGAGGTATTTATAGGGGCGGACACCCAAGTCGGAAAATCCCGAGATTTTCGCATGAATCTCAGAATATGACGTTCTTAGTGTCAAAACGATCGCGTTTGCGAAGGGATTCCAACCCTACTCACGGTTTTCTCGGAAAATTTCCGAACGATTATCGACATTCGGGACGAGCTAGTATGATATGGTTTACGACTCAGAATTTGAATCTGAAAACCAGGGGACTATTGATATTACCCGGGGGCATTCTCGATATTACGACATCCCGGGAGCTCGTCTGACGTGGCTACATGATATTTTCGTATTCTCGTATATTTTCGTCACTGTATAGTTCTGGGGGTATCCTCGTTATTCGGACATCCCGGGCCTATATATGAGCATTTCACTAACGTTTCTATGAGTTTCACACAAAGTCGGCCCTGAACGGGGCCAGGGGTATTTTCGTAATTTGGCAACCGATGAGCACGCCAGTAAGTTGTAGCGATATTTTTGGATATATATTCGATATCTGGAAGCAAAGAAGTATTTTACGAGGTTTTCCGGTATTATCTCATCGACATTTCCTGCTAATTCTCGATCGAGATGCATTTCCGAAGTTCTGTTGCGGTATGACATTTATTCCAGTTTATTAAATATTATTTGAGTACTTTAGGCTGAATCAAGTGAAATTGAGCTCCTGGGCTTGAAACTTATTAATCGGGCTGAATTTCTCTATAAATATGAGCTCTAAGGCACTGAAAAGGGATTCGGACTCTTTTTGTATCTCTCAAGGCAAGGCTCTCCCTCGAACATGCAAAGCTATCCACGAGACTTCGTTTTTAACCTTCACTCGCGACTTTTCGCTCAAAAAGTTGCGATTCGCGACTTTGCATACCGAAACTCGCGACTCCTGGTCTGATTCGCGATTTTTGGCACAGTTTCCCCCGTTACGCAGTTCGTACCCGCGACACTTTGCTTAGTCGCGAGTTTTCACCAAATTGTACCACTGTTCGCGAGTTTTCGTTCGAAATCTCGCGGCCATCACCTATTTGCGAGATTTGGACTGCTCTGGCGTGACAGAGCAGATTTGATCGTTTTTCATACCGTTTTCGCCTAGATTATCGATATCTATTCATTGTAATTGTATGCTTTGATTATCATAGTGAAAACCGAGGTAGAGCTTCGCTCTCCCGAGGACGTAAGCTCACACATTGTGTGCTCAACCTCGTATATCGCTCGTGTTCCCACATCAATTAAATACCAAATAATTAAGAAAAATTGACTGATCTAAAAATAAATATCCAAAATATTTTTAGACGAGATCTTCTATGATGCAGAATTTTTTGATTTTCAGCTCTGAACATATTTATCCGGTTATCAATTAGAAGAAACTGATATCAAGGAATATACTTCTTCTATATGGAATTCTATCAAAAAATTATATTGAGTAATTTATATGTTCCAGACATTTTATCTATGGCTTCGGAGGTTTAAATTTCGAGACTCAGAGTTTAGGGAAGGTTAAAACAACTTGATGAATTATTTATCGATATAGATTTAATGTATTTAAATAAAAAGTGGATAACACTCCGTTTGGAAACATACCATTGTTGTAAACAAAGAAGTTATTGTGGTGGGAAAGTGTGATGACCACGGTGCAAGTTTTATACCGGTGGGAAAGTGTGATGACCACGGTGCAAGTTTATATCGGTGGGAAAGTGTGACAACCACGGTGCAAGTTTATACCGGTGAGACAGTATGATGACCACATTGCAAGTTTATACCGGTGGGAAAGTGTGACGACCACGGTGCAAATTTATACTGGTGGGAAAGTATGATGACCACGGTGCAAGTTTATACCGATGGGAAAGTGTGATGACCACGGTGCAAGTTTATACATGTGGGAAAATGTGATGACCACGGTGCAAGTTTATACATGTTGGAAAGTTTGATGAACACGGTGCAAGTTTTTACCGGTGGGAAAGTGATGACCCCGGGTGCAAGTTTATACCGGTGGGGAATAATATTTTTATGACCAAGGCTTTCTCAGTACTCTCGATCAAGAAAGATAGCTCTTATGAGTTGCCTCATGGTAGGGATTTATGGCAGATTATCCCTGAAGAAATCTTATTATTTATAACCAGAGGAAAAATCGGGGCTTATTATCGGAGAAATTATGAAGCCACGTTATGACATGACTTCATTTATTAAATTGGCCAAGTTATGGTTCTATAGCATTGATTTCATTATTTATGATCTGGTATTTTCGTTTACTATCAAGATGACCAAGTGATGGCTCAATGCATGCATTTCATTATTTATGCACGGGTATTTTCATTTACGATCAAGATGACTAATTGATAGTCCTACGACATGAATTTCATTATTTATGATAGGGTATTTTCATTTACGACCTAAATGGTCAAATGACTACCTTCTGGCGTAGACTTTACTAAATTTTATTTATGACTGGGGACTCTAAATTATAACTAGAGTTATCGTAAGAGTATCCAACAACGAGGAATATTTTATTTGCGTTTATTTATGTGAGCTCGTACGTGATACCCCGTGAGCTCGTATGAGGAATATGCAACAACGAGGAATATTTTAATCATAATGGTATTATGATACCTCGGGAGCTCGTACGACGTGGTTGAATGGTAGTTTCGGTTTTCTCGTATATTTATGTGATAATGTAATTTCCGGGGTATTCTCGTAATTCGGACTTCCCAGGCCCACGTATGAGTTTTCTAACGACGTTTCTAGCAGTTTTGGACAATTTCGGTCCGGACGGGGTCAAGGGTATTTTCGTATTTTGGCACCCAAGGAGCGCGTCGGTAAGATTTGGCGATATTTCAAGCTATCTATTCAATATTTAGAGACAAGGAACTAGTCAACAAGATTTTCCAGTATTTTCTCATCGTAATGTTTTACTAGCTTTCGATCGGAATGCATTTATAAAGTTCTGGGATGCTATGAAATTTGTTAATGCATGATTGGATATTTTCTGAGTAATTTGGGCTAAGTCAATTGAAATTGGACTTTTGGGCCTGAAACTGACTAATTTAGCTTATTTTCTCAATACATATAGGCTCAAGTCACTGAAAAAGGGTCTAGACTCTTAACACCCTCCCCAAGACAAAGTTTTCACTTGAATTGAGCCAGGGACTCGCGACTTTGTGTCAAGCCGCAAGATTTTGTTATTCTAGTCGCTAGTTTGTGCTCACTAGTGACATTCTGCACTACTCCATTGGTCCCAGAGTTTCGTATCTTATTTTTACTAAGTCGGTCGTGACTTTGAGTTGATTCGTGAGTTTCTGTATCTTGTAGTCACGACATTGCGCACTGATCCTAGTAGTTGCGACTTTCTGCACTGAGTCGCGAGTTTCTGCACTGAGTCGCTAGATTCTGCACTTACTCGCGAGATTCTACACTGGTTCGCGAGTTTTTGGCAGTTCCGGCGTAACATAGTGGGTTTGATCGTTTTTCGACTCGTTTTCATTCGAATTGTGGATATCTCTCATTTGTAATTGTACATTGTGATTGTTATGGTGAAAACCAAGGTAGAGCTCACACATTGTGGGCCCAACCTCGTATATTGCTCGTGTCCCCACAACAATTAAATTCAAGATTATAAATTAAATCGACTGATCTAAAAGAAATTCCATAAAATAATTTTAGACAAGATTAGGGGGTTTTTAGGAGGACCTAATGAGGGTTTGATTGATGACCTAAGGAAACGAACGACATTCACTTCTTTTTCGGGTGAAAAACCTACGACTTTGGCCACCGAAAATGATTTTTTCCCTTTTGATTTATACATCTTGTTCTCTGATTATATTTATACAAATTTGATGTTTATAGTGGATTCCAAGGCTACGGTCGGTGTGTCTTTTTTTCTTTTTGTTATCGTATTAACTTTAATTAGACCTCTACCCATAAAAAGGGGTCTAAATTTTGTTATTCCCTATTTTTAGCAGCGATAACAGTATTGCAAAACAAAAATCAATAAGAAATTTTCCTATGTCTGAAAATCCGCGGTGAATTTGCTCGCTACCCAAATCCGCGGTGAATTTTGTCAAAAATGGTGTTGTGGGTAAAAAAGCAATCATAAATCTGTCTAAGTATTGAAATCCGCGGTGAATTTGGAGGTGAATAGTGTTGTGGAAAAAAAATCGATCAGAATTTGACTAAGGCGGAAATCTATGGTGAATTTGCACTGGAAAGGCCAAATGCGTGGTGAATTTTTTAGTGAATAGTGATTTCAGAATTTTTTAGTGAATAGTGAATAGTGTTTTCGTCTAGTTTTTCAGTATCAAACTCATTTCTCGCTTCGGATCGAGTATATATCACTTATTTTGACCAGATAGACCCAATATGTTGTATTTGTGAACTTTTTATAATAGTGAAACATCCATGTAGAGCTTCGCTCTCATGAGAACGTAAGCTCACACATTGTAGTCCAATCTCATAATTTCTCGTGTTTTAATAAAAAAAATATATTGACTGATTAAAAATACTAAAAATATTTTAAGACAAGATCACATGGTAAGAAGTATTTGAAAAGCAAGGATATGCCAACGGAATTTTGGCCATCTTTATGTGATGTAAATTTTGATAAATAGAAGTAATACAAAAAGTTTGAATTATTCAACTCCTTAAGGGACTTGTAGTGGTGTTAATCAAAGATATCTCACTTGAGAGTCTTTGGATGATGCTTGGCATTCATGCATGTTTCAAGTGAAAAACGTTCAAAGATGGATTATAAAACTCAAGAAATAATATTTTTGGGTTACGATCAGAATTCAAAAAGATACAGGTTGTATTATATTCTTGGATGAAAAATCTTTGTATATCAAGAGGTAAAGTTTGCGGAAACTCTTGGTTTGGATTGAAATAAAGTTAAGGATGAGTTTCAACCATACCAGCATGTTGGGACATACTTGAATGTGTTCAATGGTGTAAATCTCGAGGTTGAAAAACATGATAACTTATAAGAATTTCATATTTCTGCTACTATTTCATCATAGTTGGTTGAAGAAACAAGCTCAACTACATCTTATTCGGATGTTGGTCCTAAAGGGAAAAGAAATAATTATAATATTTATGCAATATTAACACCTAATAATAGGCACCGAGCCTTTAGATTTTGATGATGATATAAAACATGAGAAATGAAGAAGAGTCATGAATGAAGAAATTCCAACAATTGAGAAGAAAAACACTTGGTAGGTGGAAGATAAACCACATGGGAAGGATATCATTAGACTTATATGGATCTACATAATATAAAAATGAGAATGAAAGATCGAAAGGTTTAAAGCTAGGTTGGGTGTAAACGGCTACAAAAAAAGGAATAGATAGATTATGATCATGTATATGCTCTGGTTGCAAGAATAGAAACAATCTGCTTGATCATACCATTGGCAGCACACAAAGGATACGAGATATATCAAATGGATGTTAAATCAAAAATTTTGAATGGATGGTTGGAAGAAGTTGTGTTTGTAGAACAACCAAAGTTGTATGTAATCAAAGGTCGTGAAAGTGGGGTTCTAAAATTGAGAAAAACTATTAATGGATTAAAATAAACTCCAAGAGGATAAGGATAAACAATTATTTTACAGAAAATAGTGTCAAGAAATGTCTACATGAGCACTCTGTTTATTTGAAAGTTCACAAAAATGATACTCTTATTTTGAAGGATTTAATCTTGACGGGCAGCAATCCTAAAGCATTTGTAAGGTTGAAAGTTGAGATGAATAATGAGTTTGAGATGATTGATGTTGGACCAATAGCTTACTATTTGGCCATTGAAAACAAACAAAGAAATAATGGATACTTTATTTCTCAAAAGAGATTTGCTAAAGAAATTCTGAAAAAAATTGGAATGAATAACACTAAACCTATGAGAGCACCAATGGAATGTGTGATCAAGTTAGAGAAAAATGATCGAACTATGAAGGTTGATACTACAATCTTTAAAAGCATTATTGGGAGTCTTTGATATTTAACATGTATAAGATCAGACAATCTTTATAGTGTTGGTTTAGTGAGTAGGTTTATAGAAACACCTACAAGGTCACACATGAAGCCAATAAAATGGATCTTACTATATGTACAAGTTACAATAGATTTTGGCATTTTGTATAGCAAATTAGAAAATACTAATCTTTTGGGATTCAACGATAGTGATTGGGGTGGTAGTGTGGATGACTCCAAGTGCACTACAGGATTTGCATATTTTCTCGGAGATTCGGCTTTCACATGGATATTGTAATAGCCAGGAAAAAGGTATGATGGAACAAATAGTAGAGAATGTAGCGGTAAAGTCTAGACAATGAATAACGAGGGATACGGGAACGAAAGAACGTAAAAGGAAACGAAAAATAGAAAAGTAAAGTAAAAGATAAAGGAGGGGTCAAAATCAAAGGAATGAGGGGTTAAAGTGTGAATTAGAAAAGTTAAGATGTCTATAAATAGGGGTGGGGAAGCCCAAAAACGAGTTAATTATCATTAAGACACGAAAATTCGAAAATTGCCGCGAAGAAGGAAAATTATCGCGAAAATTTTGTAGTGCAAAAATTGTCGCAGATTTTTACGTGTGGAAAATTATCGTGGATTTTCGGACGAGCAATTATTGTCGTGGAAATGACCCTTTGGAAAATTGTCGCGAAAATCATGATGTGCAAAACTATCGCGGAAATGAGGAAGAACAAAATTGTCGCGGAAATTTACGAAGTGTAAAATTGTCGCAGATTTCTACATATAGCACAAATTATCGCGGATTTTGATCCTAGCATGAAATTGTCGCGGATTTCGGGCCCAGTGTAGAATTGTCGCGGATTTCGGTCCCAGTGTAGAATTGTCGCGGATTTCAAGGAAGAAGTGAATTGTCGCGGAAATACTAAGTTGGAGTGTTTTCGTTTCGTCTCAACGTCGGATCGTTGGAGGAAAAGGGCACGCAGGGTCTACGGTAATCACATAGTTAACAATAAAATAATAACGTCGGAATTCGAATAACTAAGACCTGTTACGAAATGCAGGGAAGCACGGAAAGATTATAACAAGCTAAAGCGAATGGTAAGCGGAGTGAACACAATATAGTAAGGGAAGGTTCAGACTTACGGAATGGGATTGGGTTAATAAAGAAGAAAGGAAAAGACACGAATGAACGAGATAAATGTTAATAAGACTCGGGGTGAGGAAGGATGGACCGTCCGACCGAACCCGACATCGTGCCTAGTACACGATTCGCCAAAGGAAGGGCATGCTTGATGAAGGGAACGATAACTTCCAAAGAGGAAAAGATACGTACGAAAAGGGCAGAACGGATCCGGGTGGAAAAAGGGGTAGCGCTTAAGTACCCACCCGGGGAAGGGAAGCATATGGCCCGTCGAGTCATCCAACAGCTAACGGTTGGCTTGGGAGGGACATGCACCGAGCATGTTACTCTCGGCAACAGTAAAGTTAAAGTATGAGGGGAATGATAAGGGTAAAAGAAGAGGGATATAAGAAAACGGTTAAAAGGAATGATTCATGTGTGTGTGTACGGTGTAATTAAGAAATGAAAAGATAATGTGTAGCGTGTGTGAAGTTTCCTTTAACAGATTGTGAACGCTTTACAGATTTTGTAGGTGACGCGGACGAGGTATGAGAGGGTCATGGGAAGGAGGTCGTCGGTTGTCCGGTGATAGAGTCCGGTTCTTTGGAGAACACTCTAAATTATGATGTCGAACTTTGATGTTTTCGAACTACGTTTTAAGTTTACATTCGAATGTTTCTGTTTTATTTAACATGTTTTAACAAAACAGCTAGGCCCAAATTAGGGTCGTTACAGATATCAAAGAAACAACCATACTCAGTTTATCCTCATATGAAGCAGAATATGTGGTTGTTAATGCATGTGTGTGTCATGGAATATGGTAAAGATATATTTTGAAAGATATTGGCATGCCACAATTGAATCCAGCAATCGCAACTGGGAAACACCGTGGTATTTCATGCAAGAATTAAGCATATTGCAACTAGATTTCACTTCATAAGGGATTGCGTTGAAAAAAATGAAGTGGAATTGGTTAATGTGAAAAGCCGAGATTGCTAGAAGTGAAGAAAGATATTGAAACTTAGGAGGAAGTGTTGAAGGATAAGCTTTCATATGTGTCAAGACAAATACTAAATAGTTTACAAATAAGTTAAATATAGATAAGGTATAAGAATATGTACTTTATATAATATAAACACATCAAATAATTATTTCATATCATCAAACAATTAGCATGCACACATAATAGAAGGGAAAGTATACCAATGATTTTGATCCAACACCTATATGCTTCTCTATCACATTGAAGCGCAGCTTCATGCTCACCTGGATCGTAATGGATGAATAAACGAAAGAGTTGGGTACAATGTGGGGAAGAAATAGACTGAAGAATGGATGAAGAAGTAGACGGTAGAAAAGGTAGGGTAGAAGGGATGCGAACGGCTGATGCCAAGGGAGAATTACAGAAAATATGATTTTTCAATAGATGAATTTTAAACAGAACACGTAAGGGTTTTATACCCAAAACAGTATAAATAAACTTACAACTTAATAAAGCCCAACAGATTATAGGCTCAAGCCCGGGGAAGTTCGTCCAAGCCCATATTCTTCATAATCTTCTAAATTATCTGATTCAAGGATGTCACATTACCCTCTCCTCGAAATGATTGTTGACCCCAACGATCATTTTCAAAAGTTGTATTCTTCCTTGTGCATGGAATAAAATGATGGTCAATGAAACATGAATTTGTGCCATAATATTCCAAAGTCAGTCTAAGGATCAACTTATGTAACCTTCGTATTGTAATAACTCCATGTTGCAGCCCAATATCTTCATTCTTTGTATTCATATCATCACATTCAAGTGATATTGGACTCCCTAACATAGAGTCACACTTCTTTCCAAAGAATTCCTTCAAGTTACAAGCATAGCATTCTTGCTCCTCTATAGTCGGAAAATCGAAATTGGAAAATTAAAGTTTGAATTGCTGACATGCTGCAATACTAGCAAATGAAATGGCAAAAGTTAGTGCAATTAATGAATGTCCTCCTGAACATAAATCATTAGCTTGGTTGGTGCCAACAAGTTTTTCCTCTAGATTAGTGAATAAGAGAAAATGTCAAGGTCCTTCAATAGTAATGTGAGAAACAAAAGCTCTTACCCATCCTCAAGTATCACACTTTTGGATCTCAACTTTTATGAGTACACTATACATGAGTACATCCCTTCAATTTATCCAAAGTTGGAGTTCTAAATTTCTTGTTTGGCCAATTGGTATTCATTGATACTTGAATCTTAATGTCGAGGGTAATTTGTGTAGGCTGGTAGAAATTTAACCCGTCATGATAAAGATCATAAAGAATCCCTTGATCAAATAAACTGACAGAATATCACTCAATAATTCCAATAGAGTGCCACAGAAGAAAAAATGATTCCCCAGTCGTTTCTTAACTTCCTCAAGCAACCAAGTCAATTGATTGAAAAATCTCATAAAGATAACATCAGAAATCTCAAAAACATTTGTTTCATCTAAAGATTGAACTAAAATAAAATCTATACAATAATTCCAAGCATAATCATATCTATCATAAGGCAACGCCAAGTGGATCAAAATCTCAATCGAAATTTTAGCAATGCTAGAATAATCCAAAAGTTTATTCATTTCAAATAGTTCAACTCTAATAGTCCAATCATTTTCAAAATCATGGTTGTATTCTTTCAGAATATAATACATAAAAGAGTTCAATTCCCGATATCATTTTAACCTTGGAATTGTCGAGTGACTGTAGCTTTACAACCAATAGAAAATCAAAATATTCTACTCTTGAATACACAAATTGGAATATATATGCAATGAGAGACTTAAAGACATACTTTTCCGCTGCTTTTCCAATAATATAACACTCATGCCACTTAGAGAGTTAATATCATCAATTCTATCCAAGAGTATATTATACTCAATAATGAATTGGATACCAACTGCATTCTCAGATGACATGTGGAACTTTGCAAAGTGTAAATCTTGATAAAAATTTCTCATGTACTTATCAATATATTGTCGCATTTCAATTTCTATATCACTCATATTCTCCAGCTGATGAGGGTGCCAGGATCGGGTACCTCGTATTGGATGTGATCCAATCATATTAGGCCAACTTAGATGACAAGAAACGAACTTACGCGGCCCCAGATCCTTAACTTGGCCCATTTGAAATAACCGTCTACTTGTGTTTCAGAACCAAAGATGGAGTTAGACATAACTCAAAGACCCGGGGACCGACCCCTTGGATCGGTCCAAACGGTTACAGCTCACGTGCCCTGCGCTCCGGGCACATGCATGTGTTCCATGCTTCGGCATGCTCACGTTGTTCGCACTTTGGGTATAGCCACGTTTTTCAGCATGGGAAAACGACCTTATCAGAGGCGGTTAAAGTGCGTGACTCACACGCTTTTTCCTCTCATTAAATATAGGGCTTAATGACAAGCTCAACAAGACCTTTTGGATGCACGAAATAGGATGTTATCCTGTCGATTTCTCTTCTCGCACTTTCTTATTGCCTTGGTCATTTTCATTAGCCTCATATGTTTGTAATATGAACTATTCGATTAATATATCGGCTAAGAGCATTTTCAGTTCTTAGTTAGGTGGTTTTTCCCCTTTTCCAATGGGTTTTCCACGTTAAATCGTTATCTAATTTGTTTGCTTCTTTTTATATCGTCTTCTCAATTCAAACAAATCAAAACCGAGTTTGTTTTATTACGAATCGGACGACTGTCGGTACCCTCGGTCTCTTGACCACGACACCAGTGGAATAGCTTGCATGAGAAATCAAGTCCAAAAATAATTATTAATGAATTTTTGAGGTGGACCATAATCTTCTTCACATGAATCAACTAATAAAATTTCTTACTTAGTATCTCAGTCACTTTTGAAGGTAAGCATTAATGACTAGGTTCAATGATATTTTTGATGGGTTCGTAACATTCTCCCGCATTTCCTCGTAAACTTGTGAACGTTGTTCTTCTTCGAGTGACCGTAGGCCTGAGTTAGAATTCTACTCACTATTAATCAGAGTTTGCATGTTGAATAACGATTGTCGGGGACTTCTGATTCCCAATACGGAGCGTTCTTGTGTTAACACATGGAGTTCTCTTCGAGGCCCCATAACTGATGCGTGATGGATTCCCGTAAATCAAGTGGGGTGGACTTACAATGCTGGATATGAGAATGATAATCATGCTCCACATCTCCCTTGCAAGCTTAGTTGGGACCGATTTTAGGGAACATTTTATCACAAGAATAATTCTGTTCGAGGTTTGAAAGCTCTAATACCACTTGTTACGATTCTGATATTGTAACAGAAAGAGAAGGATAGAAATAAAGGAGAGTTAGATTGAAGAATATATGGGAAGAAACCGCATACATGTAGAAGAAGAATGAATTATGTAGAAAGATAAAATAAAATAAAAATTATTATTGATATCATTCTCAGCATGAGATTTATATTCATTCATTGGGTTATTCCAATATTCTTTGGATTAAAACCCCTTATTAACTTCGATAAATGTTCATAATCGTCAGATTTAAATGTGACCTCCGTTCAAAAGTTATGCCTTCTCCACCGGGAACCTCCGTTCCCGTGTTAACATCGTCTTTAGTTTTGCCTTCAATTTCAGCGTATTGGTACCGAAATTTGGGACACTATGAGACGCGGACCAGAGCAAGCTGTTTTTGGCGACATTTGATGGGATCGTCGGGGGATTCTTTTATGAGCATGTGGGCAATTATGGTTCTGTTCTCAATCTTAGATTGCCAAGAATGGGAATTCCGATGTTCCTAGAGTTGCATTTATAGACTTGCCGGAGTTATCGACCTTTGAGCTGTGCTACAGAACTTTCATCACATTCTCAGTGAAAAGGTGTGATTCTTGTACCCCTTACTTTCAGTTCTCGCTTTTAAAAGGAATTGGTTATGTTCCTGGGTTTATTCGCTTTCTAGTGTTATGTTTTAGATTTTATTTCAAGAATAAAAATGCTATTGTAGTCTAGTTATCCTACTTTCAAGATATTGTTTGAAATACAGAGTTTTGTATTTTTTGTATACAAAAGATAATTGATTGTGGGTTTGATATTTCGTTCATAACGAATTCTTACAGGTGAAATTAAAATGCGGTTCCCTGGAGTGCAGAATGGAGCCAAAATCACTTTCACCAGGGATCTAATACAAATTACAATAGGAATATCTGTAACAGGAATCACCCAGGACATTAAAGATTTTGTAGGGGTTTAGTCAGCCAAGTTAGCAGAAGAAGAGTTCGTGCGTTACCATGAAAAGTTTGGTAAACCGATAGTTCTCATCAATATATGGTGTACACAACTCACTGACCAAGAATTGAATACTTCCCCATCGATTTCCAGGTATTTTAGCACCGAGTTATTTGTAGTGGTTCTCCTGGAATCAGTTACCCTGTGTAACGACCCAGGAAAGCAGCACAAAGAGAGAATTCGGACAGGTTAGACTCGCATTAATTCTTGTTAAAAACATGTAATGAGGGGTAGTTTTGTAAATTAACATAAGAAGAGGGAATTTTAGAAGGAGGGGCTAAAGGGTCATTTGACAAGTTAAGAAACCTATAAATAGGAGTGGGATGGGAAAAGAAGGGTCATTTGGCACAAAAAACGTGGGAAAATTCGAGAGAAATCGAAATTATCGCGGAATTGGAAACTGCCTGAAATTGTCGTGGAAATCAGGTGCAAGAGAAATTATCGCGGAAATTGGAACCTGCCTGAAATTGTCGCGAAAATCAGGGGCAAGAGAGAATTATCGCGAAAATCGGGATAAAGGAAGGAATTATCGCGAATTCGGAGGACCGCTGCAATATTATCGAGGAAATCAAGGCCAAAGAGTAAATTATCGCGGATTCAGGACCAAGAAGCAAATTATCGCGATTCCGGGAGCTGTTTGCAATATTGTCGCGGAAACGGACTGAGTTGCAGAATTATCGCGAATTTCAAGGACTTACGTGTAAATTGTCGCGAATTTCAGGGCTGTGGTGCAATTATCGCGAAAATGAATGTTTATGCAAATTATCGCAGAGATTAAGGACCGAAACGTAACTTATCGTGAATACGAAGAACAACACCTGATTTGGCCGTAAATTGGGGACCATAGTGTAGTTCATCGCAAATCCGAGGGCAAGGTCGCCAATTGCCGCATGATTCGATTAATTAACGAAAGTAAGTCATAGGGTCACACAACGGTATAACACGTTAAATGCGTATATGCAGGGAGTAGAGAACAAGGAAGCAACAGGGGATAGGACGACCAGGTAAGCGGAGCAAACATAGTAAATTAAAAGAAGGTTCACAGTTAGGAGTTTAAACGAACACTAAATCGAATCGAAAGGAGCGTGAACTAAAAACATAAATCTCGGGGCGAGGTGAAAAAACCAAACCCGACATCGTGTTCATGAGCACGATCAGCCACAGGTAGGACATGTCCAAGGAAGGGATACATGAGTTCTCCGGAACAGAATTGTGCGCATTACAGAGCCGAACGGAACCGGATAGGAACGGGGTAGCGCCCGAGCCCCTGACCGGGGAAGGGAAGCATATATTCTCGTCGAGCCAACAAAAGCTAACGGTTGGTTTGGGCGAGACATGTCGTCGGGCATGTGAAAACCGATCATAGTAGAAAACAGAAAGAATAAGAAGAGAGAATATGAAAAAAGAGAGGAAAAGATAAGAGAATAAGTAAGATAAAAAAAGGAAAGGGAAATGGATAAAAGCTTGCTAATTAAATTTATTATGCAGAAGTTTCCTTTAATTGACTATGACCGTTTTACAGATTTTGTAGGGGGAGGACCGGAGGCTTAGGTGGCATTGGAACTAAGGTCGTCGATCGTCTGCTGTACGAGTAACCCTTTTGATTTCGTTTTGTTTGTGATTACCTAATTGTATTTTGAAAAACGATGATATTCCCTGGTTTCGAATTGTGTTTTTATTAGAATGTTTATTTTCATTTCGCTTGCGCATAGACATTGTTAAGGCCCGGTTTACGGTCGTTACACTAACCTCGGGTGAGCACCAGAATGCAAACCACACACCCCTTCATGAACATAAATTCTTACTGCCTTAGCCTCGGCAGGAGCCAGACACTTCAAGTGCGAGCCCTCAAAACTCTTTTTGAAAAGTGGCCATTCTTTATCAAATATCTTGTGGCCAGAAGCTCGACCCTCTTGGCTTAAGAAGAATCCTCCGGAAGAAGGCCATTTGTCAAGTACTTGATCAAAGGATCCATCCATGTAGATTCTGGTTGCCCGTCACCGATGCTCAAGGATTGGAGTTGGTAAGATAAGGCCCCAATCTCTTTGACAGTTTGTTCAGTAACGGGAATATCGACCGAAGGAAGATCTTTTATATGGACCGACACTGTCCCTGGTCAACTACGGGCATACTCGCGGCCAGTCTAGCTAGGGCATGAGCCACCTTGTTTTTTTCCCGCGGGACATCGTCCAAGGATGTTAAATTTTTTTGACACTTGGTAACCGTAGCGTGGTATAACTTCATCATCGGTTCATGAGTATCAAACCTGCTCGAGAATTTCTCCACAACTAACTTGGAGTCAGAAAACATCCGTATCTTTCCTACACCCATTTCTCGAGATAAGTTCATCTCAGCCAGTAATGCCTCATATTCCACCATATTGTCTGTGCCTGGGAATAGGAATTTAACCGAAGAATGAATCACATCCTGCTGTGCCGTAGTGAATGTAATACTACTGCCTTGCCCCCGAGGGTTGATCCATCTACAAAAACAGTCCATCTGTCATCCACTTGATCTAGGCGTATGGCCGATCGGGTCATTTTAGCAAAGAAATCACCAAGAACTTGAGCCTTGATAGCCATTCGGGACACAAACTCCAAATACAAAGCACTGATTTTGATGGCCAACGACGATAATACCTTTCAAATCAGCCTGAATCAAAACAACGTTTAGGAATTGGTTAGTGTATACGTACAACTTCCGACCCTCAAAATAGTGCCTTAACTTGGATATGGCCTTTTTCAATGCCAACATGAACTTTTCCAAAGATGTATATCGGGTTTCAGCCGGCAACAAAGAGTGGCTCACGTATTAAACCGGCCTATGGATATCGTCCCGTGCAGTTACTAGGGAAACGCTCATAGCAGCCTCGGAAACTGCCAACTATAAACCGAGGGGGTCATCACACGATGGGCTGACCATTACTGGAGGGTAGGTCAGATATGTAACGATCGTAAACCGGCCCTAACAATGTCTATGCGCAAGTAAGGTGAAACAAACATTTTAAAAAAACGTAATTCGAATCCGAGGAAATGTCATCGTTTTTCAAAATACAACTAGATAATAAAAGAAGCAAAACAACAAAATCCAAAGGGGTGACTCGTACAGTGGACGATCGACGACCTTAGCTCCAATATCACCTAAGACTCCGGTCCTCCCCCTACAAAATCTGTAAAACGGTCATAATCTATTAAATGAAACTTCTGTAAAGTGTATTTAATTAGCAAGACTTTATCCCTCTCTTTCTCCTTATTTTAGCTTACATACTCTCTTATCTTTTCCTGTCTTTTTATATTTTCTCTCCTTATCCTTGCTGGTTTCCTACTATGATCGGTTTTTACATGCCCGATGACATGTCTCGCCCAAACCAACCGTTAGCTATTAGTTGACTCGACGATAATATATGCTTCCCTTCTCCGGCCAGGACTCGGGCGCTACACCGTTCCTATCCGGTTCCGTTCGGCCCTGTAGTGCGCAGAGTTCGGTTCTGGTGAACTCACGTATTCCCTCCTCGGACATGTCCTACCTGTGGCTGATCGTGCTCATGAACACGATGCCGGGTTCGGTGTTCTCACCTCGCCCCGAGATTTCTTTTTCTTTTTCTTAGTTCACACACTTTCGATTCGATTTAATATTCATTTAAATTCCTAACTGTGAACCTTCTTTTAATTTACTATGTTTGCTCCGCTTACTTGGTCGTTCTATCACCTGGTGTTTCCTTGTTCCCTACTCCCTGCATATACGTATTAACATGTTATACGTTGTGTAGCCCTATGACTTACTCTCGTTAGTTAGTCGAATTATGCGTCAATTGGTGGTCTTACCCTAGGATTCGCGATGAACTACGCTACGGTCCACAATTTGAAGCCAAGTCGGATGTCGCTCTTCGTATTCACGATAAATTGCGTTTCGGTCCTTAATTTCCGCGACAATTTGCATTCAGATTCATTTCCGCGATAATTGCACCACAGCCCTCAAATCCGCAACAATTTACACGTTAGTCCTTGAAATTCACGATAATTCTGCGCTTCAGTCCATTTTCGCGACAATTTTGCAATCGGATCCCAGAATCGCGACAATTTGCTTCTTGGCCCCTGATTTCCGCGATAATATTGCAGCAGTCCCGATTTCCGCGATAATATTTGTCTTTACCCCAGTTTTCACGATAATCCTCTTCTTACCCCCAATTTCCGCGATAATATTGCAGCAACCCTGATTTCCGCGATAATCTTTGCCTTTACCCCGGTTTTCGCGATAATTTCAATTCCTCTTGAATTTCTCACGTTTTTTGTGCCAAATGACCCTTCTTTTCCCATTCCACTCCTATTTATAGATTTCTTAACTTGTTTAAATGACCCTTTAACCCCTCCTTCTAAAATTCCCTCTTCTTATATTAAATTACTAAACTACCCCTCATTTCATGTTTTTAACAAGAATTTATGCGATTCTAACCTGTCCGACTTCCGTTTGTGCCACCTTCCTGGGTCATTACAAGATATGTTTTCAGATCTGTAAAGGCCTGATGACACTCTTTGGTCCACTCCATTGAGCTTGCTTTCCTGAGTACTCTGAAGAAATTAAAGGCCCGATCTATAGATTTAAAAATAAACCTGCTCAAAGAGGCTAGTCAACCGGTTATCCTTTGGAATTCTCTTTTGTTCCTCGGGGGTTGCATATCGATGATGGCCCAAATCGTTTTTGAGTTAATTTCTATACCTTTCTCTGAGACATAATACCCTAAAAACTTGCCACTTCGGATCCTGAAGCAACACTTGTTCAGATTCAATTTTAACTTATACTTGCAGCAAACATCAAAACAACGAGACAAATACGGAATATAATCTTCATCATTTATGGATTTAACACTCATGTTGTCAACATATTCTTCCATAACATGACTTATTAAATCCCTAAAGATTGTATTCACCAAGTGCTGTCGCGTTGCCCCCGCGTTCTTTAAACCAAAGGGCATCACCTCATAGCAGTAAAGATCATCTTCGGTCATGAAAGCATATTTCTTTTGATCTTCCTTGGCCAAGAAAATTTGTTGATACCCTAAATACACATCCATTGTTCTCATCATCGTACTTTCGGAGACTGGATCCACTAATCGATCTAAATGAGGCAACGAGAAAGGATTAGCTTCGCATATCTCATTCACATCTCTAAAGTCGATGCACATCCTACATTTCCCGTCGGCTTTAGACACCACAATGGGATTCGCCACCCACTCAGTGTAATGAATCTCTCTGATAAACCCAAAATGTAATAGCTTGTTTACCTCAGTCCTGATCACCTCGAGTTTCTCAGGCGAATATCGCCTTCTTTTCTGCCGAACCGGCTTAGCTTCAGGTGCAGTATTTATCCGATGTTCACTGATAGATCCGTCAATTCCCGAAATATCGTCCAGGGTCCAAGCAAAAATATCCAAATGACTCCGCAATAGGGGGATGAGTTCTTCTGCAAGGTTAGGGCCAACGTTCGCCCCGATTCGTGTATTTTTGGTCGGATACTCGCCAACCAAATTTATCAACTTGAACCCGATGGGTTCCATAGCTTGCCGTGGGTGGGGAGGATCCTCCAGCAGATCCACCCGGGCCTTTTTCAATGGTGTCCGGCAAGAGTTCATGAAGCATTGATTTGGTACGGCCTGATCTCCCTTTATGGATATGATTCCGTTGATCGAAGGGAGTTTCATCATCATGTGATGGGTTGAATGAACTGCCTCGATGTTACTGAGATCGGTCCGTCCAATGATGGCGTGATATGCCAAGTCAAATTCGACAACAATAAACTCAAGGATCTCTGTCCTGTCCTTGAGTTGATCCGCTAAAGTGACAGGAAACAAAACTATCTTGTACGGAATAATACTCCTCTGGAGGAAGGCCTGGAGAGTGAGACTAACAATAGTCAAGGTAGGGCTCGAAGCCCCCAAGGTTTCGGCCACTTCACGCCTTATTAGATTGCACAAAGCTCTAGTGTCTACTAGGATTCTCTGAACCTGATGACCAACACTGATCCCTATGATGATAAGGGGATCATCACAAGGGTCGGAGATACCCTTTCTATCATCTTTGGTGAAGGTAATAGGATCCTCACACAAGGAGAACCGATCTTCAGCGGCATCGTATTTGACCAGCCAAAGTTACACCTGATCATCCACAGACTTGCTGAGGTCCGCTCTTTTTCGGTCACTGTAACGACACTAAATTGGATCTAACTGAATTGATAAAAACGTACTAAATAAAAATGAAATGTTCAAGCTAAACTAAAACATAGTTCAAATTGCATTAAAGTCTAATGACATAATATAAAGCATTCTCAAAAGATCGGACTCTAATACCAGACAACCAACAACCTCCTTCTCATGCCCTTCTCATACCTCGTCCTCAGCACCTACAAAATCTATAAAGCAGTCACAATCTATTAAAGGAAACTTCACACTCTAAATCTGTCATTTCATTTCTTAATTAAATGTAAACACACACATAAGCCATTTCTTTTAATCGTATACTTAATTTCTTTTTCTTATTACTTTCCCTCTTATCATTCCATTTTCATTTTTCATTAAAACTTTTCTGTTGCCGAGTGTAACATGCTCGGTACATGTCGCGCCCAAGCCAACCGTTAGCTGTTGGTTGACTCGACGGGCCATATGCTTCCCTTCCCCGGGTAGTACTTAGGCGCTACCACTTTTCTCACCCAGATCCGTTCTGCCCTTTCGTACGTATCTTTCCATTTCGGAATTTATCGTTCCATTCATCAGACATGCCCTTCCATTGGTGAACCGTGTACTAAGCACAATGTTGGGTTCGGTCGGACGGTCCATCCTTCCGCACCGCGAGTCTTATTAACATTCATCTGATTCAACCGTGTCTTTTACTTTCTTCTTATTAACCCTTCCCATTTCGTTACGTCGGAACCTTCCCTTACTATATTGCGTTCACTCCGCTAACCTGTCGCTTTCACGTGTTATGATCTCCTCGGTGCTCCCCTACATTCGTAAGACATCTTAATATTCGATTTTTTATGTTATTATCTTACTATGAACTATTTGGTTACCGTAGACACTACGCATTCCTCGTACTTCACAATTAGTCGTCATAAAGCGATGAAAAGACCCTAATTTCCAATTTCCGCAATGAAATGCTTTGTTCCTCAAAATCCGTGATGAATTAGGATTTGGGGTTTAGGTTTTCACTGTAAATTTCATGTTTTCGAAAATCCGCGGTAAATTTGTAGGTTAGGGTAAATCCGTGGTGAATTTCTGGTAGTAAAATCCGTGGTGAATTTTAGGTTTTGGGTTTCCGCGATGAATTTGTGTTTTACGTTTTTCCGCGGTGAATTCTCTTGCTGAATTTCCGCGATGAATTTGCTTGATGAATTTCCGCGGTGAATTTGGGTGTTAGAAATCCACGGTGAGTTCGTGTTTTAGGGTTTCCGTGGGTTTTCCGTGCCTAGGTGACAAATGACTTGATTTTGGGGTTTTCCACCCATATTTATAGAAATTTTAACTCCATAAATTACATTTTGACCCCTCCTTCCTTTTATTTTGACCAATCTTTTATCTTTTGTCTCAATTTTCTATGTTTTCGTTTCATTTTCCTCCTTTCATTCCCGTATACCTCTTTATTCCTCATCTAGACATTACCGCTATATTTTCTCCTATTGTTCTAACATACTTTTTCAAGGCTATTACATCATTCATTACTTAATTTGAGTTTCGTCCCGAAACTCATGCTTACCAATCTTCCATTAATTCCGATGCTCTTTGTCTAATCTCTCGTTCCGTTTCCCATGTGGCTTCTCTTTATCCCTGATTATACCATTGTACTTTCACCGTGGGGATTAGTTTGTTCATGAGCTTTCTTTCCTCTCTGCCTTGGATTTTCACTGGAATTTCCTCGTATGTCAATTCATGTGTTATCTCTATGGTTCCCCCACACATTCTTGGATTCTTTCAGTCAAACTCCTCCTTAGTTGGGATACGTGAGACACATTGTGTAGCCCCCTCATCTCTTCCGGAAGCTTCAGCTGGTATGCTAGGTTTCCGATCCTCCATTCCACCTCGTATGGTCCAATGAACCGGGGACTCCGCTTCCCTATCATTGTGATCCTCAGTACTCCCTTCATCGGTGATACCTTTAGAAAGGCGTGATCCCCAACTTCGAGCTCCATGGGTCTCCTTGTCGTGTCTGCCCAACTTTTGCATCGATCTTGTGCCGCCTTATTATTTTTTCGTACCATGGTCACCTTCTCAACGGTGACTTCCACTAATTCTGCTACCGTAGTCTTTCTCTCTCCAACCTCATCCCAGCATAGTGGTGTTCGACACTTCCTCCCGTACAATGCCTCATATGGGGCCATGCCAATGCTACTATGAAAACTGTTATTATACGCGAACTCTACCAATGGTAGGAAATATTCCCAACCTCCCTTGAATTCCAACACGCATGCCTGCAACATATTCTCCATGATTTGAATTCCAACACGCATGCCCGCAACTCAATCAAGTCTTCCTTCGTGCATACTGTGTTTACTTCTACCGCACATCCCTTATAGATTCTGTTTGCCTCTAAGGCTTCGGATCCCTGTGTCTTTACTTTGATTTTAGCGTTACTTCCCTTTATCCCAAACCGTTTCGCTAACTTCACCGACACAAACAAATGTGTCGCCCCACAATCAAATAATACGAAAAATGCAATGCCATTAATAAGTAGTGTACCTGTCATGACGTCTTCGGCCTCCGAGGCCTATTCCTTGTTTACTGCGAACACTCGCGCATTCCTAGTGATCCTTTCGATAGCCCTGCTTTCGGTAGCCCCAATTTCGATCTTTCTCTTCTTTTTGCATTCCCGAGCAAAGTGTCCTTCCTGGCAGCACTTAAAACAATTGTTAGTTCCTGCCCGACATTCTCCAAAATGGTTTTTCTCGCATTTGGTGCACACAGGCCTGATTGGGGGTCCCTGTGCAGATCCGAAACTTTATGTAGTGGCCTTTCCTTTCCATTCCCCCGTCCCAGAACTTCGCTCCTCGTGGAACTCTTGGTGCGTTCCTTATCCATAATTCGCATTCCTACATCTACTCGGACTGTAGCTGCCACTAAACATGAAAATTCTTCGTCGTCGCGGCAATACATAGTCAATTTCACCCTTTCATTCATCCCTTATGTAAAGCGGTGCATCTTTTCTAGTTCACTCCCCATAATCTCGGGGGTGTACCTTCCCAATTCTATGAATTCCTGCATATACTCCATTACGGGGCAATTCCCTTGAGTTAGTTTGTCAAATTCTGCCCTCTTGTCCTTGTTCAGTCCTTTTGGTACGTAATAATCCAAGAACGCATTCTTAAACTTCTTCCAAGGGAGGGGTCCATCCTTCAGTAGTGAGGTTGGCACGCTTCCCCACCATCAGGCTATGCTACCATCAAACCATAGTGGGGCCAATCCTGCCCTCAGTTCCTTTGGGGCTTCGATTAGTTCAAACTTCTCTTCGAAGCGAATAATCCACGACTCCACGTCCCCCATCTTATCTTTCGTGCAACAGTTCATTCCAGCCTTCTTTAGTGCCTCGTTGTAGTACATTCTACCTTTTTATGGTCTTGGCATTTGTTCTATCTTCGCTAAATCTCCCCTCTCCGTCTGACCTTGTCTCATTGCACTAACGAGAGAATTTGCCATGGTTTGGAACAAATCCCTCAGACTTTCTTGGCTAAACGTAAAAAAGGTCGATGAATTCGCAACCGGGGTTTCTGTAGCCTGTGCCTGTTCTGATGTGTTGCTATCCTCCTCTCGGTTTCCGTTCAATTCGTTTTTGGAGACATGCCAACATGAAGCTTTCGCTATATCTATACCTACTCATACCATATGTTACATCCTATGCCCATCCCCTCCTATGGTCGGTTGTCCTCCTATGAATTCCTAGAAGTCCCGACTTAGAACCGCACCACTACCGGTTTGGTAGAGATATTGGGCTTTGATACCATTTGTAACGACCCTAATTTGGGCCTAACTAAGTTGATAAAAACGTACTTAATAAAAACGAAATGTTCAAGCATAAACTAAAACATAGTTCAAATTGCATTAAAGTCTAACGACATAATTTAAAGCGTTCCCAAAAGACCGGACTCTAACACCGGACAACCGACGACAATCTTCCCATGCCCTTCTCATACCTCGTCCTCGGCACTTACAAAATCTATAAAGCGGTCACAATCTATTAAAGGAAACTTCACACTCTAAATATGTCGTTTCATTTTTTATTTAAATGTAAACACACACATAAGCCGTTTCTTTTAATCGTATACTTAATTTCTTTTTCTTATTACTTTCCCCCTTATCATTCCATTTTCATTTATCATTTAAACTTTTCTATTGCCAAGTGTACCATGCTAGTTACATGTCTCGCTCAAGCCAACCATTAGCTGTTAGTTGACTCGACGGGCCATTTGCTTCCCTTCTCCGGGTGGGTACTTAGGCGCTACCCCTTTTCTCACTCAGATCCATTCTGCCGTTTCGTACGTATCTTTCCATTTTGGAACTTATCGTTCCCTTCATCAGGCATGCCCTTCCTTTGGCGAACCGTGTACTAAGCACTATGCCGGGTTCGGTTGGACGGTCCATCCTTCCGCACCCCGAGTCTTATTAGCATTCATCTCATTCACTTGTGTCTTTTACTTTCTTCTTATTAACCCTTCCCATTTCCCTACGTCGAAATCTTCCCTTACTATATTCCGTTCACTATGCTTACGTGTTGCTTTCACATGTTATGATCTCCTCGCTTCTCCCCTGCATTCGTAAGGTACCTTAATACCCGGTTTTTGATGTTATTATCTTACTATGAACTATTTGGTTACCGTAGACCTTACGTATTCCTCGTCCTTCACAATTAGTCGTTGAAACGCAATTAAAAGACCCTAATTTCAAATTTCCGCGATGAATTTCTTTGTTCCTCGAAATCCACAATGAATTGGGGTATGGGGTTTAGGTTTTCGCGGTAAATTTTATGTCTCCAAAAATCCGCGGTGAATTTAGGGTCGGAAAATCCGCGGTGAATTTGAGGTTTGGTGTTTGCACGATGAATTTGGGGTTTGGGGGTTTCCACGATGAATTTGTGGTTTAGGTTTTTCGCGGTGAATTCTCTTGCTGAATTTCCGCAATGAATTTGCTTTCTGAATTTCCATTATGAATTTGGGTCTTAGAAATCCGTGGTGAATTCGTGTTAAACATTTTTCCGTGCATAGGTGACAAATTACTTGATTTTGGGTCTTTCCACCCCTATTTATAGACATTTTAACTCCCCTAAATTGCAAGAATAGCAAGCTCTTGATTAACTGCTTCTCCCTTCTATGAGGTTGACTCATGTTCCACATCCCTAATTACAGCATCAGGATCCCGTAGGGAGAACGCATCAGATGAGAACTTGTCAGCAGGAGTTTCGCCGTCATTCACTGAATTTCTAGTTGTCATGTCGTTGATTATCCTTCCCATAAAGAGTACTCCAATGGGATTTCAGTTAAAAATCGTCCCCACGGACGGTGCCAAAGTGTTATGGTTTCTTTTTAGGGGGCACCAACAGTCATCGGATTCTTGACGACCGAACCAGTTTTCATTTTGTTTATCAAGTGGAGAACGAATATAGAATACGGTTAAATAATGACACAATAATTTAACGTGGAAAACCCCGTAAGAAAGGGGAAAAACCACAGGACTAAAGAGCATAATTGCTCTTAGTTGATTGATTAATCAAACAACGAACAATTAGGGCTACAAGGAAACAAAAACTAGGGAAAAATGTAGAAGTAGATAATGTAGAAACTCCTTGAAAAAATGCGCCCCCACGCTAGTCTTCCTAGCTCATGTTTATAGATGTGGCAGTTTCCATGACTTTCCTCTTGTAACCGATGTTCGCACGTCTTCAAGTCGCCTGCAAATGCGGAAGTAACCCCCCACTAGGTAATAACCACCTATAATCGTTGGACCGATCCTTTGTGAATTATATAAGATAAAATATATTTATTGTTTAACATTTGTTTTAATTCAATTCTTGTATTGAATCAAGTTTTAATTTATTCATGTATTAAAATTCCGGGCTATTTCATCCAAATAGTGCATGTTAAAAATATGTTTATTGTTTTAGTGCGGTCCGCGTATTGGGACCTCGGCCGTGCTTTCTGAACACATGAGATTTTTTTTCAAAATTATTGTAGATATCAAGAATCGAACCCATGACCTAAATCAATATATAATAGATGTAGACCGATACGTAAACCAATCGCTTTTGCGGATCGGTTTCGGATCATCATTTTTTTGATCGGGCCGGTTACCGTATCCGCGCCCATTCCTAGTACCAAACCGGCTACCAAAAAAATCGCACCCCTTGACATACTCCAATAGTATTTATGTGTAGACGATTCTACTACAGACATGGTCTTTTCGGTTGTAAAAGTTTTTTCACCCAATATCCGATTTGATTAGTTTAAGATTGATCGACTATATAAAATGTGGTACATAGCATTAATATTCTATCCTAAGTTAATAAATTTTCCATCATAGTATGATCCGAAGAACCTCTCTCTTAACTCATCAGTCCCCTAGTCGATGGATCTCATGTCGTCATAAAGGATATCAAAAAATCAGAAAATGATAAAAAGATGGGAATTTATTTTAAAAAGATTGAAGAGTCACGTCTATACATAATACTTATGCAAATTGGAAATACTTTCATTTCAGAATCTGATACGTTCCTTCTCCCACCACCATCGTAACCTGGTACGAACCTTCCCACTTACGATCCAACATGCTTCGATACCTCAACTTTCTTTAGCACCAAGTCCCTAGTTGTCATCAACACTCGACGAACTTCTTTATCATGCCTTTTGACCATTCGCTTCTTACACACTTCCATCTAAATAGCTGCTCTTTCTCTTAGATCTTCGACACAATGCAAAATCTAACTTTTGTATATTTTCGTTTAATACCTCTTCATATGTAATAACTCGATCAGATAAAACAGTTACCTCTGCCGGAGAGACGGTTTCAGAGCCGTATAAAAGTGAAAACGGACTAAAGTGTGTGGGCTTTTGATATGTTCGATTTTCCCACATCATATTATTCAATTCATCTATCCATTATGTTTTAGAGTGATTTATCCTTGTCTTTAACTTTTGCAAGATAATGCAATTAATAACTTCTGTAACTCCATTCGTTTCAAGATGCGCCACTGCGTAAAACGCTGTCGAATACCAAAACACTCACACCATTCACTTACACGCTTTCCAGAGAATTGAGTTTCATTATGTGATACTAAAATCCAAGGAATTCCAAACTGACAGAGGGTGTTCCTCCAAAGAAAACTTATCACCTTCTGTTCCCAAACTCGGGACACAACCTCGAGCTCTATTCACTTAGAAAAATTATCACAGCCACAATACAAAACTTCTTTTGACTATGAGCAGTCGGAAAAGAACCTAGAAAATCAATACCCACGTATCAAAAGTGCAAGTTGTTGGTAAAGGCTTCATTGTTGCCCTTGGCATATGATGTACATTTGAATGAAATTGGCAAGCGTAACAAGCTCGAACTAGTTTACACAAAATTTTACCATTGTTGGCCAAAAATATCCTGGCCTCTTAACTTTTAACCCCAAAGAAAGACCCGTTGAATGATCACCATCGTCCCAGCATGAACTTCTTCCATTATAGCTTTTGCTTGACCTGGGGACAATCATCGAAGATAAGGTTCACCAAAATTCTTATTATACAACTTCTCGTCCATGTATATGAAATTGGTAGCACTTTGCATTACTATGCAGGCTACACTTTCATCGGTTGGAAACACTCTCTTGACTAAATAATCAATAATAACGTCTTTACAAGATGGTGCATCAGGTATTGCATCCAATAAGAACCAAGTACTATTTCAAAGTTCCAAATTTGTGACTTCGGATGTCGAATTTTCAGTCAACTTGATAGACAGATGATAATGGATCATATTTGTGATCCTTGACTCATCTGAAAGTTCCAAAATTACGGAGACCTTGCAATACCGTGTGTCCGAGCATTCACATCTCTCGAGATATATGTGAGATCGAATGTTTTGAGACTTTTCACTGCAGCCTCTTTCAACTTTGCCAAATATGATACTATATGCTGACTTTGAATCGGAGTGAGCATGTAATGAACAATCTCAATCGCAACTGCAAGATTGATACCAAAATCAATGCTTCATACTCTGCAAACTTATTAGTTGTGGAAAAATGGATCTTTACGACATACACATGCCAAGGCCAGACCGTCCGGTTGAAATTGATCTGTCAACGAATACATCCCAATATTCTTCATTACGTGACTCCTCTTCTCGAGTCATTTCCAGTATAAAATCGACTAAGACCTACGACTACTGAGCTCGTCACAAAATATACTCGATTTGATACTGCTCATCAATATTCCACTTGGCCAACCCGCCTAAGGTATCAACTTCGATAGTACACTCTTGATAGGCTGATACGTTAATACTGCAATATGATGACCCTGAAAATAATGCCTCAACTTATGGGAGGCAACTATGCGAGCGAGAATAAATTTTCCCAAATCTGTACAGCGAGATTCCACACCTTGTAATTTCTTACTTATATAATATATTGGCCCATATTCCTTATCGTTGATTCTGACCAAGGCAGCATTGACAGCCTCTTTAGACACCGCTAAATATAAACCAGAGGCTCCCTAGGAGACGGAGGACACATAAACGGCAGTTTACTCAAATAATATTTAAACTTCTCAAAGGTAGAATTACACTCATCGTTCCACTACAACAAATTCGCTTTTCGCAATGCTCGAAAGAACGTTAAACTTTTATCAACTAAGCACCCAGTTAATCTTTGGATCCCTCGGATCGTTGTTGGAGGTGTCATTTGCTAAATAGTGGTGATCTTATCAGGATAAATTTCTATTCCCCTTTCGGATACCATAAAGTCAAGGAATTTCCCCATTCTACACAAAATGTACACTTAAGTGGATTTAATTTCATTGCATATTTTCTCAATACGTTAAAAAAAAATTTTAGATACTAGAGTTTTTTATTAACATGTCGGCTTTTTATCAATATATCATCGATGTAGACTTCTAAACATTTTTCGATGATATCGCTGAATATCGAATTCATATTTCGTTGATATGTTGACCCTGTATTCTTTAAGCTTAATGGCATAACTTTGTATCAAAAATGTTTTTATTTGTAATAAAACAAGTAAATAATCTGTCTTCATGGTGCATAAAAATTTGATTGTAACCCTTAAAACCGTCCAACATATTAAGAAACTCAAAACTACATGCCGCATCTGTAATGACCCAAAAAGACGACACAAATGGGAACCCAACAGGTGTGTCTCACATCAATTTAGTTTTAAAACATTAAAGGAATGGTATTTTAGAAATTTAACATGAAAAGACTGAAGGAGGGACTAAAGGGCCAATTGGGGAAGTTAAGAGACCTATAAATAGGAGTGGGAGGACAAAGAAGGGTCATTTAACACGAGAGAGTCAAATTCACTGCAATTTTGGGCATGAGAGTAATTCACTATGATTTTGTGGCCGAAGAGTAATTTACCACGAATCTTGGGGAAAAAAAGCAATTCACCGTGATTTTGTGGTCGAAGAGTAATTCAACGCGAATCTTGGTGCAAAGAAGCAATTCACCGCGAATCATGGTTCTAACAACACCTGCGAATTGGTAATATTATGGGTTTCTCTTATGGGCTATTTGCATCAATGGTTGTTAAACATTTTTCTGAATGTATATATAAATTGGTATTCCGAGATTGGAATTATATTATGAACACAAGGCGATAAGCCATCCCACACTTATATCATATATTGCAACGAGATTCATTGAAAAGCGTGGAAGTGAATTATGTGAATATTATTATTTCCAACAGAAGCAGTAACCTACTAACAATAACATCGAGGAAATCTCCATCTACATTTTTATGCTATTTCCATGTGGAAAATTTTACATACTTATCCGAAAAAAAAATGCGCTAGCGAATAATGCGTTCATTATTATCGTATGTTGCATTCTATGCCTAGGACTTTCAGACTCACTAATGGATATATTTAGATATGTGAAAGCTAAACTTCCGGTGTATTGAGAACCTCATAAGTGGGAAGGAAAAAGAAGGGTCATTTGGCACAAAAAAAGTGAGAAAACTCGAGAGAATCAGAATTATCGCGGATATTGAGACCAAGAAGAAAATTATCGCGGAATTTGGGATCTACTTGCAATTATCGCGGAATTTAGGGTAAAGATGGGAATTATCCTGGAATTTGGGGTCAAGGAGAGAATTATTGCGGATTCAGGTGGTTGTTTGCAATTTATCGCGGATTCAGGACCAAGAAGCAAATTATCGCGATTCCGGGAGCCGTTTGCAAAATTGTTGCAAAAATGGACTGATTTGCAGATTTTCGCGAAATTCGAGGGCTTACTTGCAAAATGTCGCGGATTCGAGGACTGATGTGCAATTTATCACGAAAATGAACCTTTATGCAAGTTATCGCGCAGATTAAGGACCGAAACGCAATTTCTCGTGAATACGAAGAGCAACACCCGATTTGGCCGTGAATTTTAGACCATAGTGTAATTCATCGCGAATCCTAGGGTAAGGTCGCCAATTTCCGCATAATTCGATTAACTAACGAGAGTAACTCATAGAGTCACACGACAGTATAACATGCTAATACGTATAGGCAGGAAGTAGGGAACAAGGAAGCACCAAGCAATAGGACGACCAGGTAAGCGGAGTAAACATAGTAAATTAAAAGAAGGTTCACAATTAGGAGCTTAAACGAATACTAAGTTAAATCGAAAGGAGTGTAAGGTAAAAACAGAAGTCTCGGGGTGAGGTGCGAACACCAAACCCGGCATCGTGTTCATGAGCACGGTCAGCCACACGTAGGACATGTCCGAGGAAGGAGCACATGGGTTCTCTAGAACAGAATTGTGCGTACTACAGAGCCGAACAGAACCAGATAGGAACGGGGTAGCGCCCGAGTCTCTAACCTGAGAAAGGAAGCATATATTCTCACCGAGCCAACTAACAGCTAACGGTTGGTTTGGGCGAGACATGTCGTCGGGCATGTAAAAACCGATCACATTAGAAAACCAGGAAAGGATAAGGAGAGGAAATACAAAAAAGAAAGGAAAAGATAAAAGAATAAGTAAACTAAAAGAAGAGGGAAATGGATGAAATCTAGCAAATTAAGTATATTATACAGAAGTTTCTTATAATAGAGTATGACCGTTTTACAGATTTTGTAGAGGGAGGACAGGAGGTTTAGGTGGCATTGGAACTGAGGTCGTCGATCGTCCGCTATACGAGTCAACCCTTTTGTTTTTTTTTTGTTTTTGCCTTTAACTGTCTAGTTGTAATTTGAACGACGATGATATTCCCTTGACTTCGAATTGTGTTTCGTTAAATTGTCTTGCTTTATTTCACTAGCGCATATACATTGTTAAGGTCCAGTTTGCGATCGTTACACCATGGGTGCGTGTTCAGACCCGAGAATATGTGATTAGTCAGGATGCTTGGTGAGGCCCAGGACTAGTGGGTGCCTGTCCAGGAGTTGTTATTAATTAGGGTGCTTGGTGAGGCCCTGGACTAGTGGGTGATTGTTGAGACCCATGAGTTATGATTAGTAAGGTGCTTGGTGAGTCCCTGGACTAGTGGGAGCTTATCAGACCCAGAAGTGGAAGTGTTGTTGGATGCTAGTTGAGATCCGCAAATAGAAATCCGCCTCCTCCATGGTCCTCAAAAGGCCACCTAAGCCAAGGTACCGGATCTTCCTATGTAGTAGTGAAAAATTTACGTCAGTCTAATGATTGTACCCTGAATATGACGCTACTTCAAAATAGGCAGAGATGGCTCTCTCTGGCGCCAGGTTTTCAATCTATCTAGGTGGGAGTGAAAAATTTATGTCAATCTAAGGATTGTACCCTGAACCTGACGCTACTTTCACCTGGACTGTGAAGGCTTCCTACACTAATTTTTTGGAGGAGAACGGAATAAGTCGATCTAAGTAAGCAGTGTTGGGCGCACGTTTAGGTCCAATACCAAGATTTAAGGAATTCAATTTATGATCAAAGCGACCATGTGACGGTCATATGCTATGGTTTTCACTATTTATGATCGGATGTTCACATTTACGATCAAAGTGACCAAGTGATGGCCTTATGGCATCAATTCCCGTTATTTATGATCGGGTATTCACAGTTATTATCTATGTTTTAAAGTAATCTCTCTATAAAAGGGATCATCGCATTACTTAATTATATATTTATGAATGACCGATGAATCATATTTATGGATTTCATTTGGATAAGCGATTAAAATTGCAAATATTCACCTAATGATACGAATATCACTAAATTATATTATAACTGGGGACTTTTAGTTATGACCAAAGTGATCAAATGGGTGGTCGATAACTGGGAATATTTTGTCACAAAATCTTGCTCGTTATATAAGGATATTTTATGGCATTTATATTTGCCAATTTGATGCTTAAGAAATCTTATTGATGATACCTTATAACACGATTGTTTGCAAACTGGTGATTAAGAAACGGGCGGAAGGCAGTTTGGGTCCCCAAAGTTTGAAATTTTTGGCAATTTTGGTCCCCAAACTTTCCAATTTTGGCAAAACCAGCCCCCAAAGTTTCATGTACGCAAAACTGGTCCCTAAACTATTATTGTTTTGGCAAAACCAGTCCCCAAAGTTATGTGCGTGTGGCATTATTGGTCCCCCAAAGTTGTAATTTGTGGCAAATTAGGTCCCCGGATGAAAATTAATTTGGGAGCCGGTTTTGCCAAAATTCGCAAACTTTGGGGACCAATTTTGTGAAAATAGGCAACTTTGGGGACTAAAATTGCCAAATTATCCAAACTTTGGGGACCCAAGTCGCCATTTTCTCTTAAGAAACTTTATAGACAGTCGAAAATTCTCGAGAAAGAATGTAAAGATGCATACGAAGTGGAGTCATTTCGGACAGTAAGTAAGGAAAGACATTGGACTCATCCATGTCATACAATAGTAATTTGTGAAGTTGGTAAAACCACCTCACACGAAAGGATATCTTTCTCATGTAGATCAAACAATGTTGTGTCGCTCGCACATCCTACGGAGGACAATTGAATGAGTCAAAGAAATAGAAGAAAATTATTGTTGGGCGCTTGGTTGTGTCAACGATGAATACGATGAATCTTTATTAAGTGGATGAGTCTGTATTTTTATCTCGTATGATTATCGTATCTGGTAACTGTCTCAAGAGTATCTCGAAAATATTGTTTACGATTGAAAGAACCAAGAAACTGGCATGGATGTATTAGAACAGAGAAACGCGGTTGCGATGGTCAAGGGTAATTGACTTATTTACAGTAAGGAAACTCATGTTATGATCTCATTTACAATAAGAGATGCCCACCCGGGATACGTACGAAAGGATCAAGTAATTATCCGCGAAAGCTCTATACTCTTTTGACATATTGTGAATGATTCTAAAGTATTTTATGGATTCCTCGGGTTCATTATTTATGAATGGGAAGAATTAGCACATTGTTGTATAACATGTGTGTCGTTATTTATGGTCATAAGTCCTAGATAATTATTATCTGCATGACATAGATATCGAAGATGTAATAAAGTCATTTTATGGATGACATTGATTTTCTCACCGAGATAATATGAATATAGCACCAACTGTAACAACCCTAATTTGGGCCTAGCTGATTTGGTAAAAACTTACTAAATATAAACGAAACGTTCGAGAGTAAAGTAAAACATAATTCAAAAGCATTAAAGTCTAGCGACATAATTTAGAGTATTTTCAAAAAACCGGACTCTATCACCGTACAACCGACGACCTCCTTCCCATGCCTTTCTCATACCTCGTCCGCATCACCTACAAAATCTGTAAGCTGTCATAATCTATTAAAGGAAACTTCACACACACTATATTTGTCCTTCAATTTCTTAAATAAAACATACACACACACGTCAGTCGTTTCTTTTAATCGTATAATTATTTTCTTCTTCTTATTTCTTTACCCTTAACATTCTTTTCCCTTTTTCCCCTCATCTTTTAGCTTTACTGTTGCAGAGTGTGACATGCTCGGTTCATGTCTCGCCCAAGCCAACCGTTAGCTGTTGGTTGACTCGAGAAGCCTTATGCTTCCCTTCCCCGGGTGAGTACTCAGCTGCTACCCCTTTTCTCACCCGGATCTATTCTGCCCTTTCGTACGTATCTTTCTATTCTGGAACGTATCGTTCCCTTCATTAGGCATGCCCTTCCTTTGGCGAATCGTGTACTAAGCACGATGCCGGGTTCGGTCGGACGGTCCATCCTCCCTCACCCCGAGTCTTATTAATATTTGTTTCATTCTTTCGTGTCTTTTTCTTTCCTTCTTATTACCCTTCCCGTTTCCCTACATCGTAACCTTCCCTTACTATATTGTGTTCACTCCGCTTACTTGCTGTTCTCGCNTGACATGTGAGATAGGGGGTCGGAAATTAATGTGTGCATTTAATTAATAATTTAATCGGTTAACCAAAATCAAAACCGATATTTATTAATAAAACGGACTACCGATCATATAATCGTTTTAACCGACATGAAACTGAATCGTAAAAATCGATTAACCATATAACCGACAACGTTTAATCGATTAAAATCGATTCAATTCGATTAATAGTTTATGTTCTCTTTTCTGCTGTGTTTTCATAATTATGCGGAATGAAACAAAACATTGCAATGTTTTCACGGTAAGGGAACCAGCATGAAAAGTCTGCTGTAGTTGGAATGTAAAACAATGAGATTTAAGTTATTAAGTCAATGATGTAACATTGATGTAAAAACCACCAAGGGGATTACATCCTCCACCTTGTTTACAAACTATTTAAAATCTTATAGCAATTGCAATTTGTGCATGGCTTTATTCTCAACCAGTGCAATGCAAAAAAGACACAAAGATAGAACTGGCATCAGCCTTTAGAGATCAAGGAAGACGAACTCTTCGATTGCAGGTACATGTCCGATCTTATTCAGGGTATCCTTGTCGGGTTCTTCGTCTACTCCGATTGCCATTATTGCCTTTGTCCTTTTACCAGTTCTGCCTACACTCATAAAGCTTACATTCACATTGCTCTCTCCAAGAAGGTTTCCGACTGTTCCAATCATTCCTGGTTGATCAACTTGTTTGCACAGTATCAGATTCCCCTCTAAGCTTACATCAACACTGAATGATCCAACACGGATCAGATGTGGAGTCCCTTACTTCACTTCACCTTCGATGTTTATGATGCTGTTGTCGGATAATAATGAGCTTGCGAACTTGGATTCGACGTTGTTTATCTGAAGCTGGATTGACTCTATAGGTTTGTCACTTGAAAAGTCTGTTACAATTCTTTCATCACTGATCCTGAGGCCTTTCTGCTTAGCAATGTAATCTGCATTGACTAGATTGATATGAGCATTTGATATAGGTTCGATTATTCCTTTCGTGATCATGGCTCGGAGAAGTCTTGTGTCCAAATTGTCTGGATCACGAGACGATCTGTAGATGACCTTAATGTTTTGGATTCCTTTTCCTCCTGCTATGAGCTGTACAGCCATTCTACCGAGCTTTTCAGCCAGTGTTACATAAGGAGCTAGTTCACACAAAACCTGATACGAAACACAGAAGCAATTAGTCATGAGTTATGGGAGGAAATGTAGGAACCGAGTGACTGAGATCTGTGAGCACTTCTGGAGGAACCATCGGTGCGTTAACTGCGGTTGCGGAGAGTTCCCCTTTAAGTGCACCAACAACTGCCTCTGCTATCTCAACAGCAACTCCTTCCTGAAATGTTCAGAGTTCAATGGAGATCTTTATAGGGAGCCATTGGTTTTTCTGAGTTTCCGAACAGGTATAATTAGAAAAGACAATGGCGTTGGACTGAATGAAGTATTCTGAAAGAGGGATTTCTATGGGAAGAAGATTAAGTAAGCCTTGATCCTAATGGACATTAAAAAGAACTTGAGGTGCAAATCCAAGAGCATTCATACCTGAGCCTCTTTAGTATTTGCTCCAAGATGTGGTGTAACATTGACATTTGGATGTTGCACTAATTGACTTTCTTTCGAAGGAGGTTCTTCTGTGAAAACATCAAGAGCTGCCTATCGAAACACCATCAATTTAACATTTCAGCACAAGGGTATAGCTAAAAGTCTCAAAAGAGAGATGAACCTGAGCAACATTTCCATCATCAATACCTCAAATAAGAGCATCTTCGTCGATAACACCACCCCTGGCGACATTTATGATGCGTACTCCTTTCTTCATCTTACCAAAGGTGTCATCGTTGAAGAGTTTGTTGGTTGTAGGAGTAAGAGGCATGTGGAGAGAAACAAAATCTGCAGAAGAGATTGCCTGATCGAATGATACCAACTCGACGCCTATAGCTCGAGCTCTGTCAGCAGGAGCATATGAATCATGTGCAATAACATGCATTCCCAGACCTTTGGCTCGTCTCGCAACTTCCGAACCAACTTTACTGAATCCCATGACGGCCAATGTCTTGCCGATTAGAGACACTCCGACGTATTTGTTGCGTTCTCATTTCCCTGTCAATCAAAATGAACTGAGAGATTGAGCTTATACAAGATCAATAGCAGTATTATACTTGATGAGAGTTCATCAAATTGACCAACTTATTTGGCTATTTCGACCAAGGAATGCTCTGAAAAATCCTCCAACATTGTTCTTGGGCCGTCCACCTACATGTCACGAAAATCGCCCTAAAACACCCTAAAACAATCTCGGATTTTTTCAAAGCATATTTTGGCTGAAATAGCTGATTGGATTCACCAAAACGGAAGATCTATGCATTTAATTTTATTTTCTGAAACAGATCTTGCAAAACTAGCATGAGAGATCTCTTCTTGATCATCTATGACAAAAAGAGGAAATGGAATCTTTACCAGTGTCCACAGCAAGGGAGATTGTTGGAAANATATATCTATTTTGATCTAATATTTTGGATTTATTGGGAATTAAATATCAAAATGTTTGGGGGCAAATTGAAAATATCGCAAGTTCGAAATTTCGCTCAAATTTGACTGAAATTTAAAATATTGAAGATAACTTGTAAGTATTATATGCCAATTTTATCTAATATTTGTATTTATTGGGATTTAAATATCGAAATATTTTGGGAATATTGAAATATCCCGTCAAAATCGCAACAAACTTTTTATACGTATCTATAAATATATGGACCTTATGCGTTGCAGATTACAATCAAGTCTTTCTAGAGTTTTCTTCAGTTTGCCAGGCGATTCAGTGTTTGCGTAGCTTTTCGTTTGGCATTGTGATTTTCGTTAATCTACACGGTGGGCTATCTGCGTTTCTATTTTTCTTCGTCTTGTTTTTGTTGGAAATTAAACCAATTAATGCTGAGCTCACTCTCCATACCTTGATAATGCCTGCAATGAAGCAAGAGTTATTACTAGAAGTTTGAAGACCTCAGACTATCAATCTGCCTCCTGGAAGATGGAAAAACTTTAAATTGCATTCAATAAGATTCACTGAATCAATCCAGTCTGTAATGCTATATGTAATAGCCGATGACAATGAATAATTTATTCTATTTTTTCTCAAATTTCTGTTTCTTACCTGCAATCCTTCATCACACATACAAATATTTTCATGGTATCGGAGCCATATCGATAACTATCCGCTGCATCATTTCAATAAGATACTGCTATGGCGTCCAAAGATTACATTCCTCCACCACCACCGGTATTCAATGGAAGCAACTATCATATATGGTCCTCAAAAATGTCAAATTACCTTCGAGCATTCAATCTATGGAAGTATTGTCTAGAAACCATTCAACTAAATCCATTGGCTGCTGATGCAACTCCAACTATGATTCAACAACATGCTGAAGAAGAGACCAAAATATTCAAAGTAATGGATGCCTTAGGAAATGCTGTCTTAGATGAAATATATACGACAATGATGGACTGCAAAACAGGCAAGGAGATTTGGGATAGATTGAAATCTGAGTATGGAGGAAATGCAAGATCCAAAGAAACAAAGATCATGACGGTATGGCGTGAGTTCGATGGTTTAAAAATGGCAATGACAGATTCTGTTCAAAACTACTCAGAATGTATAGCTCGAACTGTCAATAAACTCAAACTTCTAGGAGAAAACGTTGATGAGAAAAGAGTAGTCAACAAGATACTCACAAGTATGCCCGATAGATTTGAATCAAAAATCACTGCCATTGAAACATCATGTAACTTGATGACTATGACAACTCAAGAGCTTTTCAATATGCTTAGGAGCGCTGAAAATCGCATGGCTGTACGTATATCTGATGAACATGAGGCTGCATACAAAACACACACAACAACAAAGTTCATCAGGAATGGAAAAAGAAGGAACAAAGAAAAAACAGAAATATACAGCCCTTGTCCACATTGCAAACAAAAAAGCCATAAAGCATTGGATTGCTGGTGGAATCCAGAGGCTCTATGGTCTTTATGCCATACTCAAGGACACATTGAAAAAGTATGTCCAGAAAAAAAAAAACGCCAAAAGGCAATGACAAGCAATGCTTCACCTAGTGAAACAACTGAAAACTATGAATTGATGTTGGTGTCCATACAAAGCCAAACGCTGCAAAATCCTACAAATGTATGGCTTGTAGACAGCGGTTGTACAAACCATATGACAAAAGAAAGTTCATGGTTTGTTAACAAAGTCAAGTGTGAAAAATGGGTAGAAGTTGCAAATGGTCAACTTACCAAAGTGCTTTTCTCGGGTGATGTTGCTATTCCCACAAAGAAAGGGGCGATATACATACGCAATGTTATGTTTGTACCTGAATGCCCTCATAACTTGATCAGCCTTGAACAATTATCAGATGATAATAATCTAGAGGTTACCTTTCAAAAGAAACAATTCATCATCAAGCAAGTTGATAGTCACATTTCGTTCACTGTGAAGCTAAAAAATCGGGTATTTCCCATAGATTTTTCATGCCTTGAGATCAATGATCATTGTTTTGCAGTCATAAACAAGGAAGACTTATGGCACAGAAGATTTGGCCACTTTCACAAAGGGGCCATCACTAAACTGCACCTACAAGTAAATGATCTTCCATTAGTTGATAACAATATGCGAGTATGTACCATTTGCAAACAAGGAAAAATGTCACGTCCTCCATTTGGTGATAGCAAATGGAGAGGAAAAAGTAAATTACACTTAGTACACTCAGATGTATGTGGCTATATGATCACTTCATTGAATATACCCCAGTATTTCAAAAAATTCAAAATGTTGGCTGAAAAACAAAGTGGATATCATATCAAAATGTTGAGATCCGATAATGGGGGAGAATACATGAGCAATGAATTTATTCAGTTCTGTGATGATCATGGGATTCTACATCAGCTTACGGCACCTTATACTCTCCAACAAAACGGCATTAGTGAAAGAAAAAACAGGACGATCGTTGAAATGATACGATGTTTACTTCTTGAAAAAAACTTACCAAGTTGGTTTTGGGGAGAAGCAGCAGCCACATCGGTGTACTTACTAAACCGTCTAAGCTCAAAAGCCATCAATGATCGTACACCATATGAGCTATGGCATGGGGAAAAACCATCGGTAAGTCATTTAAGAATATTTGGCAGCATTTGTTATTCACTTATACCTGCAGAAAAACGAAGCAAACTTGATGCAAAGGCTGATGTTGGAATATTTGTGGGGTATGCTGATACCTCCAAGGCTATGAGAGTATACAATCTGAAAACCAAGAAAATCAGTATAACAAGGGATGTGGTCATTGATGAAACTAAAAGGTGGAATTGGGAAACAAACTCTATTATGGATGAAGAGAATGACCTAATTCATGAAAGCATAAATCAGATACGCAGCTTGAAAAGAGCATGTCATGTACTAGAAGATGAAACGACACCATTGACAATGGAGACCAATCAAATTGAGGAAGCAGAAATTACAAATTCTATCTCACTAGAACCTTCTGTTGCTTATGAAAGAAATCTTAGACCAGAATCTCCAAACTCTGAATCCCCTGCAAAGAGATACAAGTCTATTACAGAAATTTATGAAAGTTGTAACCTTATCATCACGGAAGAGCCTACATCCTTGCAAAAGGCACTTGAAAATCCTGACTGGAAAATTGCAATGCAGGCAGAATTGGATATGATCGAAGAAAATAAGATTTGGACATTAGTTCCAAAGCCTTCGCATAGGAAAATAATTGGGGTAAAATGGATATTCCGTACAAAATTAAATCCAGATGGCTCATTGAACAAACTCAAAGCACGATTGGTAGTCAAGGGATTTGCTCAACTGCAAGGTGTGGATTTTACAGAGACTTTTGCTCCAGTGGCAAGATTAGACACTATAAAAATGTTGCTTGGAATCTCAGCATGTCTAAACTGGAAAGTAATGCACCTTGATGTAAAGTCAGTTTCTCTCAATGGAATACTAAATGAAGAAATCTACATCACTCAACCGCCGGGGTTCTTGGTCAAAGGGAAAGAATCAAATGTCTATATTCTACATAAAGCTTTATATGGTTTAAAACAGGCACCAAGAGCTTGGTATAGTCGCATTGACTAATTCTTTATACAACAAGGACTAGAGAAAAGCAAGAATGATCCTACGCTCTACATGCTCAAGGAAAACCTAGAAGTAAAGGGATTGATATCTTTATATGTTGATGATTTATTAATCACAGGAGGTGATGAAAATACAGTTAAAAGACTGAAGCAAACCTTGATGATGGAGTTCTCAATGACCGACTTAGGAGAAATGACATATTTTCTTGGAATGGAAATCAAACAAACTCCCGAGTTTATATTTCTCTCCCAAACGAAGTATGTTGAAGATTTAATAAGAAAATTCGACCCAAATGGAACCAAGGTATCTCCAGTGCCCATGACTCCACATGAGAAGCTGAAAAAAAATGATGAATCAGAACTCACTGATGAAAGGAAATATAGAAGTTTAATCGGCAGTCTTTTATACCTAGCAGCCACTAGACCAGATATAATGTTTTCAGTAAGTTACCTATCAAGATTCATGACCGAACCTCATGAAGTACATCTAGCTGCAGCCATGAAAATTGTAAAGTATCTTCGAGGAACCTCCACTCTAGGTCTCAGATTCGACAAAAATAAAGCAATTAAGCTACATGGATATGTCGACAGTGATTATGCTGGAGACTTCGAGGATAGCAAAAGCACTACAGGGTTCATTTTCATGTTGGGAACAGCCTGCTTCACTTGGAACTCAAAAAAACAGGATGTAGTAGCCCAATCAACAGCAGAGGCTGAGTATATAGCCGGGGCAGCGGCTGCAAATCATGCCATATGGTTAAAAAAAATGTTTGAAGATGTAGGACTGATGCTGAAAGAACCAATAACCATATGGATGGACAACAAAGCTGCCCTCAACATTGCAAAAAGTCCGGGAAGCTTTGGAAGGACCAAACATATCCGTGTGAGGTATCATGTTCTTAGAGAATATATTGCATCTGGACTCATAGAAGCAATTTATGTCAAAACAGAAGAACAATTAGCTGACATCCTCACTAAAGCACTTCCCCCGAAATCATTTTGTTACCTTCGATCTAGATGCGGAATTACTCTACTGCCCAAAGAGTGTCCACAGCAAGGGAGATTGTTGGAAATTAAACCAATTAATGCTGAGCTCACTCTCCATACCTTGATAATGCCTGCAATGAAGCAAGAGTTATTACTAGAAGTTTGAAGACCTCAGACTATCAATCTGCCTCCTGGAAGATGGAAAAACTTTAAATTGCATTCAATAAGATTCACTGAATCAATCCAGTCTGTAATGCTATATGTAATAGCCGATGACAATGAATAATTTTATTCTATTTTCTCAAATTTCTGTTTCTTACCTGCAATCCTTCAGCACACATACAAATACTTTCAGTTTTATGGTTTAACGCTTCTGAAGTAATTGTTCTAGGGTTTTTCAAATATTTCTCGGTAGTTTGTGATCTTGGTTCTTTTGATCGGAAGTCTGAGTTTCTTGATCATTTTTCATATTAGTAGTTCTCTTTGTTTCTATTTCGATTTGGTCTTACTTCTGATATGCGATATTCTGATGGATTTCATATTTCTTGACAATGTATGTGGAGGGGATGGAATTCTCACTGATTGATACATATTTCTGTGTTTCCGTTTAACTATTGTTGAATTTAGATGATAAGATGATCTTGCTTCATCTTGTGAAACCAGCGGTGCACGATGAAGTGGAACTGGAGCTTTGTGGTGATGAAGAGTTTATGAAATGAATTAAATCCAAGCTTTGGATCATGGAAATGGCCCAATTTCACAATTAATATCAAAAAACACAAATACTCCATTCATAAACCCAAATGTCCATCTGCACAAGATTCAAAGAGAGCAATAGTCACAAATCTTAATTCTGTAAAGGTCATTTTTTACTGTCTATAAAAGATAGAACACTTGTAAGGTTTAAATATAATGAAATATCAGTTCTCTTCATATCTATGCATTCTTAAAGCAATATTTAAGCTCAGCTACAAATTCGGTAGCTGAAACAAGAAGAAAAGCCACAAGTTAGTTGGCTAAAAAACTTTTCATGGTGATAGCTGTGGGATCTGAAAAAAAACAACTCACCACTGCAAAATCACTTCAAGAAATTCTGTAAACTTTATTTCATATATCTCACCTTTATTTTTTCTGTAAATCATTCAGGAAAAATGTTCTCCACGTCACTCCCACCTACATTTGAAGGAAAAGAATATTGGGTATGGGCATATAAAATGCAATTCTATCTAGAAAATCATGACTTCTGGGATGTCTTCCAATAAGGTTATGGAAGTTGATGTAATAAACTTCCCAACAAAATGGTGTAACTGAAAGAAAAAATCGGACAATTATGGATATGTCAAGGTGTTTGATGTTTGAAAAAAATATTTCATCGAGATTCTGGAGAGAGGTTGTTAATACATCCGTTTATTTATTAACAGACTTCCAACACCTTTTGAGTTGTGGCATGATCGAATTCCAGATGTACAAAATCTTAGAATATTTGGCAATCTCTGCTATATGTACATTCCTAGAGAAAAAATGACTAAACTGGACAAAAGAACCAATATTGGTGTATTTATGGAATATAGCAACATCACTAAAGGCTACAAAATATATGATGTCGAAACATTAAAAATCACAGTAAATAGAGATGTGGTGATTGATGAGGAAAAGGAATGGAATTAGAAAGATANGTTGAGATCCGATAATGGGGGAGAATACATGAGCAATGAATTTATTCAGTTCTGTGATGATCATGGGATTCTACATCAGCTTACGGCACCTTATACTCTCCAACAAAACGGCATTAGTGAAAGAAAAAACAGGACGATCGTTGAAATGATACGATGTTTACTTCTTGAAAAAAACTTACCAAGTTGGTTTTGGGGAGAAGCAGCAGCCACATCGGTGTACTTACTAAACTGTCTAAGCTCAAAAGCCATCAATGATCGTACACCATATGAGCTATGGCATGGGGAAAAACCATCGGTAAGTCATTTAAGAATATTTGGCAGCATTTGTTATTCACTTATACCTGCAGAAAAACGAAGCAAACTTGATGCAAAGGCTGATGTTGGAATATTTGTGGGGTATGCTGATACCTCCAAGGCTATGAGAGTATACAATCTGAAAACCAAGAAAATCAGTATAACAAGGGATGTGGTCATTGATGAAACTAAAAGGTGGAATTGGGAAACAAACTCTATTATGGATGAAGAGAATGATCTAATTCATGAAAGCATAAATCAGATACGCAGCTTGAAAAGAGCATGCCATGTACTAGAAGATGAAACGACACCATTGACAATGGAGACCAATCAAATTGAGGAAGCAGAAATTACAAATTCTATCTCACCAGAACCTTCTGTTGCTTATGAAAGAAATCTTAGACCAGAATCTCCAAACTCTGAATCCCCTGCAAAGAGATACAAGTCTATTACAGAAATTTATGAAAGTTGTAACCTCATCATCACGGAAGAGCCTACATCCTTGCAAAAGGCACTTGAAAATCCTGACTGGAAAATTGCAATGCAGGCAGAATTGGATATGATCGAAGAAAATAAGACTTGGACATTAGTTCCAAAGCCTTCGCATAGGAAAATAATTGGGGTAAAATGGATATTCCGTACAAAATTAAATCCAGATGGCTCATTGAACAAACTCAAAGCACGATTGGTAGTCAAGGGATTTGCTCAACTGCAAGGTATGGATTTTACAGAGACTTTTGCTCCAGTGGCAAGATTAGACACTATAAAAATGTTGCTTGGAATCTCAGCATGTCTAAACTGGAAAGTAATGCACCTTGATGTAAAGTCAGCTTTTCTCAATGGAATACTAAATGAAGAAATCTACATCACTCAACCGCCGGGGTTCTTGGTCAAAGGGAAAGAATCAGATGTCTATATTCTACATAAAGCTTTATATGGTTTAAAACAGGCACCAAGAGCTTGGTATAGTCGCATTGACTCATTCTTTATACAACAAGGACTAGAGAAAAGCAAGAATGATCCTACGCTCTACATGCTCAAGGAAAACCTAGAAGTAAAGGGATTGATATATTTATATGTTGATGATTTATTAATCACACGAGGTGATGAAAATACAGTTAAAAGACTGAAGCAAACCTTGATGATGGAGTTCTCAATGACCGACTTAGGAGAAATGACATATTTTCTTGGAATGGAAATCAAACAAACTCCTGAGTTTATATTTCTCTCCCAAACGAAGTATGTTGAAGATTTAATAAGAAAGTTCGACCCAAATGGAACCAAGGTATCTCCAGTGCCCATGACTCCACATGAGAAGCTGAAAAAAAATGATGAATCAGAACTCACTGATGAAAGGAAATATAGAAGTTTAATTGGCAGTCTTTTATACCTAGCAGCCACTAGACCAGATATAATGTTTTCAGTAAGTTACCTATCAAGATTCATGACCGAACCTCATGAAGTACATCTAGCTGCAGCCATGAAAATTGTAAAGTATCTTCGAGGAACCTCCACTCTAGGTCTCAGATTCGACAAAAATAAAGCAATTAAGCTACATGGATATGTCGACAGTGATTATGCTGGAGATTTCGAGGATAGCAAAAGCACTACAGGGTTCATTTTCATGTTGGGAACAGCCTGCTTCACTTGGAGCTCAAAAAAACAGGATGTAGTAGCCCAATCAACAGCTGAGGCTGAGTATATAGCCGGGGCAGCGGCTGCAAATCATGCCATATGGTTAAAAAAAATGTTTGAAGATGTAGGACTGATGTTGAAAGAACCAATAACCATATGGATGGACAACAAAGCTGCCCTCAACATTGCAAAAAATCCGGGAAGCTTTGGAAGGACCAAACATATCCGTGTGAGGTATCATGTTCTTAGAGAATATATTGCAGCTGGACTCATAGAAGCAATTTATGTCAAAACAGAAGAACAATTAGCTGACATCCTCACTAAAGCACTTCCCCCGAAATCATTTTGTTACCTTCGATCTAGATGCGGAATTACTCTACTGCCCAAAAAGTGTCCACAGCAAGGGAGATTGTTGGAAATTAAACCAATTAATGCTGAGCTCACTCTCCATGCCTTGATAATGCCTGCAATGAAGGAAGAGTTATTACTAGAAGTTTGAAGAACTCAGACTATCAATCTGCCTCCTGGACGATGGAAAAACTTTAATTTGCATTCAATAAAATTCAATGAATTAATCCAGTCTGGAATGCTATATGTAATAGCCGATGACAATGAATAATTTATTCTATTTTTTCTCAAATTTCTGTTTCTTACCTGCAATCCTTCATCATACATACAAATATTTTCAGCGTCGGCCTGAGCTACATTTCTAGCCATGGCAGCTAGCAAAGCAATTCCATGCTCCGCGGCGGCGACGGTATTGGCCGTAGGCGCATTTACCACTAAGCAACCTAACTCAGTCGCAGCTTGCAGATCAACATTATCAATTCCAACGCCTGCGCGTCCAACAACTTTGAGCTTCCCCTTTGAAGCCTCAAACACCTGACGCGTCACCTTAGTACCGCTTCGCACAATTAGGGCATCGCATTCGGCGATCTTTGAGCATAATTCATCAGGAGACAGATTATAGAAGCACTCGACGTTGCCAAAGCTACGTAGAACCATAAGCCCAGCTTCTCTACGTAGATTTTATAGAACCATAAAATCCACATCGGGAACCTGATCTCTCGCCTTGGACGCCAAATCAAATTCCTGCTCAGTTTTCAGAACATTAAAAACCGTGAAACGACGGGAGTTTGCGGGATCATGACTAGCGTAGCAGGCAGAAAAAGAGAAATTCTGATGAGATTTAGAAAATGAAAGACGGGTGATCGGTGGACTCAGGTTTCTTTCCCGGTGAGAAAATGTAGGTTTCTTGTTGGAGAATCCCTTAACATAGGAGACGGAAGTAGCAGCCATGTTTTCGGGCAGCTCGGAGCTTTTTCTTCCTATCAGCAGCAATATGTTGAATTTATGCCGCGGTGAGACTGTGAGAGACGCATCTGTAGAATTTCAGGGTATTGATATTCATGGAACTTAGCATTATTTACCGTTAACGCTGTTGTTCGATCCGAACGAACCGAACCTGTCGTGTTCATGTTCGTTTATATTTTTATTCGAACATATTCATATTCATGTTCGTTTATATTTTATTCGAACGCTAAAATATGTTCGAACATTGTTCAAACTATTAAGTGAATGTTCATGTTCGTTCAAATAATTTATTCGAACATTGTTCGTACGATTTGTTCGAACATGTTTGTACAATTTATGCGAACTTCACCAAAAAAATCATTTTTTTTTATTTTACAAACAAAATCACAAAAAAATAATGTATTGAAGAAATCATCAAATAATTATCTTTCATAAAACAAATAAGATGAATATCACTAATAACATAATAAAGTTTTGTAAACGTTTTTAAATTTAAATATTCTAATAATATATTAGTATAAAAATTAATTAAAATAATACATTTGTTTACGAACATTCGAATTTGTTCACGAAAATATTCATGTTCGTTCAAATTATAAACAAAAAAAAAATAATGTTCGAACAATGTTCATATTTTTATTCGAACGAGCGAAGACGATCACATACGAGTCGAGCACAAATTGTTCGGTTCGTATAACAGCCCTAATTACGGTAGAGTATAAATAAAAATAAATAAACTTAAATTAAAAGAAATAGCGGACAGACCAGACCACCTAACGAAATGTTACGCGCAATCCACTTTTTAGGTGAATCTATATTTAGTACTTTAAATAGATAAATTATTTAATTTGCAGTCATTATATTATCTCGGATACTCATATATATTTTCATCATTTATAGTCTTATTTCACTTTCTACTGACATCGGTTATTTAACTTGATTTGCATTACTCGCTTACAGAGAGCATCGGTTTGTGTAAATGTGCACCCTTTCAACACCTCTCATTTTACTTCTTACAATAAAAAAACATAGCATCGGTTTTTAAACATGATTTGCATTACTCGCTTTAGATTCGAGCAACATATATTGATCTTGTTTAAACTATTTTCTCGAATATTTGATCAGTCATATTTTTTTGTTATTGTTTAGAATACGAAAAGTTACGATTTTGGGCCACAATTTGTGGGTTTACGTCCTAAACATAACAAAGTTCTATATGTGTGTTCCACTATATCAAAGTTCATAAGTTAAAATATATGATTTTTGGGATCAAAATAAATTATTTGATGAGAGTCGGGCTGATGAGTAAGCCTAATGAGGAGAATCGGGATGAAATCTCTAGAAACACTATTCACAACTAAAATTGACTGCAGAATTCACCTTGGATACACAATTCCCCGTGGATTTCAACACTGCAACACAATTCCTCTAATCCAAATTGTAAAAAAAGATGAATGCATCACTGCACCAAAATATCACACCCATGTCCTACTAATTGCATCTAGCGGTATACACGAACCGAAATTAGTCGAACTTAGGGGTGTCAAAGGGCGAGATTGGATTGGATTTAATAAAATCCACAACTCATCCAAATAAATGAAAATGGAAATACATCTCGAATCCTAATTCAATTCAATGGAAACATTAAAATTCTAATCTACTCAATTAATCTGAAAATGGATTAAAATTAATGTATATCTCACCTATGGTATTTAGAATAATTAGAATGTTTTTTTACAAAATTTAGTAATGTTTTACAAAAACAATGGAGTTGCTTAATTTATGAGTAAATCAAATTCTTTAGAATATGCTTTTAGTTCATAATAAGTTTCCTATTTTATAAACACACTAATAATATCTGTTGTGGTTTGAAAACCAGGAGTGTCAACAGTCGTCCAATTCGTTATAAGAAGAACTCGGTTTTAATTTGTTTTGTAGGGGGAAAACGATTAAGAATCAAATAAAGAAGATCAATACAATTTTAGAGTGGAAAACCCCTGAAAGAAGGGGAAAAAACCACTTGACTAAAAGTTAGAAATGCTCTTAGTTGATCAATAACCAATATGTTCATTACAAATGTCATGTTTGTTCTTTTAGAAGCAACAAGTGAAGTGAAAGCTTAAGAGAAACAGGAGATAACCGAAGTAGAGAAGAGATTTTATTTCCGTTCCCAATTGTCCCTTTTATATGCGTTTCTTGCTGTGTGAACAGTACGGTGTCGTTTTGTACTTGTCCCATGCGGCTAGGTCGGCTCGTGTCGGGCGGGACAGCCGCCGGGCGTAGCTCTAGCCGGCTGCGCGGAGCCAGACCTTTTGGCGCTACTGGCCAGCTGTCTCCAGACCAGAGGAGGCTCGTACGACTCTCTCAGGCACGCCTGTAACAAGATTATCAGAGGCTATTGTCACATGTTGAGAAGTGTGGATGGCCCGAAGCGTAGTGTGTGCGCCCTAGACCGATCGGTCCCGATGAGGGGGAGAACGCCTCCCTCTATTGATCGGTCCTGGTCAGTAAGAACGTGCCTTCGAGCCCGACTGTTCTAGCCTAGCCGTCCATTCACGTGAGTTGGATCTGGGCCTTCAAGATCGGCTTTTGTCACATGGGCTGGCCTGGCAAAGCTTGGGCCTAACCAGGTTCGGGGTACCGGGTTCCTAAGGTCTCATCACTAGCCCCTCGGACTTCATCGCCATCATGTTGGTGATGTAAGTTCGACCATCAAATTGAGAGCGTTTGAGGTAGGCCCGATCGAACCAACGGAGGACCGTACCCAAACGGGTCGTGACAGCGTCCTTGAGGACCGATCTTGTACTTAAGAAATTTCAAGGCATCAATTTTCAAATTTGAAATGTGTAACAGTCATGGACAAAAGCGTAATTCTGGGCTCTATAATAGCCTGCGCCTTTCTGTATTTCGAAGGGGGGACAGGCCGTCAAACTGCAGCCGCCTGCAGGGGTGACGTGTCACCTTGTGAGTGGCCAATGCACGGCTATAAAAGTCGGGATTTCGGTACTGTGTCACCACTATTGCAATTTGCGAAAAGAAAATCTGAGCCTTAGAGTTCTCTGACGATTTCCTTTGACCGTCTTCAAACTCCGATTTCCATCCAAATCTTAAGGTAACCATCCATGGCACCCCGTAGGGCTAGGTATCCGATTGTCTTTGAGATGGACCTCGAAGGATTTCGGGTCAAATTTTCAATCCCTGCCATTTATCCCATTTGGAGGGGGAAGGAAGATGTTCCATGCTTCTTTCCCTGTGAGATGAATGTTCCTACTACGGACTTACCCGTTAGCTATGCCTCCCTGAGGTCCGGCCTCCGATTTCCCCTTCATCCTTTCATCGCGACCGTACTTCGGGAGATTCAATGCCGCACCTTCGCTCTTTTTTCAGGCAGTTACATTTCATAGTAGCCTTTATCTTTTACTGTCATAGGCAGGGTGTAGAATCAACCCTGAGAGATTTTTTCAATCTATTCTCGGTGGGATCCCGAAGGGGAAGGAGGTTGTTAGGAGGTCGTAAGTTGTACTATGTAGCGACCCGAACGAAGGATTGTATTATCGTTGACAAGGAAGAATCCCTTCATGAATGGGAGTCTTACTATGTCTGGATAGACATCTCGAGGAAAGACCTGTTGAAGGTCACTTTCCTAACCTCCAATCCTGACATCGGGAAGTTGGACCGAACCTGGTTCAACCCATCCCGCTAGGATATTGCTAATACCTTGGCAAGGCTTCCTCCTCCCGAAAGGCGTCTGATACGAATAGACATACTTCGGGAGAAGAAGCTGCTAGGGATAGGGGTGGCAGGCAGGACCGGTGCCTCTGTTTAGAAGGGGATATTCTCTAGCTCTGACTCGTCGGAGTCAGAAGGATCGAGTATGACTTTGGCTTGCTTTAGTTCATATCTCCTTATCCTTATTATTCTTCTTTTGCAGATTCCACAGATACGATGTCTGGAAACCTACTTGCCTCGTTGGTTGCTGCTGCAAAGGCCAAGAAAGATGCCCAACTGCAAGCATCCAAGCCAACCTTCAACGTCGCTGCTGGATCTTCACGATCGGCGGGAATTTCCAGTAATCAGAGGCCGGAGCCCTGATCGATGGAAGAGGTGATTTCTAAAAGAATTCGATTGTTAGGCCTTCCCGCCATGTACAGAATCGCAAATAACTCACATCTGGATCTTAACGTCGTGCGGTTGTTGCTGCAGGGGTCAATGCGGGTGAAGGATGTTCCCCATCTTCTACTTGGGGGCAAAGTGTCAAAGCCACATGTCCCCACAACCAAGAGCAATCGGGGCCTCAAAGAGGACGCCTCGACACAATACAAGAGGTTGCGATCAGCAGTGAGCAGGCCCGCAGCTCCGATCCCGACGAGAGGGATCACCATTGGGGAAAGATCGGTCCTCTCAACATCGAGCGTGGAATCCGTTCGAGAGGCTATTCAGGAGATGGTAGCCTTCGTTTCCAAGGCTCGGGGGCCGAAATGGGTTCCACCCTCTTGGAAAGACGCCACTCTTGAAGAATACCGGCTATTGGGGAGAAATAACCCACCAGGTATCGATAGCGCACTCTCCGGCCTGGTGCTATCCTATCTGGACTCAAAGGCTGGGGTAAGTTATCTTCAACTCTCATCGCCCGATCGGGTTTTTGTTCTGATCAAGGCTGTTTCTTGCAGGCACATAGAAAGGCTTTGGACCTTGCCTCTGCAGTCCAGCTAAGCCAAAACATCGCTTCAGCTTCTGAAGATCTAGAGATTTGACTTGCCTTAGCTTAGCGGCAAGTCGAGATTAAGCAACAAAAGCTGGAATCGGTCCGGGCCGATCGGGACCGTCTGAATGGAGAGCTGCTTGGGGCGGGCACTGAACTTTCATTAGCTACCTCCAAGGCGGGAGAGGCCCAAGCAGCTGCGAACTCCGCAACGGCCTGTGTTTTAGAACTGGAGCGTTAGAACCAAGAATTATGTGACGAGAGCAATAGACTTCTCATTCGGTCCCAAGAGGAAAAAGATGCATTGAAGGAAGAACTGGTTAGGGGTAAAGAAGCAACCGAGGGAGTGGTTCGGGAAGCCCTTCTGGGTTTTACTCGATCGCCACTGATGTTTGCCTTAGAGGCAAACGTTTACGGACCGAGCGTTTTCCAATACATGGATAACATGAAGGACCAAATGATCAGTAAATTTGGTCTAGATCCAGAAGATGAGCGTTGGGAGACGATCGACCCCCTAACCAAGGTTCGAAGCTTCTGTGAGATCCCTGAGCTAGAAGAACCCCCATTGGAAAATGATCCCAACTATCCCCTCTTTGATCTGATGGAGAGATCGGTCAATGAGATAGTTGAAGAGAGTGGAAAGAAGATAGAGAATCTCAAGGCGTGTATCGTGGAGAAGTCTAGAGAAGAAGACAAGGAAGAAGGACAAATAAACTAGATCTCCAATTTTCAAGTCCTTTCCTTTCTATATTTGCTTTGTAAACTTCATTACTTCAATAGAATATGTCTGCTAAGTATAAGATCGGGGTTCACGTTGAACCCGGATCGAACGGTTCTCTCAACTTAACTTTGAGTTTTATTGGGCTTATTAAGTTAGGGGATTTTAACTGCGCCAACATATCACACTTGAATCTGTTCCTGTAAAATATTATGACCTTAGAGGTGTTGCATTTGTTCTTTATAAGTCCCATGGCAAGCTTAACCGAAGCCCCGATTCTAAGAAAAGTCCCATGGCGAGCTTCGGCTTCCGCTTTGACTGGCTAACTCTGTCCCTGTTATCTCGTTCATGGCTAAGCACAAAGAAGCAAGAGCTGTTTCCAGGTGGTGGGTGCCATCGAAGGGGGAATTAAGTTCGTAGTGAGTTCTGCGAGTTTTGCAATCCATCTAAGTACTCAGCAAGCGTGGAAGCAACTAACTCGTCAAAGCGGTTACACTACTTGAGAGCCTTATGGATGGATCGCTAAAGTCACCAGTCCAAACTCATCTAGAAAATCTAACTTCAAGATCGGTCACTCACCTAGCTAGAAATAGTTTGTATTGCATCTATTGTAACTTATTCATATATGAGAAACATTTTACGGTTCAGAATTGCCAAATAACTGTTAAAGGTTTTATACAAAGTACTGCCCTAGGTTCATAACATTCGAGGTTCGGGGGATCTCGTTTCCATCCAAAGTCTCTAGCTTATAAGCCCCAGCCGCTAAGTATTTCACGACACGATAGGGCCCTTCCCAATTCATGTCCAGCTTCCCAACGTGTCTATGAACTCTCACATTCCTGAGAATAAGGTCGCCTTCCGAGAAGTCTCTGGGCAAGACCTGTTTGTTATGAGTCGCTCCATAGTTCGCTGATAAGCACACATGCGCGCATAGATGCATTCCGTTTCTCTTCAAGCATTTCCAAGTCCAAGGACCTTCGTTCATCATTCAAATGCTCGTCATATTGGGTGATTCGATGTGATCGTATGGCCACCTCAACTGGACTGACCGCTTCGGACCCGTATACCAAAGAAAATGTAGATTCCTGAGTCGTTGAGCGGGGTGTGGTCCGGTAAGCCCATAGAACCTCGTAAATGTGATCGGGCCACTTTCCTCCCAAATCATCCAACTGAGTTTTCAATCCCTTTAGGATAACTTTGTAGAGACATCCGTCAATCCATTAGTTTGGGGGTGAGCCACCGACGAAAAATACTGAGCAATACCCAATCTGACACAAAGATCCCAAACTGCTTTACCGTGGAATTGAAGTCTATTGTCTGATACAAAAGACCGAGGCACTCCAAAGTGGCTTATAATGATCATCCATAGGAAGTCTTTCACCACCTTTTCAGAAATTATAGCCACCGCTTTAGCCTCGATCCACTTTGTATAATACTCAACCGCCACAATGCAAAACTTCCGCTGCTTTACCGATCGGGGAAACGGTCCCAAGATATCAATCCACCATCTATCGAATGGACAAGGAAGTGGAGTCATTGATAGGGTGCTCCTGGTAGTTGGGGGACCGGAGCATGGTGTTGGCAAGCAGCGTAGAATTTTGTGTACTTTTTAGCATCTTCGAGGAGGGTCGGTCAAAAATATCCGGCCCTAATAATGCGATGATATAGAGATCGGGCCCCAAAGTGTATACCGCATATCCCCTCATGAACATAAATCATGACGGCTCAGCCTCAATAGGGGACAGACATTGCAAGAGCCTTTGTTCAAAACTCCTCTTGAATAGTTGCCTGTCGTTTAACACATATCGCTTGGCCCGGGTCTCGTTATTTCTGGCCTAAGATGCATTTTCAGGTAGATGGCCATTGGTCAAATATTTGATAAAGGGGTCCATCCATGTGAGTTCCCCTGGTGCGTCCATGGCGTTTATTTTCAAGTCCTAAAGTTCATAGCATAAAGCCCCAATTTCCTGAAGTGACTGTTCGATCACAAATATCTCGACCGAAGGTCGGTTCTGAATGTGGACCTATACGGTGCCTGGTCCAATATCAAGTAGGCATGCATCCAGTCTGGCCACCTTATTTTGTTCTCTAGCCACATGGTCAAGTGAGAATTCACTGAACTTCTTTGACAACTATAGGACCTTTGCATGATATAGCTTCATGGTTGGCTCATATGTTTCAAATATTCCTACAAACTATTCCACCACCAACTTGGAGTCTGAGAACATTCGCACTTTAGCAACTCCCATCTTTCGGGCTAAGGTCATCCCTGACAGCATGGCCTCGTATTCTACCACGTTGTTCGTTCCACTCAATAAGAACTTGTAGTGTGGTAAGGGTGATGCCCGCCCCCTTTTCTCCGAAGGTTGATCCTTCAACATAAATGACCTATCGATCATCCTCTTGGTTTGGAAATATGGCTGATCGGGTCATTTCGACCACGAAATCCGCGAGAACCTGAGCCTTGATCGCCCTTCGGGATACGAATTCCATATACATGGAGCTAATCTTGATTTTTCACTTGGCCAACCTTTCATTGGAGTCCGCCTGACTCAAAACTGCCTTCAGAGGCTGATCAAAATACACATAAACCTTTCGAACTTCAAAATAATTCTTAAGCTTAGATTCCAAATCATTGGACCGTCGGTGAACGTCATCTCCGATGGTTACCAAAGCTGCGCTGACTGCGGCCTCTGATACGGCCAGATATAACCCTAAAGGTTCATGGCAGGTCGGGCTGACCATCATAGGATTAGTGCTCATATAAGTCTTCAGGTCTGAGAAGGGCCGATTGCACTCTTCGGTCCAGCCAAGATGGCTGGCTTTCCTTAACACCCTGAAAAATGGCAAAGCCTGGTCCATGGACCTAGAGTTAAACATGTTCAGCGATGCCAATCGTCTAGTAAGCCTCTGAAACTTTCTCTTGTTTCTCGGAGGTTGCATGTCAATAATCGCCTGAACTTTCTCAAGATTAACCTCTATGCCTTTCTCAGAAACGTAATATCCCAGGAACTTGCCACTTCGGATCCTGAAGCAACACTTGTTCGGATTTAGTTTGAGTTTATATTTACGGCATACTTCGAAACAACGAGACAAGTAAGGAATATGGCCCTTCATCATTCATGGATTTGACAATCATATCATCAACATGCACTTCCATAACGTGGCCTATCAAATCCCTAAAGATCTTATTGACCAACATATGGTATGTTACTCCAGCATTCTTTAAGTCGAAAGCATAACCTCATAGCAATAAACGCCGTCTTCTGTCATCAATGATGACTTCTTCTGATCTTCCGTAGCAAGAAAGATCTTATGGTACTCGGAGTAAGCGTCCATGGTACTCATCATTGTGCTGCCAGCTACAGCATCCACCAATCGGTCAATATACGGCAGTGGGAAAGGATCCGACTCACAGCTCTTGTTGACGTCGTTAAAGTCGATGCACATCCTCCACTTCCCATCTGCCTTCGAGACCACCACAGGGTTCGCAACCCATTCAGTGTAGTGAATCTCCCTAATGAAACCCGACAACAATAACTTGTTCACCTCGGCCTGGATGACCTCAATTTTCTCAGGAGAATAATGTCTCCTCTTTTGCCTAATAGGCTTTGTTCCGGGCTCAGTGTTGATCCGATGCTCACTCTCGGATTGTTCAATCCTCGGCACATCATCCGGGGTCTAGGCAAATATGTCCACATTGCTTCTCAGCAAGTAAACCAGCTCCTCTTCAAAAGCCGGGTCCAAGTGCGCCCCGATGCGGGTAGTCTTGGTTGAGTCGTCCTCAACCAAGTTAATCAGCTTGAACCCAACAGGTTCCATAGCTTGCCTCTGGTGCGGGGGCTCTTCGAGCAAACCCACCCGGGCTCTATTTATTGGTGCAAGAGTTCGGCACGAGGTCATATAGCAGTGTCTTGCTACCTTCTGGTTCCCCTTGACAGAAATCACTCCATGAGTGGAGGGGAACTTGAGAATCATGTGGAACGTTGAAGGGACCGCTTCAAACTTACTGAGACCAGTCCGTCCAATAATCGCTTTGTAAGCCAAATCGACTTCAACGAAGATGAACTCCAGGGTTTCCGATCGGTCTCTATTTGGCTCACCCAACTTGATCGGAAAGAGAATTTTCCCGCACGGGATGACACTCCATTGGTCGAATGACCAAAGGGTTATGTTGGCAATAGGGAGATCATGAGCCTCGGCTCCCAGCATCTCAGCCACTTCACGCTTCATTAGATTGCATGTTGCTCCGGTATCCACCAAAATCCTATGGACCCGTTGGTTGGCGATGATTCCAGTGATGATGAGAGGATCATAACAGGGATCGGTAACCCCTTCCCGATCGGCCGTGGTGAAGGTAATATCGTCCTCAAAGTTAGAGGACCCATCGGCCGATTCATACTTGACCAGCACCACAGACTCGGAGCCTTCAAGGAACTCCTCGCGCGCTGCTCCCTTTCGGTCCCTGACCGACTCATTGACTCTTACTCCGCCGGAGATAACATAAATATCTACGGCAACCTCCATTTCCCTAGAAGGCCAGGATGAATGCACCATTCGACTGTATGGATCGGGTCGGCAAGTTCTTGATCCAGGTCCGGGCATCGCCCTGTAATAAGGCCGCGAAGATGCAACATTTCAGTGAGTCAGAGGCCCGAACGGTCCCCATCCTCAGCTCGAAGTCAACGAAGTGATCGATCGGATCACCGTCGCCTCGGAATATTGGCAACCCTTCGGGGTTGCGGTAATATCGATCGGGGACTGCCGCCCAGATCTCTTCAGAAAAAAGGAGCATCAAATCTCCCAGTGCGGCGGAGACACCTCCAGAATGTTGGAATGATTCCTAGGCCACATGTAGGTTATGCCACTAGTCATCATCTTTGCTCCGCCTGATCGGGGCACCCATGGCCCGATCGAATAGCCCAGAATTGCGCCCCAAGATCGGGTCCGCAATCCCTCTGCATTCGCAGGGTCTCCAAATCCTTGGTAAGTTCATCGATGCATCTTTTCATCTATTCCTGATCAGTCCCAGGAACAGGAGTTGGGGTTCAAACTGGAGGAGGTGGAGTGGATTGATATCTCTGCCTCCACATCGTCACTCTGCGCCTTATAATCTCCTCTTCATCGGAGCTTCGCGCGTCAGGGTCGCTTTCGTACCCTCCGCTTGCTGGAACATGGCTTGTGATAGCTGGTGGTTCTGTTCCACTCTTCTCCGACGTAACTTCGATTATTACTTTCCTGACAACAGCCTCCAAGTCCTGCAGAGAGAACGTTGATGCTGGAAGGCTGCTGGGAAGCGTATCACTATCGTTCGTCGAAGTTCTGGTTGCCATGCCTTTGATTATCCTATCCCAGGTAAAGACCTCAAATGGGGATTAGAAAATCGTCCCCACGGACGCCACCAAAATTTTGTGATATGAAAACCGGGGGTGTCAACAGTCGTCCGGTTCGTTGCAAGAAGAACTCGGTTTTAATTTGTTTTATAGGGGAAAACGATTAAGAATCAAATAAAGAAGGTCAATGCATTTTTAGAGTGGAAAACCTCTGGAAGAAGGGGAAAAAACTACTTGACTAAGAGCTAGAAATGCTCTTAGTCGATCCAATAACCAAGCTGTTCATTACAAATGACATGTTTGTTCTTTAAGAAGCAACAAGTGAAGGGAAAGCTTAAGGAAAACAAGAGAAATCCGAAGAAGAGAAGAGATTTTATTTCTGTTTCCAAGTGTCCCTTTTATATACATTTCATGCTGTGTGAACAGTAGAGTGTTGTTTTGTGTTTGTCCCATATTGCTAGGTCGGCTCGTGTCGGGCGGACAAACGTCGGCCGTAGCTCTAGCCTACTGTGCGGCGCCAGGCCTTTCGGCGCTACTGTCCAGCTGTCTCTAGACCAGAGGAGGCTTGTACGACTCTGTCAAGCACGTCTCTGGCAAGATTATTAGAGACTATTGTCACTTGTTGAGAAGTGCGGATTGCCCGAAGCATAGTCTGTGCGCCCTGGACCGATCGGTCCTGATGAGGGGGAGAACGCCTCCCTCTATTGATCGGTGCTGGTCAGTAAGAACGAGCCTTCGATCCCGACTGTTCTCGCCTGGCCGTCCATTCACGTGAGCTGGATCTGGGCCTTCAAGTTCGGCTTTTGTCACCTCGGCTGGCCTAGCTTAGCTTGGGCCTAACCAGGTTCGGGATACCGGGTTCCGAATGTCTCATCAATATCATTTCTAGTTTTATATCAACTTACACATTTCACTTTTCAATTGTAGATATTTCACAAAATTAAAAGGAAGATAATTTATAATTATTCGTAATTACATTAATATCTATACATTTCTTGATTAAATGTTTGTAGTGTTGAACAATTGATTTATTGAACTAATTAATTAATAACTCTTAAATATCCTTTCCTTAGTGTCTATGATAATTTTCGAAAAAAACTTCAAGTTAGTTTTTCCATTATTTTCACTATCTGATAATTTGTTATACAAACTATATTTAACAAATCATATTTTTATTTCTCATTACATAAATTATAGTGGTTCAAATTTAAATGTTTAATCAAACTACAAATAAGTTAAAGACAAAACAAGATAAATGGTTATAATACGCTTTTATAAGTTATATATATAATTATTTATATTACTTGGATTAAACGAGTTTGATTGAATTTAGAGAAATAATTTGCATCGATCCAAATCCGAATTGTATCATTATTTTTTCTCGATCAATCTATATACTGCAATCCAAATCCATATCAAATGGATGAATTGGATTGGATTACTCGATTTAGCCAATCTATTAACACTCCTAGTCAAAATTAGTGTTTTTCAAGATTCAAGTTCGTCTCAAAATAGAAAAAGTTCAGTTCAAGTTTCAGTTCATGTTCGAAAACTTAAAAAATATAATTCGAGATTCGGTTTGATTGATGTTCGAGTTCGAATTTAAATTTGGAATTAATTCAAAAATAAATAATTAATATATATATATATAATATAAATGAAATATTATAATATATATTATGTTATTAATATATATAAAATATTACAATATTATTGGATCACTAACTAACTGGATTTGGTTGTTTAGAAATTTAATGATTGGTTTGGAATTTGAACTCCGACAAAGCTCAAACTCGAATATTGATTGGTTGGGCTAAAAAAGTTCATGGACCAACTCCCCAAATTACAACAGAGTTTTTAGGGATACGAAGTAATCGAAATTCAATTCAACGGTGCAATGAATTATTTCGTGTTTAACAATCTAGTAAATTAACAATGCTCTATTTTGTCATCTGCCATGAGTATGATGGACTATGTTAAAGGAACTACTAATGTGGGCTGGACGATCAGTCTGTCTATCAACGGTGGAATAATTTGAATGGATTTGTATATAGGATAGGAACTAAGTGGTACGGTCATTGATTTATAAATATTAAAAAGTATATATTTTGTAACATGCATGTATGTATAGCGTATAATACAACACTGTAATATATATATTATATTCTTAATATTTTTTATTTTATAATTTTATTTCTATACATTTCATTATTAAGAAAATTGCATACATTATCCAACTTATGAGTATTAAGCTCGGTCTAGTAGGCCGTGTCCTTGTAGTTATTAAATTATTTAAATGACCCTCTAATTGCAAACCGTTCATTATACTATTGCAAGTTGTTTGCCGTTAATCATTTATTGTTTTGTGTGGGGAACACCGTTACAATACGGTAGACATTATCTCTTTAGAACAATATTGAACGCACTAGGAGAGTCCTTACCATCACCTCTGAGGAGCGATTGGCAACGTAGTGGACTTTCGATTGGGTGTGTTGTTGAGGTTCCCTATGTATTTAAATGTTCCCCCCTTTGGACAACGTTTTTTTCAAGTTTTATTTTACTTGGTTAGGGTGTGGGGGATTCCTTTTTCATTTGGGATTTCATTTTTGGTTATGGTATTGTTCAATTGTTGATTTGTATGTTTGGGAGTGGGTTCATGAAGGTTGTTTCTAGAGTAATTTTCTTTGGTTATGGTGAGTGGATTTAGTTGTGATTTGGGCATGTTGTTTTTGGTTTACTGTTAGAAAATGAAAATCATTAGTTTCAGGATCAAGATTTCCTGGCTATTATGTAGGATTCTCTGTCTATTATGTTTGGTTCTATTTCTAATATTTTTTCCCTTGTCATATGATGCATATTTGAGTCTACTTTTGAAACTATGATCAAATAATGTTATTGAATAATTTGGTTATGGAAAACAAAATTATACCAAACATGACATTGTATTATTGCTTTTTTCTTTTTCTTGTGCATGATGTTGATGTTTAATTTCTTGCACTTTATTTGTTGAAGTTAAACATGACATCCGAGATAATGGAAAGGAACACAAATGTTACAGAGGTTGAGGCAATTGCAAAGGAGAGATTGATATGGATGATTTATTATTACTTTGAATCTGGTGAGAGGATGAATGGGGTCTTCAAGAGAATTGATTGCATTTTCAAGAAGCTGTACTTTTTCTATTGAAATTCAACTAATCCTCTTGTACCTCGTATTAATATCTTTTTCTTTTGCTCTTTCGTACCTTCCGGCCTCATGTTTTGATTGATGTAAGTAATGTGGATATATCTACAAATGATTTAGGTTTCGACCTATCGATGTGACAATGGTTGCTCCATCATCTATGCAAAAGATTAAACACCCTAGATCTTAACTCTTCTCCAATCTTAATTCAATGTTTAAAACCAATTTTATTTTGGTTGAAATTTGTAGCATATAAAACATTTATCTTGTTGATTTGATATTGGAAATCCATATATTGTCATAGTGCGCTACATTAAGAACCGAGAAGGTGGACGGAGAATTCGGTTTTTTCAACTACATGAGAGTGAGTTTGATCAATGTTCTAGGTAGAAGGGAAGCAAGCTCCCTTCCCTCATATGCATAATTCATGACTACCTAAATCACGCAAACAAGCAGGTATACTTCAGGGTCAAAGTTATATCATTTCCAAAGATAGATGATCATTTTTTTGTCATTTTATAAGTTGGAGGATTATATGTAAACTTTTAGATCACGTCTGGTTCATTAGATAGGATTGGGTACGATCAGATTAATTTTAGATTTGTGATACAAAATTATATGAGAATTTAAGAAGTTTGTTTGGTTGGTAAGATAAAATTATATATATATATATAATGATTTTATTGTGATTATTTGCCAAATATGTAATAAATAGATTTTTTTCAAGCATAAAAATATTCCAAAATACCATCAACTGGAAGAAAAAAAGAAGAAAATCAAGAAACGAATCACATGCTTTTACCTCTTCAGATCTGGAACTGCAAATAATGAGAGAGATTTGGATTATGAAATGGGGTCGGTGCCTTCTTTACTTTTTAAAAGATGAATTGTAGGGGGAAATTTTGTCATTAAATATAAACCAATATAATAGGATTGTTTAATTATGCCAAATCTTTGAGATACATTTATTGCACAAGTGAGGTATTGATTGGTACAAAACTAAAATTATTATTATTTAATCATGCCTACCAAATGCATGAATATTTGTTTTGTGGTTTGAAAGGCTTAGGCACCAGCAGTCAACAGGTCCAAAATTATTTGTTTAGATTGAAGAAATGATAATGAAAATGCAAATAAAGCAATGAACAAGCGATTTAACGTGGAAAACCTCTGGGAAAAGGAAAAAAACCACATAGCTAAGAGTAAGAATACTTTTAGCAGAATTCATTAATAAAACAGTTAAGGTTACAGCTGAATACATGCTTAAGAAGATGACTTATGGGAAGCAACGAGAGCCAAAATGACAATAGTATATGGCTGCATGCATGAAAAAAGGTCATCCGGTGTGAGCCATTTGATCTCGTATTTATAGAGGCTAACCAGGCGTGGAAAACTCACCGTAACCGCCTCTGACAACGTTGTTATCGCCCTGAGAGAAAACGTGAGTGTGCCCCGTGCTCGCTGTAACTATATGGACCGATCCAATGGATTGGTCCCCGAATCACTTCGAGGCTGCTGTTCACATGACCTTCGGTCCTGCGGATCACATGGGCCTTCGGGCTTCCTAAGCTACGCAGCCTTCAGGCCTTATCATCTTGAGTAAGCCAAATTATTGCCAAGTTTGGTCTTGGATCTTGTAGGTTCGTTTCTTGACACATAGACCAGCCCAGCATATCTTGGTCTTCCACTAGTTTGGGGTACCGGGCCTTGAAGCTCTCATCACTAGCCCCTTGTACTTTATTGCTATCGCAGCGGTGATGCAAGACCGACCATCTGATAGAAAATGTATTGGGCATAATGCCCGATCGAGTGTAACGGAGGACCGTACCCTAACAAGTTCTGACAATAATCTCTATGACCAATTCTGTACTTGGTGAATTTGAGACTAAATTCAAATTTGAAAACAGTAACGGCTATAAGGCACTATTACAATTTAAATATTAAAATAACATGCGCCTTTATGTCTTCTGGTAACTTATCTAACACGATGAGTACTGTCAGAATGCTGCCGCCTATGTCAGTGCACATGGCAACCTGTTATTTGCCAACAAAAATGTCTATAACTAAGAGATTTGATACTGTTCAACTCCTTCGTTATTTTGCAAAAAATTCTCACAACATCAAGCTCTTGCGAGATTCTGTTCCCTACGTCTTCAACTTCTTTTACCCAGAAATCTCTAAGGTAAATACCATGGCTTCTCGTAAGATTAGATTCCCAGCCTTGTCTGAAAATGATACCGAAGAACTTCGTTTCAAATTTTCTATCCCCACCAATTATTAAAATTTTGAGGGAAAAAGAAATGTTCCTTGTTTGCTTCCTCTAGAAATGATGGTTCCTTCTAACTCTACTCCCATTAGTTACGTGTCCCTGAAATGCGGTTTAAGATATCCGCTACACCCATTTGTAGCAGCCGTGCTTCGAGAGATCCATTGCCCGGCCTATGCCCTATTTCCGGGTAGTAATGTGTATATAGTGGCTTTCATCTTCTATTGCCACAAACAGGGCATAGAATCGACTTTAGAGATGTTTTTTAATTTGTTTTTAGGATGGGGTAAGACGTTATTGGGATGTCATAGGTTATACTACATAGAAGTCCGAAGCACTGAGTGTGCCATTGTGGATAAGGAAGATTATCTTCATGAGTGGGAGTCATGTTATGTTTGGATAGTAGTTCTGAGGGAGGATTTGCTAAAGGTATGGCCAACCATACAACATCCGCTCATCGGCAAGCTGGACCGTACCCGGTTCAAACCTTCTCATTAGAACATCACTAATACTATAGCGATGCTTCATCCTCCCGAAAAACACCTCAAACGCATGGATATACTTAGGTAAAAGAAGTTTATAGAGATAAGGATAGCGGGTAGCACCAGAGCCCCAGCTCTGAAGGGGATATTTTCCAACTCCGATTCGTCTGAAGGATCGGGAATGGAACATAATTTACTTTGGTTCATATATCCTGATCCTTATCAATTTCCTTTTGCGGATTCAACAGATACAAAGTTCGGATCATGATTGCTGAGATAGCCGCTGCTGTTAATGCTTGGAAGGCTCAACTCGGAGCGTCTGGCACTGCATCAATCACTCCTGCGGGATCCTCACAGTTTGTAGGAGGCTCCAGTGGCTGAGGTAGAAATAGCGATATAGGCAAAAAACCGATCATTCAGCCTACCCGCTATGTATTGGATCGGGAATAATTCTCCCATAGATCTTAATAATGTAAGGTTATTGATGCAGTGGTCAATTAGAGTGGAAGATGTTCTCCCGACCCCGAACCCTGAGGAAAACATATCAAGACCCCCTGTCCCTTTGGGCAGAATTAAACGGGTGGCCGTAGAAGAGCCCTCGAAGCAAATGAAAGACCAAGGAAAGCATAGGATCCTCCAGCAGCCTCGATCCCTAAGAAAGGGAGTACCATTGGGGAGCCAGCCCTAACACCATGAAGTTCTGAGCCCGCCGGAGAGGCATTTCAAGAGATGGTGGGCTTAGCGATGAAGGCCCGGGGTCTGAAGAAATCATCAGCATCTTGGAAAGATGCTATGTTGGAGTAATATAGGCCGCCGGGGAAGAAAACTCCTGTTAACTTGAGTGCTCGATCCCAGACTTGGTCTGGGCATTTATGGAGTCAATGACTATGGTATGTTTTTATTCTTATTACATTATTGACTGTGGTTTCCTCACTTTTGGTTTGTTTTTATACATGGGTAGCAGGGGCCTAAATCTTGCCTATGTGGTCCAATTGAGTCGAAGTTCCACTTCAGTCTCAAAGGAGATCCAAGATCAACTTGCCTTAGATCTAAAGCAAGTTGAAATAAAGCAAGAACAACAGGTATTGGTCCTAGCAAAACGGGACCTTTTGAACAAGGAGTTGTTGGGAGCAGGGACTCAAGTATTGCTCCTCACTGCTCAAGCAGTTGAGCTGGAGACCAAGTACAAGGAAGCTCAAGGGGTTGCTACTTCTGCTACCGTTCGGATCTCGGAGTTAGAGCGTGAGACACAAGAGTTGTCTGACTAAAGTAATAGACTTCTCCTTTTGTCCCAGGAGGACAAAGACGCCCTGAAGAAAGAATTGGCCAAGACCAAGGGCAATCTGACCTAGGCACTGGCCACAACAGAGGGATCGGTGTGAGAATCTCTTCTCGCTTTTGCCTGATCCCCCATGTTGTTTGCTTTAGCGGGCAACATCTATGGGGCAGCTGTTTGTCAATATATGGACAACATGAAGGGCCAAGTGCCTAGGCAATTTGGTTTAAAGCCCCAAGATGAGCGCTGGGAATAAATAGATCCTTTGACCAAGGATGAGAACTTCAGGGATATTCCATTTCTTGATGAACCTCCCCAAGATAAGGATCCCAACTTTCCCCTATTTGACCTGATGGAGAAATCAGTCAACGAGTTGGTTGAGGATATAGAGAAAAAGTTGGACGAGCTAAAGTCCTGGATCGAAGAGCAAGGCAAAGAAGAAGGGCAAATAGAATAGGAACAATTTGTAATTTTTACATTCCTTGTACCCTGTTGTCCTACTTTTTATGAATATAAGACTTGTTTCTTTCATATTTTATATGTTTGAATTCAAACATCAAGTTCGTGTTTAGTATGACTATTTTAACTTACCCTGATGTGTTTTTTATGGACTCTACACTTTCTAAGTATAACTTCAGGGTTGAAGTTTGGCTAGGATTAATAAGTTATTAGTTCTCAGGTATGTATATAGATCACTCTTAATCCGTCCCTATGATTATGATGATGTCAAACGGTGTAGCCTCGGGTCTTCATGAGTCCCATGACAAGCTTCGACCAAGCCCCGGTTCTATATAAGTCCGAAGACATGCTTCTGTCGAAAATTGGTTCTACATGAGTCCCAGGATAGACTTAGCTTATTCTTTGATTGACTAACTCCGTCCCCCTTCTCTCTTCTTATGGAGGAATACAGATGCATAGAGCCATTTCCGAAGGGAAAAGACTGTCGAAGTGGTTATTAAGTTCGCAGTGAGTTCTGAGAGCTTTGTGATCGACCCGAAGCACTCTTTAAGTGTAGGAGCATCTGATTTCATCAGAGCGATCACTGCTACTTGTGAGCCTCACAGATGAACCACTACGGTCATCGGTCCAAACTCGTCCAAAAAATCCTATCTCCATGATCGGTCACTCACCTAACAGAAAATAATTTATATTACGCTCATTTGTATTCTTGTCATAATTGAGGATCATATTCTTGGTTTGGAATTGTCATTAATAATCAAAGATTTACAAGAAATATCGTCGTAAATTCATAATATTCTAGGTTCAGGGGATCTCATCACCATCTAGAGTTTCTAACTTGTATGCGCAGCTTCTAGTGTTTTCAAAATTCGATAGGGCCCTTCCAAATTTCTACCAAGTTTACCGACGTTATTCTGAACCATTATACTTCTAAGGACGAGGTCGCCTTAAGAGAATTCCCTGGGTAGAACACGTTTATTATGGGTCCGTTGCATGGTTCGTTGATAAGAACACATGAGTGCATAAATGACATTTCTTTTTTCTTCGATTATTTCCAGATCCAACGATCTTCTTTCATCATTCATGTTCTCATCGTATTGAGTTATCCGAGGTGATAGAATGGCCACTTCTACTGGACTAACTGCTTCGGATCCATACACTAAAGAGAAAGGAGATTCCAAGGTGCTTGATCAGGGCGTAGTTCTGTAGGCCCACAGGACCTCGTAAATATTATTAGGTCATTTTCCCCACAGATCTTGAAGCTTCGTTTTCAATCCTTTAAGGATAGCTCGATTATATACTTTTGTTAGTCCATTTGTAATAGCCGAGAAAAAGGTACAATGAAACAAATAGCAGGGAACGTAGCGGTAAAGTCTAGACGAGAGATAATGAGGGATACGGGAACGAAAGAACGTAAAAAGAAACGAAAAATAGAAAAGTAAAGAAAAAGATAAAAAGGGGGTCAAAAGCAAAGGAAGGAGGGGTTATAGTGTGAATTTGAAAAGTTAGGATGTCTATAAATAGGGGTGAGGAGGCCCAAAAACGAGTTAATCATCATTAAGACACGAAAATTCGAAAATTGACGCGAAGAAGGAAATTGTCGCGAAAATTTTGAAGGCAAAAATTATCGCGAAAAAGTTGAAAGGCAAAATTGTCGCGGAAATTTTGAAGGGCAAAATTGTCGCGGAAATTACGAAGAGTAAAATTATCGCGGATTTCCAGTAAGGCATAAATTATCGTAGATTTCATCCCCAGTGCAAAATTGTCGCGGATTTTGATCCCAGTGTATTATTATCGCGGATTTCAGGGCAGAGGTGGAATTGTCGTGGAAATACTAAGTTCGAGTGTTTTCGTTCCGTCCCGAAGTCGGATCGTGGGAGGAAAAGGACACGTAAGGTCTACGGTAATCACATAGTTAACAATAAGATAATAACGTCAGAATTCGAATAACTAATACCCGTTACCAAATGCAGGGGAAGCACATGAAGATTATAACAGGCTAAAGCAAACGGTAAGTGGAGTGAACACAATATAGTAAGGGAAGGTTCAGACTTAGGGAATGGGATTGGGATTAATAAAGAAGGAAGAAAAGATACGAATGAACGAGATAAATGGTAATAAGACTTGGGGTGAGGGAGGATGAACCGTCCGACCGAACCTGCCATCGTGCCTAGTACACGATTCGCCAAAGGAAGGGCATGCCTGATGAAGGGAACGATAAGTTCCAAAGAGGAAAAGATACGTACGAAGAGGGCAGAACAGATCCTGGTGGAAAAAGGGGTAGCGCCTAAGTACTCACCCGGGGAAGGGAAACATATGGCCCGTTGAGCCATCCAACAGCTAACGGTTGGCTTGGGCTGGACATGCACCGAGCATGTTAATCTCGGCAACAGTAAAGTTAATGAATGATGGGAATGATAAGGGTAAAAAAAGAGGGAAATAAGAAAACGGTTAAGTGGAACGATTCACGTGTGCGTGTACGATGTAACTAAGAAGTGAAAAGATAATGCGTAGTGTGTGTGAAGTTTCCTTTAATAGATTGTGACCGCTTTACAGATTTTGTAGGTGACGCAGACGAGATATGATAAGGGCAGGGGAAGGAGGTCGTCGGTTGTCCGGTGATAGAGTCCGGTCCTTTGGAGAATACTCTAAATTATGCTGTCGTACTTTCATGTTTCAAACTATGTTTTAAATTTACATTCGAATATTTCCGTTTTAATTATCATGTTTTAACAAAACAACTAGGCCCAAATTAGGGTCGTTACAGCATTGGTCTGAGGTGAGCCACCGAGAAGAAATGTTGGGTAATGCCCAACTTGAGAAAAAGTTGCAGAACCAATCGTCCATGGAATTGAGTTCCTTTATCTGATATCAATGCGCGAGGCACTTCGAAACGGCTCACAAAATTTCTCCACAAGATATATCTTACAACCCGTTCGGATATTCCACTTGGAATAATATTCCACTGCTACAATTTAGAACTTTCTTTGTACCACCGATCTCGGAAATGGTCCCAAGACATCAATCCCCCATCTGTAAAATGACAAGGGAGAGGGGTCACCGATAGAGGAACCCCTGGTTGTTGTGGGACCAAAGCATGATACTGGCAAACAGAGCAACGCTTAGTGTACTTCTTGCCATCTTCGAGTAATGTTGGCCAGAAATATCCGACCCTGATGATGCAATGATATTAGGATCGAGCCTTGGAGTGAATACCACATACTCTTTCATGAACATAAATCATGACCGCTTCAGCCTCGATAGGGGACAAACATCGCAAGAGCGGTCCTTCAAAACTTTTCTTAAATAATCGCCCGTTTTTTAGGACATATCTTTTGGCTCAGAATTCAACCTTTCTAGCTTCTGAAGTATTTTTAGGGAGATAACCATTTGTCAGATATTTGATGAAGGGGTCCATTCATGTGGGTTCCCATGGAGTATAAGTAACATCAATGCTCAAGCCCTGAAGTTCATGGCATAAAGACCCGATTTCCTCAATAGACTGTTCGGTCACTGGGATCTCGACAGAAGAACGGTCTTGCATGTGGACCTATAATGTACCCGATCCTACGTTTGGTATACTTGCAGCCAATCTGGCTAATGCATCAGCAACCTTATTATGTTCTCATGGTACATGGTCAAGTGAAAACTCGTTGAACTTCTTAGATAATTATAAGACCCTGGCATGAAACAATTTCATTATGGGCTCATGTGTATCGAAACTTCGCGCATATTGTTCCAAAACTAACTTGGAATATGAGAACATTCGTACTTTAGCCACTTCCATTTCTCGAGCCAGATTCATCCCAGATAATAGGGTCTCATACTCCACCATATTATTGGTTGCTGAAAATAGGAACTTAACTAAAGAATGAATAACATCTCCTTGTGAAGTAGTACAAGTTATGCTTGCTCTTTTTCCTCCGAAGGTCGACCCGTCAATGTGTATTATCCATCGGCCATCCTCTTGGTTCAAGCATATTGCCGATCTGGTCATTTCCACCACGAAATCGGCAAGAACTTGAACATTGATCGCCCTTCGTGGCACGAATTCCATATACATGGCACTGATTTTGATAACTCATTTAGATAATCTTTCATTCAGATATGCTTTACTTAGAACTGCTTTCAAGGGTTGATCAGTGTACACATAGACATTTCGGCCTTCAAAATAATACCTCAGCTTAGATATCGCCTTCTTTAATGGCAGCATGAATTTTTCCAAGTTGGTGGATCGGGTCTCTGCAGATACCAAAGAATGACTCACGTAATAAACATGTCTGTAAATATCATCTCTTATGGTAACCAGAGCGGCGCTCAATGCGGCTTCATATACAGCCAAATATAATCCCACAGGTTCATCGTTGCTTGGACTCACTATTACAGGGGGAGTGCTCAAATACGTTTTCAGTTCCGAGAGAGCCCGATCACACACATTGGTCAATTCTGAATGACTTGCTTTCCTAAGTACTCTGAAATAGGCATGACCCGATGGGTAGATTTAGAAATAAATCTGCTCAACGCAGCTAGTCGGCCCGTCAGCATTTGAAATTCACTTTTATTTCTCGGAGGTTGCATGTAAATAATTGCATGAACCTTCTAAGGATTGACTTCTATGTCTTTTTCATAATCATAATATCCTAATAATTTTCCGCTTCGGATCCCGAAGCAGCACTTATTCAGGTTCAGTTTGAGCTTATATTTGAGGTTGATATTACCCGGGGGTATTTTCGGTATGATGATGTCCCGGGAGCTCGTCCCGGGTATTTTCGATTTTCTCTTATATTTATGGAATGGTGTGTTTTCGGGGGAATTCTCATAATTCGGACTTCTCGGGCCCACGTATGAGTTTTATACTGACGTTTCTAGCAGTTTCAGACAATTTTGATCCCGAACGGGGCCAAGGGTATTTTCGTAATTTGGCATCCGAAGAGCGTAACGATAAGTTTTCGCGATATGCCAAGCTATCTATTCAATATTTATAGACAAAGGACTATTCAACGGTATTTTCCGATATTTTCTCATGATTATTTCTGACTAGCTTTCGATCGGTAAGTTACGGGATGTTATGTCACTTTTTCTAGTTTAATTGGATATTTTCTTCCTACACTGAATAATACTCCTCTGATTGAATGGGTGATGTTGCAATGGTAAGATCATGGCCCAGAGCTCCCAAAGATTCAGCCACTTCGCACCATATGAGATTGCACGAAGCCCCATTGACCACCATAATCTTGTGGACCCGATGTCCAGAAATAATTCGAGTAATGATGGGAGGATCATCACATGGATCAATAATTCCTTCGTGATCAACAGTGGTGAAGGTGATTGTGTCCTCATAAGGAGAGGACCGCTAAGTAGCCACATCATATTTAACAAGAGCAACGAATTCATTATCCTCTACGGATATCCCACTGGCTGCTCTCTTTTGGTCCCGGATCGATTCATTAATTCTTACTCTGCAGGAGATAACATAAATTTCTCCGGCTACTTTTCTTTCCAAGGGTATAACCTCATTCTGTAGAGGCTGAGTGTCCATTTCAACTGGTGGGGGAGGAAGATTCTCCTGCCTCCCACCTTCATTTTGCGGGGTTCTCTCACCCCGACCCAGGAAATGCCTCCTTCTACACTGCCCACTGTTCTCTCGACCTTGCTAGGGATGTCAATGGGTAGGGTTTGGGCCGGGTTTGATCAAATCCACGCCCGCCCCACTACTTATAACTTCAAATCCATGCCCGCCCCCAATCCAAATTGGATTTGAATATTCAAATCTATGACATACCCTTGCAAATATCCGCCCCACGGCGAATAATTTAACCCACGTAAAATTTCAAATAATAAAAAATATAAATAATTTTTTCACTTTTTTCGATAATATATTTTTTATTTTTTATAAATATTTAAAATAAAAAAGAAATAAATTTTGTAAAATATAATAATTTTATTTATGACTGATTTTTTTAAACATATTTAAATTTTAAAATAATATAAAGAAATATCAAACTTTGAAAATGATAAAAATAGTACAACAATTGTAATAATCAAACAACTTCAAACTCAAAAAGTTTGTAAATATTTTTCTAATATTTATAATTACATATTTAATCCAAAATATTAAAAGTAATTGTTGTTTAATTTTAATATATGTTAATGTTTTAAACATGAATATCGTTTTTATTTGATCACTTAACCTTAAAAAGTTAAAAAATATATCTAAATTTTAAAATAGTGTAAATAACATATTTATATATTTAAAATTACTTAAATAACACTTTAATCTTTCGAAATCGATTACCAAAAAATGGATGAAAAATCGTCATTTTATAGTAGATGCTCATTCATAATTATGTGTAAAATACACAATTTCTAAATTTTGGACATCACATTTACATTTTACTTGGTTACAAAATAAACGAAAATATTATGATAACACCAAAAATGCATTCATTCAAATAAACATAGTTTTATAAAATTGATAATATAAAGTCTTATTATTATAATTTATAAATATAATAAATTTAATCATAATTACATATTATGAATACAAATATATTGACATATAAGATACTTTTAAAAAATATTAGTTATAAAAACTTTAAATATTATATTAAATTTGGTGGGTAGGATGCGTATGAGTTTGGGTTTCAGTAGAAATCCACATCCACTCCGCTTCAATGCGGGTTTATCATTTTTAAACTATTGCCCTCCCAATGCCCACTAAAAATCCAACCCTCACGGGTAGGGTAGGGTAGGGTAGGATGTCCACCGAGTTGGGTTTTTTTACCATCCCTAGACCTTGCCACCCTGTTTCTTATTCTTGCGACGGAGACCTTCGGTCCTCTGCGTATTGATAATAATTTTGTGGATGCCTCCTATTGTCTTTTCCCCGCGGCCTGTAAGGATAATCACCTTGGCGGCCCTTTCGGGGAGATTCAACGTGTTTGCCATTCAGATCATTCTGATCGGGCATTTCTTTCATCATAGATGCTACTGTCTCCTGCAGCAGCGGGCACTTCAGAGTCGAGTGATCATTATTATGGTGTAATTCATTGTACACCCTCTTTTCTTCCTCTTTGGGGAGAAATCCTTTCTCAGTCACCACATCCCCTACTTTTCGGGGCTGTCTTTTAGAGTATGCAACCCTATGATCGCCTACGGGTTCAAAATTCCCGATAGGATTCCTCAGATTCGGTGCAAATGTTTCATCCTCCTTAATATATTTGTTGATTTTTTTAAGAAGCTTTCCCAAGGTGGATAGAGGACTTTATACAAAACTGGCCGAAATGCAGCATGGTACCAAGACCTTAAATATATCAATCATCACTCTAATATGTAATTTGATGCCCGGGCAGTTTTGTGAAATTTCTCCATGATGGACCGGAGATTCATTTTTGATGGGAGATACTTTAACTGATATTTTTTATGCCTGCTTCGGGGAGGTCCTACATTAGGTGCATATTGCTAAGAGAAAGCCAAAATAAAGCCCCCATACTATTTTATGGAGCAGACTGGCAAGTTTTTGAACCATGTTCGAGCATCATCTTTTAAACCAGCCGCAAAGATGCATCACTTCAATGAATCTGAGGCCCGAATCGTTCCCATCCTTAATTAAAAGTCAGAGATGTGATCAATGGGATCTCCGTCGCCCCTGAAGATTGGAAACCCCTAGGGGTTGCGATACTGCCGATCTGAGATTGCTGTCCAAATGTCTTCAGAAAAATGGAAAATCAAATCTCCCAAGGCAGCAGAGACGCTGCCAGACTGCTGAGACGAAGTGTGGGCATCATGCAGGTTGTGGCACCAGTCTTCATCCTTATTTCGCTGGATCGGGTCTTCCATGGCCTTATAAAAATGTCCAGGATTTTGCCCAAGATCGAACTTAAAATCCCTTTGCGTGCGTAACGCTTCCAGCTCCTTTGTCAGTTCCACGATTCGCTTATACATACGTTCTTGGTCACTCTCAGGAACAATGGTGGAATTCCCGGCTGGTGGAGGAGGTGTTGATAGATATCTACGACTCCTGATGGTAACCCCCCGCTGTTTGATTTCTTCCTTATCAGAGCAATGCATCTCAGGGTCACTCTGATATCCTCTGTCCTCTAGAATGGGACATGAAGCAATCTGTGGCACTGCTCCATCCTTCTCATCTATGACTTCCAGCACAACCTTACTTATCACCACCTCTAAATCCTATAAGGAAAATGTAGGGGAGGGAGTTTATCAGAGGGAATCTCGCTGTAATTACTGGTGGTATTTCCATTCGCCATGGTTATGCTTATCTTTATCAGTTAGAGACTTCAAATGAGAATAAAAAAATCATCCCCACGGACGGTGTCAAATTGTTGTGGTCTAAAAAACCTGGGTACTAACAGTCAACATGTACGAGATTTTCGGAGCCTATTTTTATATTTGTTTAGATTGGGGAAACGATAATGAAAATGCAAATAAAGCAATGAATAAACGATTTAACGTGGAAAAAACCACCCAAATAATAGTAGGAATACTCTTAGTCGAATTCATTAATAAAATAGTTAAGGTTAAAGTTGAATACATGCTTAAGAAGATGAATTAATGGAAGCACCGAGAGCCAAAATGACAATAGCATATGCATGCACACATGAAAAAGGGCTCTCCCGATTGAGCCATTTGATCTCGTATTTTTTTAGGGGAACCAGGAATGGAAAACACACTGTAACAGTCTCTCACAACGTCGTTATCACCTTGAGAGAAAACATGAGTTTGCCTACTGCTCGCTGTAACCGTTTGGACCGATCGAATGGATCGGTCCCCGAATCACTTCGAGGCAGCTATTCACATGACCTTCGGTCTTGCCGATTACATGGGCCTTCGGGCATTGTCATCTTGAGTGGGCCAAATTACTGCCAAGTTTTGGATCTTGGGCCTTGTCCATGGACTAGCGTAGCATATCTCGGGCTTCCACCAGTTCGGGGTACCGGGTGTAAGCCTCAAGTTGTGGGCAATTAGGGTGAATCAATAAAGGATCAGAGTACAAGAAAGAATGAATCACACGTAGACAGAAAACATGGTGATTGCGACAAGTCAATTAATTACTGAAAGGACTTGACGACACCATGATCGACTAGTAGATCCGGCCATGATCTACAAAGTGATCCGCAGCCGACTCGATCGTGAGAAATCCGCTAAGCGACCAGGATTCGCGGCCAAAAATCCGGGTTACACGACCAGGGACAGGACGCAAAATCAAGATTGCGCTGTTTAGGCGCTTCCCCGAAAATCCACTGGGCATTAGAAACTCCGCTCGAGGAGATCATAAGCGATCATGAGTGGTAGTCCGGAAATGTTGCCACCTAGCGATCTAACCTTAGATAAGACTATAAACACAACCACAAACGGGAAATTGGATGGAGGAAAAAAAGGGGGAAACGAACTAAGAACCTAAGGTAAGGGAGAAAATCTCTTGAAGTGGGATAATTCATGACGTTATCAAGGTGGGATGTTGTAATCACCAAGGGTTGTGTGTCAAAGAGGTCCGACTCAAGGGGGCGGGATTGGGATCCCATGGCCAGGGATATTCCCAATGGCAACGTGAATTGTTCACCGAGTAGAAGTCCCGACTCAAGGGGACGGCCACTTTACACTTTGCCCTCGGGCGAAATCAAGATCATGGATGTACGAGGATGGTTAGTGGGAATGATGGGTTCCTTAGACAGGGGAAATCATGTTTTTTTCATTAATTTACATAAGAAGTCTTTCCGAACTAAGACATTGTCTTATTGGGTTTCCTTCATGTGTGTTTTAGGTGTGGGAGTCTCATCCGCCATCGCACCCGAAGAGGCGCCATAGAGGGATGTCACAAGTCCAGGGTGATCTATGAATATAGTTACATCCTCTTTTGAAAACCCTTTTGTGACAAGGATGTATTTTGATGCTTAAGGAATTCTTAATGATCTATTTCCAAATTTTCCCTAAGACTCTAAGAGGGAATAACATAATGAAATCCTAGGAACCGGGTTCTAGTTGGAGGGCGAGACAGTGGGCGATAGGACTAGTCCTTAGGGCAGAATCTCGCTCGCTACACTCGACCCTCGAATAGAGTCTCGGTCCGACCACTTAGAAATTCTCCTTAAGCGGTAATATGACGCTTCAACCGGTTGCACCATGGTTTTACCAATGTGCGCGATCATGGTCATGGGATACGCACCCTTTCGACCAAGACGGGACAGTCAGGAGGAGGTCGGAACAGACCGCTCGGTCGGGCTGCGCCATGATCAAAACATGACATCCTCGACCATGGTCGATTGATCAAGGCTCCTTCTGCTACGGCATGACATGGGACGGGATGGGCTGCATGGTCAAACTGCGTCATGAAAGACACATGATGCACTCGACCATGGCCGACTAATCTACGTCCTTTAACTGGGCGTGACAACCGGACCCCGAAGCTCTCATCATGACCTAGTTCTCGACAGGTATTTTTGAGGTTTGTGGTTTGAGAATCCACACGCCCCTCTTTCTTCTAGAGAAATCATCTTCCTTGGGCACCTACTCCCAACGCCTTCATTCCCTATCCTCACATGGATAAGATGATGACCTTGATTTTTTGGCCGGTGATGCCACCTCTTCCGCTGCATACCACCACCTATGTAAAACCCACGTTGAGATACCTCTGAGACCCTATCTTTTCACTTTAAAATTTTTTATACCCACGTTGGATTTCCTCCACCATTTCCGCCCGGTATCGTTGAGTCGCCTTCATATCGCCATTTCAAAGCCCAAGCCTGTTGATGATGATTAAGTTCTTGACTTTCTTTGTTCACTACATTTGTGGTAAAACCCTTGATTTTTCCAATCACAAAGGGACATCCAATTTGAGGAGCATCATCAAGCCTATCTATGTGAGTATGCTTGTCTTCTCTATCTCTCAAATCGTTTATCTCATCCGATGAATCTTACTGTTCTTTGTTGATGTAGGCAAAAAGATCATTCAAATTTGGGAAATCTGAGAAATTTTGGGAAAATTCCCCTAAAATGAACATGATTGAAATCAGATCAGCCAAGAATTGGAAGATTCTTTTTTGAGTGCGGGTGATAAGTTAGTTGTTGTTCATTTCTATTCCCCTTGTTGTTCCGACTGTAAAAATTTACATCAAAATGTGTCGACCGACATATTGAATGTCGATCCGCATCCTTTGCTGGTTGCGGTTCGGCATGCTTTGCTAAGGATTGCTCGTCATAATTTCTACCGATCGACACATTTAATGTAGATCGGTGTAGTAGTTTAGATCATTGTTTAGGTTAAAATTTTGTCCACTTTAAATATGTAATGATGAACATTCGCCGTCTGAGAACAAGAACCATTCTATCGAATATTTCTCTAAAATCTCAAGAACATTAACATGGTATCGGAGTACAGGTGATATGAGCGGACTAATTCCAGCATCCGGGGAAGATTTCCCCCTATTGACAACTAGGTAGCTGGGCCAACTCACTCCATGTGAAACAAGAAATAGAGGACGAGGTGTTCGTATTCCCCAAACAGCTCCGCCTTCTTTAGCGACAAGTGCACCTCGAGTGGGTGACACGCACACATGAATTAATGTCCAGTTCGGACAAAAGACCGGGCTTTTGCGCCCAAATTTTGGTGGGTTGAATGCACCAATCTCGTGATGAATACTTCTCGGAATATGCTTGGAGGAGAGATACCTCCAACTCCTTTAGATATTAACGGATATCCATATAGAGACACATTGGCATGGGGATTAGCTCCCTCGGACCACTCCGATTTGATTATTCATGCTATTGTGTTGAAGGGTTAAAACTTGGAGAATTGGCACATGCCATGAAAATGGCATTAAGGACTAAAAGAAAGTTGCGCTTCTTGGATGGGAGTATTGCCGAACCACATCCAGGGGTTGGTTTGACTGGTGACTGGATAGCCATCAACTCACTCTTGGTTCAATGGATTTTGAACACCATAGAACCCATATACGTTTGACGGTCTAGTTTTTTTATTCTGCAATATTGCTATGGGAAGAACTATGTCAACGCTATTCAATGGGAAATGGGCCTCGAATTCATGGAGATGGAGATAACTCAGAATTGAAAGCAGAGTTGGCCGTTTGTCGCCAACATGAAGATAGTGTGGTCGACTTATGAAGATGGATTCATATGCTGTTGTAGACAGACTACGTTCGAGGCTCAGAAAAGATTTCTGCGTAGACAAGAGGACGAAAGAGTGCATCACTTTCTGCTTGGGCTCGTTGATGAGTCCGACTCTATGGGACTGCTCGATCAAATATTTTGAGTACAAAGAATATGCCGTCTTTGAATTAAGTTTATTCTAAGATAATTTTGGAGGAACGTCATAAAATTGTTATGAGAGGTAAAGAAGAAAAACGGGAAGCAGTTGGGTTCTCTGCTCACACTGATCCAATGGACAAATCTCCCAAGGTTACATGTACAGCCTACGAGATGACCGGACACACAATCGAATCATGTTTCCCAGTTAACAGATACCTCGATTGGTGGGGAGATCGACCAAGAGTGCTGATCAAAAACTCTACGACAGTGTTGGCCTATTTTGGGACGAAGACTCGTGGAAACGGACGGGAGAGAGGAAGAGGTCGAGGGAACGGATGAGGGCGCGGTCGACAGTCGACCACTGGGAAACTGACGACTGCCAACGCTGTGGCTACTTCCAGTCCTACTAACCTTCCCCTCGACTTGTTTGACGATCAATGGACACTCAAGAAAAATATCGACGCGTGTGCGCCCAACCTAACTCATAAACAACATCTATCATCCGGTATGTTTTCTCATGGATATTGGATTGTAGATTTTGGTGCCAATCGACATATGACAGGTGACCTAACCTTGATGACTGACGTTCGGCAGATCGCCCGTCGATATGCCACATTACTTGACAATCGACTATCTGTGGCTTCTAAGTGCGAGAAAGCCAAGATTTCATCTTCTTTGACCATTTGCGATGTGCTCTATATTTCATATTTTAGTCATAATTTATTGTCCGTCAGCCAGTTACTTCGCGATGAGTTTTTGTGGTGATTTTCACTTCTACAAGTTGTCTATTTCAGGACCCAACTTTGAAGACTCCGATTGGGGTGGGCCTTCAGATTAACGGTGTTTATGGACTACACCCGATGGATGATCTTCGAGTTAATATGGCCAATCATGCTGAGGAGGATGGGTGCTTATGGCATAACCGGTTGGCTCACCCCTCGAAGTCAGTAATCTCACATCTCCCTCGTCCTTTTACTTTTTCTGCGGATCAAAAACTGTACCGCCTGTTTGAAAGCCAAACAAACTCGAGATTGTTCTCCTTCCAATTCGAGTGTTTCTATTTCATGTTTTGACTTGATACTTGATTTCGTCTAAAAATATTTTAGAGCGTTTGTTTATGATCATTCAATTTCTTATATAATTTGAGTTCAATTATTGTGGGGACACGAGTGATATACGAGGTTGGGAACACAATGCATGAGCTTACGTCTTTTGAGAACACTCTAAATTATGTTGCTAGACTTTCATGTTTTGAACTATGTTTTAAATTTACATTCGAACGTTTCGTTTTATTTTGCACGTTTTTACCAAATCAGCTAGGCCCAAATGAGGGTCGTTACAAGTTGGAATGTAAAATACAGTTTGGGCCAAAGAGGATTCCATGGATCTTAGGAGCCAAGATGTAATGAGATCATTGCATCTCTTCCATTTTCCATAGGTAGGTGCATCGATTTTGGGCTCTGGAATAGTGCCGTCGAGGAAGCCGATCTTTTTTTTGATGGTGAGCGCCAATAGAAATGACCTTTTCCAAGTAACAAAGTTGCTCCCGTTGAGGAGGGTTGATGTCACCATTGGGCTTAAGCTATCACTAGGATGGACATAGAACACAGAGTCAACTTCCTCCATAGGGATCACCGGGAGGTTCTTTGGATCGTCGCCTTCCGGGAGGTTCTTTGGATCGTCACCGTGCTCCGATACCATGTTGGAGTTTATGATCTTCAGTGTAAGTTGGCAGTGATGACCGGAGGAAATAAACCCCCGTTGAGATCGTCAGAGATTGAGAAGAAGCAAGGGGGTGAAGAGTGAATATCCTTTGCTTTAAAATATCTTTCTCATTGAACAAAAAAAAGGGTACAGCGTTATTTATACAATTAACCAAAACAGTTGCAATAGAATTATAAAGAAAGAGAAAACATGATGGCAATGCCACTTATTTGTTTCTTGGCATCCACTTTTGATTGTATCCTCACATGATTTAACAAGTGACGTTGGGCTGAAGAGAAACAGCAGCAGTACATTTCTCGGCAGTGAGGCGTTGCTGATATCCGTTGGCACTATATAGTTATAGTATATATCGAGTGATTATCAAGACCAACTGCCGTGCTAGTAGATTTACCATTTTATATTTTTTGCACGTCTCTTGAAATTGAGACTTCATTTTCTGTGTGTTAAATCAATATGGATGAGTCTAAAACTCACTCTCCACATGATATGATATATGGGTGGATTTAGGGCTTCTCCATCTTGATTTACTTGGAACCAATAATTCAAGAACTATTAACAATAAACAAACAAAAAATAAACTCTTGTAATAACACATGTGATAAAATAAACCACCTATAATTGTAGCATTTCTCTAGTTTCATTTAGATATCAACCTTCTCACTAGAGTTTAGCCGCAAGAGACAGCATGCTCAATATGATACATTCATAAATAAAAATACCAACAAGCCTGCTTTCCGAAATCCTACGGTCTATTGCGGCATAGATCGAACACATCTGCAAGATATGCATAAACAAATCTCAAGAATATGAAATAAAAGTGTCAAATTAGCAATCAAATATTAACGCCTCATTTGATACTGTAGATCTGACTTGGGGCATTGATTTCACATTCGGTGTTAAGAACAAAACGGGCACAAGTGATAAAATCGAATAAGTAAAGTTTACATAAGAGAAAGTACATACACTATGATATTAATCTTGCATGAGGCTAGTTGGAAACTCTTCTACCATAGTCCGAGCATGTAAATCAGAACTACATTACTCACAATTAGCAATGAAAAATAAAAGTAAACCTTTTTGTACCCAAAATCTTTGGGACTCTTGCCAAACGAATTTGGCCATATGAACAAGCTGCATTGATATTGCCCGGGGTTATTTATGTAATTATGATAACCCCGGAGCTCGTTTGACGTGGCTAAAATGTATTTTTGATATTCTATTATATTTATTGAGCGAAGTGATTTAGGGGGTAATCTCGTAATATGGGCATCCCGAACGTACGTATGAGGATACTGATGGTGTTTTGAGCTGTTCTGGATGATATCGGTCGGAAATGATGCTAGGGGTATTTTCGTAATTTGGCACTCGAAGAGCTCGTTGGCGACCTTACGCGATATTTTTGGCTACCTCCTAAGCATTTGGAGACGATCAAGTGGTAAAAGAGTATTCCCGGGTATTTTCTCGGCATTACTTGTTATTCATGTTCGACCGGGGTGCATTTTTGAAGTTCCGGGACGCATTGAAACTTATTCCGTTTTAATTGGATATTTTCTAAGTTGGGCTAATTATACTAAGATTGGGCTTTTGAACCTTAAGTTGACTTATTAGGCAGAGTTTTTCTATAAATATAAGACCATAGGCCCCAAAAAAGGGTTCTGACTCTTGGCATGCTTCCCAATGCTCCCGATTTTTCGAGTTTATCCCTCAGTCGCGACATTATGCTCAAAAAGTCACGAGAACACACTTATAGGCTCGTAGTCGCGAGATTTCGTCATATGGACACCCAACTCGCGACTTTTCAACACTTGGCCCATGCAGTCGCGACATTGTGTCAAAATGTCGCGACTAGCATCCCTATCCGCGAGATTTTGTATGGATTCGCAACATTTTGCATGGACTCACGACATTTCGCATATACCCGTGACATTTCGTATGTAGCCGCGCGGACTTGACTCACCACTCGTGACATTGTGCACGTAGTCGCGACATTGTGTCCAGAAGTCGCGAACAACACCCCATCCACGAGATTGTGCTTGGATTCGCGACATTTGTCATGGACTCGCGACATTGTGGCGAAAAGTCTCGATTGTACTTGTATCCTTTGATCATCATAGTGAAAACCAAGGTAGAGCTATGCTCTCCCGATGATGTAAGCCCACACATTGTGGGCCCAACCTCGTATATCGCTCGTATCCCACAATAATTGAACTCAAAATTATATAAGAAATCGACTGATTATAAACAAACGCTATAAAATATTTTTAGACTACATCATGCATGATGTTATTTTTCTTTGATTCCCATTTATTTTTACTTTTTTTAGAGAGAATGAAGCAAATTACACACTGAGTTTTTATTAGACGCGCAAGCCAAGATAGACAATCGAAGAATGTTACCAACAGATATGAATGACTTACCTGGATACTCTCATCATGCACCTGATACTTCAACAAGGACATTCTTCTCTCCTACTTGAAAAATTGCCAAAAAATGAAGATGTGAGAATGATAGAGATGATAGGTTTTCTTTCATTTGATGTTATAAAATATAAGATTGACAAACCATGGACATAGCCTCCTCATCCCATACTAAACACACCTCATTTGTTGCAGGTTGACAAATCGGTGCCTTGTTCGCAATTACTAGAGGTGACCCAATATAAGGACCACCTATATTTGGAGTCTTGGACCCGAAGCATACGAATGTGAGCTTGCAAATGCCATTGCCACAAGTTGATATTAAAATTAATCTCCAATTGAAACACAGAATTAAAATAATCTGTTGCATTTTAGGATCCATACTGTTTGAAGATTTCCTCTTATCAATCAAAATAAATTTGATTCAAGCCATCAGGACTCCCAAGCATCATGACCTAACTATGGATAAAAGTAAAGCATTGAAAATAGAGATTCAGATGAAAATTCAAACCTTGAGCTCCAAACGGATTGTAGCTATTTGATGATAAAGTACCCCCACAGTTAGGATCCACACCTATAATTTCCGAGGTGCTTAAAGGTGGTCCAACTGGGGCACGAAATGGCGAACTTTGAGAAATATTACTATTTGGAATTAAGGGGAATAATGGTTGAGAAACAGAAAGAGGCATCGTGGCAAGCATTCCAAGAGGGCGTCACAACCCCTCATCGCCATCAACTAACTATTCCTCCCACTGTAGGTACGGAAGCATCGCTAGCCTTGATGAATTGAAGAGTGAAGATAAAGATAGAAGAAATGGATCATTAACAGTGTAAAAAGAATAGCAAAGGACAGCCGTTGACAACTTCCTCTTTCAGCTATCAAACATTCTTACCTCTTCTAATACAGCAGAGCCTCTGATAACAGGTCAATACATTAATGACTTACACTAGAATGGAATAGATACGTTAGGATTGAATCTTCTCTTTATATACATTGTGTGAGACTGTAAAAGTTTAGCTCTTTTTTTCAACACATTGAATTCCTATGAATACAGAAACAAGTGTTCTTCATCTTCTTCAGCAGATTACGAATAATTCATTGTAAAACTTAACATGGTATCGGAGCTTTGAGGACTTAGGCCATCCTTCTCTCAAAAACTCTTCCCTTCTCCCAACACAGTCATGGCTGATAACAAAGAAGAGCTATCACTGGAAAAGGCAACGGTCCCCTTAAACACAGCATTGGACCATTCTTCCCCATACTACGTTGGCTCAAGAGACATGGGTGAAATCATCCTTACCCCATCCTTCACAAGATCCAACTACTCTAACTAGTCAAGGAGTGTCAAACTCAACTTTTCCTCAAGAAACACATTAGGATTCATCAATGGGGAAATAACGAAACCACCTACAACAGATCCTAAATTCCCAGCATGGCGCCGCTGCAATGGTTCTGGTGGCCTGGCTCCTTCGGTGCTTGAGTGAACCCATATCCTCGACAATGTTCTATAAGAGGACTGCGAGAGAGATATGGCAACGTTACACCAAAGGTATTCACAAACAGATGACACGAGAGTGTGTGCTATACAATTGGAGCTGAGAACTCTCCCACAGGGCAACTTAACAGTCCAAGATCTGTTCACAAAACTCAACGCCCTATAGGAAGAACTCTCAAACTCAAGACCCATGCGACACTGCACTTGCGGTCACTACAACTCGAAGTGCTTTGAATTCTTACATGACCAAGTGGAAAAAAGATAAAAGTCTTCAAATTCTTGAACTCTCTCAACAAAGAGTATGGAGCCTTGAGGTCAAAACTACTTCTCAGAACGCCTTTTCCCTCCATGGATGAAGTCTATAACTTCATCCACCAAGAGGAGCACAGACTCAAGCGCCCGATCCTCCTTCCACCGCTTGAGGCTTTGGCCTTGATGACAAAACAGAGCTTCATAAAGCAACCCCCAAAAGGAAATGCATCAACTAATGCATGACTAATCACACAATTGAGTAGTGCTATAAAATCATCGGATATCCAAAGGATCACAAAAGCAAACGAGCAAAAGGTATCAAACCATACAATAGCTCTTATGCCTCTAATGTCACGATGCAGGAAATGCCACAGTCTAGTGAAAATGACATGGCCTCAATAACAAATGCACAACTAAAGGCACTTCTCCAACACATACCACATCAAGGCACTCACCCAGGCATGAATAGCCTAACACCAACTCCAGAAAATGCAAACCAAGAAGCCTTTGCTGGTAAGTCATTTAACATTATAGAATGGATCATCGACTTGGGTGCAAGTGAACATATGTGTTCCAACTTGTCCATATTCAACACCATTTCACCAACTCACACAACTGTGAAGTTTCCAAATGAGGTCACAATACCTGTCACACGTTATGGGAACATACTTACATCATGTTTTATTTATTCCAAGCTTCAAGGTCAATCTCATTACTGTGCACAAACTCATCAAGGAAGCAATCATAAATATATTGTTTGCCACTAACAATTGTACGTTTCAGGACTTGCCTACATGGATGACGATTGGTAAGGGTAGAGTTCATGACAACCTCTACATAGGCTTAGTGACAATCAAGAAACTACGGTTATTTTTGAAACTGATGCACCATATGTTTTTGACAAAACTCATTATGAGCATGATTTTATTCATAATTCTCGTACTGCTCACTCTGATATATGGCACCATAGATTAGGACATGCATCCCATGATGTCATTTCACACATTCACAAGCATGCACCAATGGTTAAATGCCAACCCAACTAGGTATGCGTCCTAAAGCTAAGCTAAAACGCATGTCATTCCCTTCCAAAAGCATGTATGCATTCAACGTCTTTGATTTAATACAAATCGACACATGGGGGCCTTATAGACATGAAGGTATAAATGGACATCGGTTCATCCTCACCATTGTGGAAGAAACATCAAGATGCACATGGACGTACCTAATGAAACATAAACATGAGGCTGCCCAAATCATCCCTTCATTCATTCGGATGATTGAAACACGACATGGAAAGAAAGTAAAAATTATCCGAAGTGATAACGCCCCAGAATACAAACTAGACAATCTTTACTCTCAAGAGGGCATCATCCATCAAAAAATATGTGTCGATACATCACAACAAAATGGAAAAGTGGAAAGAAAACATCAATATCTTCTAAAAGTCGCCCGAGCCCTATTGTTAAAAGCAAACTTGCCCATTCATTTATGGAGTCAAGCAGTCCTCACTGCTACACAAATCATTAACAGACTACCAATGAAATTATTAAACTTCCTCACACCCTATGAGAAGATGACTGGGAAGCAACCATCCTATGATCATTTTCGGGTGTTTTGATCCCTAGCTTTTGCATCCACTCTTAAACGAAACCGTGACAAGTTTGATCCCAATGCTCAGACATGTATTTTTATTGGATGCCCTACAAGCGTAAAAGGATACCAACTATATGACTTAGACACTCATGAAATCTTTATCTCTAGGGATGTTTTGTTTCATGAAAATGTTTTCCCTTTCTTTGATCATAAATTGCACCCAAATTTATCATTCTCTAACCAACCGGCCCAAGTTTCAAAATATAGGGAAGGTTCTTTACCCAATTATGCTGGAGGAGTAGAGGAAAATGCAATGCCTGATAAATCACAAGTGCCCCCTGTAGTTGGTCCTAGTAGTGAGAAAGAAGTAGTGTCTCCCAGCAGCGAGAACCACCCGGAATCTGTTAGCACTAAACCTGTCAGAAGCAGACGGATACCATCATATCTGATTATCACCATGAAGTGGCAGAACCTTTGGCCACTCAATCAACAAGGCACCCATTAAGCAACTATATGAGCAAGGAACACCTCTCTCCAGCCTATGCCTCCGTTACTACTAGACTCGATCAGCTTGTTGAGCCGAAGACATATCTGGAAGCTCAACAACACCCTGAGTGGGTTATAGAAATGGATATGGAACTTAAGGCACTAATGGAAAACAAGACCTGGACGATTGCGGCAATACCAACAGACCAACACACTGTTGGAAGTAAGTGGATCTTCAAAATAAAAGTAACGGCGGATGGAAACATAGAAAGGCACAAAGCGAGACTCGTCGCCAAGGGATATAGCCAAATCAAAGGATTAGATTACCAAGATACCTTTAGCCCAGTGGACATGCACACCACAGTCCGACTCTTTCTTTCCTTAGCAGCGTCACAAAACTAGTCCCTCAGGCAGCTGGACATAAACAACGCATTTCTCAATGGGGACTTGGAGGATGAAATATACATGGATCCCCACCTGGCTATCCACTCCAAGGAACTTGTCCATCCAAACATAAACTGGTATGTAGATTAAAGAAGGCAATCTACGGGCTTAAGCAAGCTTCAAGAACTTGGAACACAAAATTCACTGAAGTTTTGATAAAGAAAGGATTTCAGCCATCCAGGAGTGATCCATCCTTGTTCACCATGAAACTAAATGATGGAAGTTATATAGCACTTCTTGTGTATGTTGATGATATACTGGTGGGATGCAAATCACATTTTGTCAAGAACCAAGTCATTGAATAACTGAAAGATCATTTCAAGCTAAAGGATTTAGGATATCCGAGATATTTTTTGGGGTAAGAGATATCGCAATCCAAAGGTAACATATCTGTATGTCAACGAAAACACGTCTTCGACCTTCTACAAGTATATGGATTGTTGGGATGCAAGCCAGCTGTCACACCTATTGAATTAGGACAAAACGTTGCAACTAAACATGAAGAATTGCTCGCTGATCCTACGTACTACAGAAAACTAATAGGGAAGCTAATATACTTGGGATTTACAAGACCATACATAACTACTCTGTACAAGTGATGTCGCGATTCATGAGCAGACCTGATCAGTCACATTTACAAGCTACTTTCAGAGTGCTGAGATACTTAAAAGGGGCTCCCTGGAAACGACTGATATATCACATTGATAATGATCTGCGACTAAGAGCTTTTAGTGACAGCGATTGGGCAAAATGTGATCAAACTAGAAGATCAGTGATAGGATATTGTGTGTTTCTTGAGCAAGACATGATATGTTGGAAATCAAAAGAAACAGTCAACTGTTGCCAGAAGTTCGATAGAAGCCGAATATCGAGCCATGGGATCGCTGGCCTATGAATTAACATGGTTTTCAAACCTGTTAAATTCATTTGGACTCAGTAGAGAATGACCGATTTCAATGTTTTGCGACAATCAATCCGCCATCCAGATATCACACAACTCGATTCTACATGAGAGAACAAAGAACTTCCAACTCGATTGGCATTTCATTGGAGAGAAAGTTGCAGACAGTTACATAGTCATTAGATACGTACATTCCAAGGAACAATTGCCTCACATCTTCACGAAAGGACTCAACAAACAACAACATCAATATCTACTCAGCAAGATGAACATGTTTAATATCCATGCACATCTTGAGGAGGGGTGTAAAAAGGTAGCAAAGGATAGCCGTTGACAACATCCTCTTTCAGCTATCAAACATTCTTAGCTCTTCTGATACAGCAGAACCTCTGATAACAGGTCAATACATTAATGACTTGCACTAGAATGGAATAGATACGTTAGGATTGTATCTTCTCTTTATATACATTGTGTGAGACTGTAAAAGTTAAGCTTGTTTTATTCAACACTTTGAATTCATATGAATACAGAAACAAGTGTTCTTCATCTTCTTCCGCAGATTACGAATAATTCATTGTAAAACTTAACAAGCAGCTCTCACTTGATCCACCGATTACACCCTTTTGCTCAACTAGGTCTAGTAAAACACTACTAGATGCCAGGTCATAGGCCTTACTAGATCTCTTTTGAATGTTGTAAGACTAAAGACTTTTTAGTCTTTTTGTACCGTTGGAAACTCAGTATAAGGGTTATCCAAGTCTGTAAACAAGTCATCATGAATTTGAATGAAAATCTTCCTCCCCAATCTCCCCTTGGCGATCTAGGATCGTCACAGCTAGTATTAGAGAGATTTTTATCCATCAAAACTGGGTCCTAAAAAGAAGGGAAAGTTCAAGGCTAAGATTGATACACATTTAGCCATGGAGCATGAAACCTTCACTCAGAGACAACCAAACAAACATAGTCATGAATTTGTTGAGGTAGATTATCAGACGCAAATTCAACAACTATTCTTATCGCAACTCGACTTCCGCGATGCAATGCAACACAAGTTTTCATAATTAGATAAGCGATTAGAGAAGAATATCAAGGATATCAATAACAATGTCCAATCTCAGTTCATGAATAAAGTCCTCACACAAGACATACCTATCCTTGGTAATGCCTCTCCACCCCCGCAAAAACGACCACATCCAGTAATACCACCAACCTTCAATATTTCACCACCATCCCACTTCTCACACCAAACCATACACCCATTTCACCCATACTCCCATCCAACCCACATAAATATTCCCAAAATCGACCTCCCACAGTTTGATGGCACCGACCCTCGTAGCTGGCTACGTTGAGTAACTCAGTATTTCTATGTTCAGAATCATATTCCTAAAGCACAGTGGTTGGACTTTGCAACCGTGTCCTTTGTGGGAAAGGCCAATAAATGGCTTCATGTGTATCGCACAACCACCACATCCCCAACTTGGTATGACTTTGTGTCGGAGTTATTGTTACGCTTTGATATCTTTCACCCTGAACGAATACTAGGAGACTTTCTAAAGATCCGACAAGAAGGCTCACTATCTAATTACTTGGAGCGTTTTGAAGAAATGCATTCCCATGTGGCTTCGCTTCATCCAACCTTTCCTTCATCTTACTTTTTATCCATATTGGTTAGTGGCTTCAAGGACAACTTACAAACAACGGTATCCCATGCTAATATGAAAACATTATCTGAAATTAAAAATCTTGCTAGACGCAAGGAAGAAGAGTTTTGAGCACTCTGTTTAGCGATAAAGAAACAACCCACCATGCCCACCAAACCATTGAGTCCTAACCCTTCATGGCGACCACCACCTCGGTTCCAAGGAAACCTCATCCCTGATGATATAATGAGAGACAGATTAGACAAAAAAATTTGTGTGAAATGCGGTCTCCCTTACTCTAAGGAACATCGTTGTCCTCACAAACATCTGTATTTACTCATTGGAGAGATGAAGAAGATACTCAAATTTACCTATGTCAACAACAAACGATGTCCCTCCACCAAAACCGCTGGAAATCCTCGACGAGGTTATCTCTCTCCATACCATTTCAGGGGAATCCATGGAGAACCATCTCGCATTATTGGATGCCATATGAACATATTTTCATATGACACCGGGAGCACTAGCAGTTTTCTCGATGAAGGATTTGCCGATTCGTTATCTCTCCCTCGATCACCTGCCTTCTCCTATTAATTGCTACCCCTGGAGGCAACAAAACATTCAAGCACTGAGGTATGCAAAAATTTCCAATGGACTATCCAAACTCATCCTTTCCATTTCTATTTTAGGATCTTTAATCTTCGCGGGGCTTACGACACGATTGTCGGGGCAATTGGCTTTGTCATCATGGACCTTTTACGGGGGATTATAAATGAATGTCATTTACTATACATATCGAAGATAAACCCCTCACTTTACCATGCATTAACTCTTCTGCAGAAGTATCTTTAATATCAGCTCATGAAATTGAAAAAATTGTCCGCAAACCATCCACCTGCTGGTTGGGTCGCCTCTATGCCATAAATTCACCCCCTTTATGTACCACCACCGTACATCTTGAAATTCAATTAATCCTCTTACAGTATGCTGAAATTTTTGATGAAACGTCCACTTTATCACCCCATCAAATACCTTTGTTACGAGGGGCTGTCCGAAAGAAGCTTCCACCCTACAAAATCCCTCATCATCTTAAGAATGAGCTGGAAAAAATCATTCAAGAGCTTCTCGACTCAAGTTTCATTCGTCCTAGCACTAGCCCTTTCTCTTCACTAGTGCTCATTGTTTCAAAAAAAGATGGAATCTAGCGAATGTGTGTCGATTATAGGTGCCTCAATGATACGTCGGTAAAACATCCCTTTCCTATTCCATTAGTCGATGATCTTCTTGATGAATTGCATGGAGCTAAGCATTTTTCAAAACTTGATATTCGTTCAAGAATTTTCCAAGTTCGTATGCATGATAGTGATGTTTTCAAAACGAGTTTTTCTACACATTTAGGGCACTATGAATTTATTGTTTTGCCTTTTGGATTAGCTAATGCACCTTCGATTAGCTAATGCCTATGATAGAGATGTTTTCAAAACGATGTTTTCAGTCCGTTATGAATTCCATTTTTTCAGTCGTTATTCGCAAGTTCGTTCTCATATTTTTCGATGACATCCTTATTTATAGTAAAACTTGGCATGAACATTTAGATCATATTGCTAGCACTTTGCATATTATGCACACTAACAGTTTTTTTGCCAAGCGTACCAAATGTTCCTTTGGACAGTTATGTATCGAGTATTTTGGTCACATTATCTCGCAACAAGGTGTTTCCACGGATCCACAAAAGATCTCTTGTATAGTGGATTGGCCAATTCCTCGATCACTCATGACTCTGAGGGGATTTCTGGGCCTAACTAGCTACTACCATCGTTTCATAAAAAAATATTGTCTTATGAGTCGTCCATTAACTCAGTTGCTCAAAAGTACAGTTTTTAATGGACAAAACTATCTGAACGTGCATTCCACTCACTAAAGGATGCTCTTATGGCGTCACCAGTCCTAGCCGTACCGGATTTTTCTCAGCCCTTTATTTTGGAAAAAGATGCATGTGATAGTGGCATTGGCAGAGACTGATGCAGTCCAATCATCCAATTGCATACTTTCAAAGTCCTTGGGGAAACGGTTCATTGGTTATTCCATTTTTGAGAAAGAACTCATCGCAGTCGTCCATGCAGTGCTCAAATGGAGACACTATCTTATGGGAAGACTATTCTATGTTAGAACAGATCACCAAAGTCTGCAATTCTTAACAAATCAACAATTGGGCACCCTATTCCAGCAAAAATGGATGAGCAAGTTGATGGGATTCACGTTCGAAATACAATATAAAATGGGAAAAACAAATGTTGCAGCGGATGCCTTGTCCAGATCAGGTTCCCTCTACACTGTATCCTCTGTTCAACCTGACTAGCTAAAGGAGATACAAGATTCCCAAGCTCGTGATCAGCAACTTGGACCCATCCTCAAAGGCAAACTATTACATCTAGAAGCATTCCCATAGTACACACTTCATTGGGGGCTATTATCCTATAGAAACCGTCTTTGCATTGCCAATGATCCGGACATCAAGGGTCTTTTATTCATCTATTTACACGCTTCTCCGTTAGGGGGCCATTCTGGGGTCAACAAAACTTATTATCGTATCAAGGCCCTTATTGGCCAAAAATGAAAGAAGACATCATCTCTTGGATCCGCTCTTGTGACATATGTTACCGCATCCATTTCGACCGTGCTGCTTCTCCGGGTCATCTTCAGCAGCTTCCACTCCCTGAAAAACAATGGGTGAATATTAGCATGGATTTTATCGAAAGCTTACCATCTTCTTCATCCAAAAACTCGATCTTTTTGGTGGTAGACCGCTTCACAAAATACGCTCACTTCATGGCCCTATCCCATCCTTATTCCGCTGAAGACACTGCTGTGATTTTCATTGATAACATATATCGACTTCATGGACTCCCCACTTCCATCACCTCTGACAGGGACGCTATTTTTACAAGCAAATCTTTGAACAGAATTATGTCGTTTAATCGGCATCGATCTACATCTATCTACTGCTTACCATCCTGAAACCGATGGCCAAACAGAACGTGTCAACCAATGCCTAGAAACTTATCTCAGAGGCATGTGTTTTGACCACCCTCATCAATGGGCCAAATTCCTATTGATATTACCCGGGGGTATTTTTAATATTACTATACCCCAGGAACTCGTCCGACGTGGCTTTGTATTATTTTTGGTATCCTCGTATATTTGTGTCACGATATATTTTTGTGGGTATTCTCATAATTTGGACTTCCCAGATCAACATATGACCACGATATTGGCATTTTTATCAGTTTCGGATAGATTCGGCACTAAACGGGGCCAAGGGTATTTTCGTAATATGGCACCTGAGGAGTGCGCTGGTAAGTCGGGGCGATATTTTTGGCCGCATATTCAATATCTGGAGGCAAGGAATTAGTATGGGAGATTTTCTGGTATTTTCTCATTGACATTTCCGACTAATTCTCGACCGGGATGCATTTCCGAAGCTCCGGGACTATATGCCTATTATTCCAATTTAATTGGATATTATTTAAGTACTTTGGGATGAATCAAATGAAATTGGACTCCTGGGCCTAAAACTTACCATTTGGGCTGGATTTCTCTATAAATATAAATCCCAGGGCATTGAAAAATGTTCATATTGTTATCACGCTTCCCAAGGCAAATCATTCCTTTATCTGCATTGTCCAATCCGTGAGATCTTGCAAGTATTCGCGACATTCTGCCAGTATCCGCGAGTTTGTGCACTGTAACCCTGTATTCACTTGATTTTGCACTGAGCCGAGACGTTTTGAACTGATCTGCTAGATTTTGTACTGCAATCTGGATTCGCGAGATTTTTCAAGCAGTCGCGAGGTTTCGATAGTAACTGCACAACCAAGTGTATTTGATCGTTTTACGAGCCGTTTTCACCCAGATATCCCATATCTCTTCATTTTAATTGTATTTCTCGATTATTATAGTGAAAACCAAGGTTGAACTTTGCTCACCCGATAACGTAAGCTCACACATTGTGGGCCCAACCTCGTACATCGCTCGTGTCCCCACAAAAATTAAATTTCGAGTAATTAAAAAATTGATTGATCTAAAAATAAATACCCAAAACATTTTTAGACGAGATCAGTTTGGCGCCGTCCGTGGGGAACGAGATTTTATCCCATTGAGAGCTTTATTGCTGGGTTTCGAACTTCTGTTATCATGACTACTCGGAATTCTCATGAGGATGTTTTCGATGAAGAGATTGAGGTAGAACCCAATCCTCGAGCGAACGATGAGGTTGCTGCGTTACCGGGGGCTCAATCGTCAATCCTGGAGGAGCCTCCTGCTCAAAATGTCACTGTTCGACCCTGCCGGAGCGGGATTTCATCCGGATGGGCACCTATTTTTTATCCTCCTCCGTCTCGGTGTTTATCTAGATGTTATGAAATTGCGAGAGTTGGCCGAGATGCAGTCCCTAATAATGCCCACCTTTCGCCACCAGCGCGCTCTAGATCCGCGGATCAAACTGAAACCGATGACGATTTGGAAGAGCGAAGACGTACTTTAATCGCTCAATTGGAGGAAGTTGAAGCTCAAAGGAAAACCCGGAGGAACAATGTTACCCGAGAACCCGTTAATGATGAGGTGGCGGAGGAAGACACTGATCATGTTCCAGAACCGCAAGCGAACACTACGGCAACTAGAGTGTAGAACAATACTTTACAAAGAATTGGAGATTTAATAGAACTGAAGTTTAAGGAGATGAGCGGAAAGATGGAACAAAACTAGGCCAGGATGAACCAATTGAAGGCCAATCTGACTCTTGGTCAGGAAAGGAGACGGGTGTACGGCGAGCACACCCGAGATACCCATCAGACTTATGCTTACGAGGGTGATTTTATCGAACAGGAAAGGGCTGGTGAGCCTTATGGTAATCGAGGAAAGGCTTTACCATCTATGGAAGTTTTGCAAAGTCCGTGGAACACTTCAAACGCTATGTCTCCGTTTTGCATGGCAATTATTGGTGCCACCCGTTCTGAGTTTATTGAAATGCCTAAGGATCTTCCGCAGTATCGTGGGTCGACTGACCCACATGTTCATACATCGAATTTGGAGATTCATGTCAGCTTGATGAATTTCAGTGATGTTGCAATGTGTTTCGTTTTCGTAGCTTCTTTTAAGGAATCAGCCCTCCGATGGTTTAATCGTTTACCGATGCGCTCTATTGTTTCATATCAGGATTTTAAAGATAAAGTTTATTCAGCTTTTGCGCCTTTCAATGCACCAATAAAATCTATTACTTCTTTGACCGCGTTGCGGTATGATACTTCAGAGAGATTGTTGGGTTTTATTACCCGTTTTAAAGCCGAGTGTAGGAAGATATCTCAGATTATTGTTAGTGAAAAAGTTGGGGTGATCGAGCTGATCCTAGTTGGACATCCGTTGTGTAATTCTTTGAATAGAGATCCCCCAGAAAATATGGAAGAATTGGCTTTGAGGTATACGCAGTACAACAGGGAGGATGAAGGCTTGCGGGATCACGGAGTGATCGAAGTGCGAACTTATGATTCCCACAATATCGTTGCAAGCCGAGTGCCGGACAAGGATGTCTCGCTGTCACGACCTAAATTGAGAACGTACCCCACGTTCAGTTATGAACAAATTTTCACCGTTATCGAACAGAAAAACGGCGAATCCCTTCGTTATCCCCCTCCATTGCAAGATCCAACACCATGGACTTATGAATCCCAAGTATTCTGTGAATTTCAACGAAGTTTTGGACATGCCACTAACGATTGTCGAGAATTGATGTATGGAGTTGAGAGGTTGTTAGAATTGGGTCAGCTAGAGGAGTTGATTAGCACTATGGAAGCGCTGCCGGAAGCTAACCCGGGAAAGATCGATATGAGTCTCCAGTTGGGGATAGCGGCTAAACCCCCAAAGGCAGACCCGCCACGACCTAACACAAGAGGCCGTGGGTATTGAGGACAACGTGGCCAGCATCAAAGGGGTGGCAAAAGGGGACTTTTCAATGGTGGTCGGCATAATTGTAGAGATGCAAGAAGGGAGAATAATAACCGTGGTCGAGGTGGCAGGAATCAACAACATAAGGATGAACAAGGAAATCAGCAGCCAACTCCTCCTCTTCCGGTTGGCCCGAATCCGGGTCAACCTATTTTAAATATCGAGGAAGCTCAACCGAGGTGGGGAAATCTGGCCCCAATATAATGACTATTGCAGGAGGAAGGAGCGTGGGAGATTCATGTCAAGCTCGTAAGCGATCCTACCGAGAGATGGAAAAGAAAGGTCGATTTATGGAAGTTAACTTGGTCCAGTTATCTGACTTGGAAAAAATGGCCATATCTTTTGGACCTGAGGATTTATCCGGAGTCTTCTCACCGCAAGACGATGCCCTCGTCATCTCTCCTATAATTGCAAATCATCTTGTTTCTCGAGTGTTAGTCTACACCGTAGCTGCCACCAATATCTTGACTCTTGCAGCTTTCGAACAAATGTCTTTGAAGGGAACCACCAAACTCCAGCCGGTGCAAACAAAATTGGTTGGTTTTAATAATAGTGTTGTTGCTGCTGAGGGATTTGTCTTTCTGCCAGTCACTTTGGGATATCAAGGAATATCAAGGACTTTGTTAGTGGAATTCGTAGTCGTGGAACTCCCTATACTTCCTTATAATGCGATTCCCGGGAGGAGTTCTTTGAATTTATTTGGGGCTGTGGTTTCTCAACCACATTTGATGATGAAATTCCCCACACTTTCAGGAGTTGGAAAAATGAAAGGAGATCAGGAATTGGCGCGTTCTTACTATAACATAATGTGCAAGAGTGGTATGGATTGGTCGAAAGCGAAGAAACATGTATGTATGGTGGAAGTCTTATCCGAAGAAGTTATGGATTCAGCTGACACATCCAATAATACGAAATATAAAGAAAACGAAATGAAGATAGAACCCTTAGGCATCAAGAGAGTGCCTTTAGTCTCTAATAACCTGGAAAAGACAGTGACAATCGGTTCTGAGATGACACCAGAGTTTGAAAAGGAGGTAATTTCTTTTTTGCGAAATAATATAGATATTTTTGTTTGGTCTTATCAGGATTATGTTGGGGTAGACCCCCAAGTTTGTTCTCATAGACTCAATGTTAACTCGTATGTGCGACCAGTTCATCAGAAAAAGAGGAAGTTTTCCCCTAAGAAAGAGAGAGCTATCGATGATGAGGTAGAAAGTTTGTTGCAGGCAGGGTTCATAGAGCCTGTCAGATATGCGGATTGGGTCGCGAATCCAGTGGTGGTCCCAAAGTCGAATAATGGCTGGAGAGTTTGCATTGATTTTACTAATTTAAATAAATCATGCCCGAAGGACCAGTATCCACTACCGGCCATTGACATGATGGTGGATGCGGCCTATGGCTTTGAATTCCTTAGTATGTTAGGCGCTTTTAAAGGTTATAACCAGATTTTTATGCATTGTGAAGACAAACTTTTTACTTCGTTCATGACAAATAAAGGAATTTTTTGCTATAAAGTTATGCCATTCGGAATAAAAAATGCTGGGGCTACCTATCAACGTCTGATGAACTCAATATTCAAGGATATGATCGGTAAATGTTTGGAGGTTTATATTGATGATATTTTGATAAAAAGTCAGTACGGGAATAATCACATCCAATATATGAATGAATGTTTTGATATATTGAGGAAATATCAAATGAAATGGAATCCGCTTAAGTGTGCCTTTTGTGTAAAGGGGGGAAAATTCCTTGGATTTATGGTATCAGAAGGGGAATCGAGATGAATCCTGATAAGATAACAGTCACCCAGAAAATGATTCCTCCGACAACTGTTAGAGATGTCCAAAGATTAATAGGTCGGTTAGCATCATTGAATCACTTTATTTCACGATCTGCAGAGAGAAGTTTACCGTTTTTTCGAGTATTGCGTAAGACAAATTTATTATATTGGGATGATGAATGCAGTATGGCCTTCGAGAGTCTGAAAGATTATTTGAGTAAACCACCGTTTATGTCTCCCCCATCCCTTGGGGAACCATTGGGTTTATATTTAGCTGTATCTAAAGAGGCGGTGAGTGCCGCCTTAGTCAGGCTGAGCGACAAAGACCATAGACCAGTGTATTATGTCAATAGCAAATAGCAAGGAGCGGAATTTCGTTATACAGATTTGGAGAAATTTGTGTTTGCCTTAATAATCGCATCCCGAAAATTAAGGCATTACTTCCAAGGTCACCATATTGCGGTCTTAACAGATCAATCTATCATAAGCGTATTATCGAAAATCGATGCCTCTGGCAGGCTAGCGAAGTGGAAAATCGAGTTAGGGCAGTATCAGATTGAATATATCTCGAGACGAGCTTTAAAGGCCCACGTATTAGTGGACTTCATATTGGAAATGACTCGATCAGAAGAATTGGGTAATGAGGAATAATGGGATGCATTTGTCGATGGGTAAGTTTCTGCTGGGCGAGCCGGTATCGGCGTTTAATTTAAGGAAAGAAAGTATGGTGAGGAACATGAATATGCAGTAAAACTACGTTTCTCTGCAACCAACAACGTTGCCGAATATGAAGCCCTGATATTTGGTACTAACTTAGCACTCGAGATTGGAATTGTTCGCTTGCATGCTCACTCCGATTCACAGTTAGTAGTGAACCAGTTCGCATATACTTTTGTCACCAAAGGTGAGCATATGTGGATTTACTTAGATAAGTTGAAGGAAGTGGCGAAAGGCCTTAAGACATTCGTTCTTACATATATCCCGAGACAAGAAAGCACCCGTGCTGAAGGTCTTGCAAATTCAGCCACGATATTAGAACTCTCAGATGAGTCAAAAATAATGACTATGAACGATTATCAGCTATCTATCAGTCTAGCAAAGAGACAGATAGCCGAAGTTGCAAGCTTGGAACTTTCGAACGATACGTGGTTTTTATTAGATGCAGTAATAGATGAACCTTCTTGGAAAGATGTGATTGTCAATTATTTGGTTAAGAGAGAATTACCCGCTGATGATGGCGAGGCCTGCAGGACAATGCAAAGAGCCACAAACATTGTGTATGTAGATGAGAAGTTATACTAGAAAAATTTTGGAGGACCCTATCTTCGATGATTGTCCCCAGTACAAGCAAAAGCCGTTATGGAAGAAGTTCACGCCGGGGACTGTGGTGACCACTCAGCAGGTCGATCTTTAGCAATAAAAGTTAAGAGGGCCGGGTATTTTTGGCCAACGGTAATAAAAGATTGTGTGAATTTTGTCCGAGCTTATCCCACTTGCTAGTTTCACTCGAATGTGTGCCACGTGCCGAGAGCGAACATGAAACCTCTGCCAACAACATGTCCTTTTGACACTTGGGGTATCGATATTTTAGGCCATTTCCCGACCGCACCTAGCCAAAAGAAATTTTGTATTGTGGCTTTGGAACATTTCTATAAGTGGGTAGAAGTCGAAGCTGTAACGACCCGCCTTTCCGCTTGCACGATATTGTCCGCTTTGGACTAAGCTGACCCTAATGACACCCACCTAGTCCTCACGGTTATACTTTTTTCCCTACCCCCCACACTTCCCAGTGGGTCACCCATCCCTGAATTGCTCCAGGGTGAGCACGCTTAACTTTCCAGTTCTAACGTTCCACTTGCCACTTTGCTAGAGAAAATGCCTTGTGCAATGGAAGACGAACCACTATACTTAATCTCTTATCGTTCCCCGTCTATAGCCGATGTAGGGATTCGCTTTAGGTGCCCTCTCTCTCGCACCCCCAAGGGGTCCTTACATTCACCCCTCCTTATGGACTCAGCGTCCTCGCTGAGGTTTGCCCCAACACACCGACTTTAACCCGGGTCCTACTCCGATACCAAATGTAACGACACGCCTTTCCGCTTGCACGATACTGTACGCTTTGGACTAGGCTGACCCTAATGACACCTTCCTAGTCCTCACGGTTTTACTTTTTTCCCTAGCCCCCACACTTCGCAGTGGGTCACACATCCCTGAATTGCACCAGGGTGAGCACGCTTGTAATTGCCGAGAAAAAGGTACGACGAAACAAATAGTAGGGAATGTAGCGGTAAAAGTCTAGACGAGAGATAATGAGAGATACGGGAACGAAAGAACGTAAAAGGGAACGAAAAATAGAAAAGTAAAGAAAAAGATAAAAGAGCGGTCAAAAGTAAAGGAAGGAGGGGTCAAAGTGTGAATTAGAAAAGTTAGGATGTCTATAAATAGGGACAAAGAGGCCCAAAAACGAGCTAATCATCATTAAGACCCGAAAATTCTAGAATTCCCGCGAAGAAGGAAATTATCGCGAAATTTGGCCTGCATGTAATTTTATCGCGGAAATTTGTATGAAGAAATTGTCGCGGATTTCATGTGAAGAGGAAATTGTTGCGAAAATGGAACATGTGTAAATTATCGCGGATTTGATGATGAAGAGAATTATCGCGGATTTCCTTGGTTAAGAGAATTGTCGCGGAAATTAAAACATGAGTAACTTTATCGCGAAAAAGCTCTCAAGTGTAAAGTTATCGCGGATTTGGAGTTTCAGAATAGAATTATCGCGAATTTCGAGGAAAGAAGTAAAATTATCGTGGAAATACGAAGTTTAAGTGTTTTCGTCGCGTCTCGACGTCGCATCGTGAAAGGAAAGGAACACGTAAGGTCTACGGTAACCACATAGCTAACGATAGGATAATAACGTCAAAATTCGAGTAACTAAAACCTATTACGAAATGCAGGAAAGCGTGGAAAGACTATAGCAAGCGAAAGCAACGGTAAGCGGAGTGAACACGATATAGTAAGGGAAGGTTCAGATTTAAGGAACGGGATGGGATTAATAAAAGAAAAGAAAAGATACGAATGAACGAGATAAACGATAATAAGACTCGGGGTGAGGAAGGATGGACCGTCCGACCGAACCCGGCATCGTGCCTAGTACACGATTCGCCAAAGGAAGGGCATGCCTGATGAAGGGAACGATAAGTTCCAAAGAAGGAAAAGATACGTACGAAGAGGGCAGAACGGATCCGGGTGGAAAAAGGGGTAGCGCCTAAGTACCCACCGGGGGAAGGGAAGCATATGGCCCGTCGAGTCATCCAACAGCTAACGGTTGGCTTGGGCGGGACATGCACCGAGCATGTATATCTCGGCAACAGAAAAGTTAATGAATGATGGAAATGATAAGGGTAAAAGAAGAGGGAAATAAGAAAACGGTTAAGTGAAATAGTTCATGTGTGCGTGTATGATGTAACTAAGAAGTAAGAAAGATAATGTGTAGTGTGTGTGAAGTTTCCTTTAATGGATTGTGACCGCTTTACAGATTTTGTAGGTTATGCGGACGAGGTATGAGAGGGGCATGGGAAGGAGGTCGTCAGTTGTCCGGTGATAGAGTCCGGTCCATTGGAGAACACTCTAAATTATGATGTCGAACTTGATGTTTTCAAACTACGTTTTAAGTTTATATTCGTATGCTTTTGTTTTATTCAGCACGTTTTAACAAAACATCTAGGCCCAAATGAGGGTCGTTATAACGCTTATCTTTCAAGTTCTAACGTTCCGCTTGCCACTTTGATAGGGAAAAGGCCTCGTGCAATAGAAGACGAATCACTATACTTAATCTCTGATCGTTCCCCGTCTATAGCTGATGTAGGGATTCGTCTAAGGTGCCCTCTCTCTCGCATCCCCGAGGGGTCCTTACATTCGAACCATAGCGATGGAACAAAGATAAAACCGTGAATATGAAAAATTGTAGCCTTTTTCCTTAGTAATGAGGAAAAGGGTACATTGCTATGAAAAACAGTCAGGCTATTACATAGTGCAAACTATGTAATAGCCAGAAAGAAGGTACGATGGAACAATAGTAGGGAATATAATGGTAAAGTCTAGACAAGGAATAACGAGGGATACGGGTATGAAAGAACGAAAAAGGAAACGAAAAGATAGAAAAGTAAAGCAAAAGATAAAGGAGGGGTCAAAATGAGAATTAGAGAAGTTAAAATGTCTATAAATACGGGTGGGAAGGCCCAAATCCAAGTTAATTATCACTAAGCCACGAAAATCCGCGAAACAACCCGAAAAACACGAATATTGTCACGAAATAGAAAAATGTCGCGGATTTTGTGGCTTGCAAAATTGTCGCGAATTTTGGTGCAAGGAGAATTGTCGCGGATTTGGAAGCAGAGGAAAAATTGTCGCGGAAAGTTTCGAAGATCAAATTATCGCGGAAAAGTTTGAAGAACAAATTATCGTGGATTTGGTTCTAAGTACAAAATTGTCGCAGAATTCGAGGATGAAGTGAATTATCGCGAAAATACTAAATTTGGGTGTTTTCGTTGCGTCTCAACGCTAGATCATGAGAGGAAACGGATACGTAGGGTCTACGGTAATCACATAGTTAACAATAAGATAATAACGTCGGAAATCGAGTACTAAGACCTGTTACGAAATGCAGGGAAGCACGAAGGGATTATAACGAGCGAAAGCAAACGGTAAGCGGAGTGATCACAATATAGTAAGAAAAGGTTCCGACTTAGTGAAACTTGATTGGGTTATTAGGAAAGAAAGTAAAATACACGAATGAATGTGGCAAATGTTAATAAGACTCGGGGTGAGGAAGGATGGACCGTCCGACCGAAACCGACATCGTACCTAGTACACGATTCGCCAAAGGAACAGCATGCTGATGAAGGGAACGATAAGTTCCGAAAAAGGGAAAGATACGTACGAAAAGGGCGGAACGGATCCGGGTGGAAAATAGGGTAGCCCCTAAGTACTCACTCGGGGAAGGGAAGCATATGTCCCGTCGAGTCATCCAACCGCTAACGGTTGGCTTGGGCGGGACATGTACCTAGCATGTTACTCTCGGAAACAGTAAAGTTAAGGATGAGGGGAATGATAAAGGTAAAAGAAAAAGGAAATAAGAAAAAGATTAAAAGAAATGACTTACGAGTGTGTGTATGGTTTATTTAAGAAATGAAAAGATAAGTATAGCGTGTGTGAAGATTCCTTTAATAGATTATGACCGTTTTGCAGATTTTTTAGGTGACGTGGACGAGGAATGAGGAGGGCATGGGAAGGAAGTCGTCGATTATCCGGTGATAGAGTCTGGTCTTTTGAGAACACTCTAAATTATGTTGCTAGACTTTAATGTTTTCGAACTATGTTTTAAGTTTGAATTCGAACGTTTCGTTTTATTTTGCACGTTTTTACCAAATCAGCTAGGCCCAAATTAGGGTTGTTACAAAATGGTATCAGAGCATAACATCACTACCAAACCGGTAGTGGTGCGGTCCTACGTAGAAGAGTCTAGGAAACTCATACGAGGACAACCGACCATAGGAAGGGATGGGCATAGAATGTAGCATATGACATGAGTAGGTATAGACATAACGAAAGCTTAATGTAGGAATGACTCCTAGAACGAGAGCGAATGGAAACCGTGAGGAGGATAGCAATGCATCACAACAGGCACCGGCGACAGGAACCTCGGTTGCAGATTCATCGACGCCCCTCACGTTTTGCCAATAGAGTCTTAGGGATCTGTTTCAAACTTTGGCGAGTTCCCTAGTTAGTTCAATAAGACAGGGACAGATGGAGAGGGGAAACTCCGTGCAGATGGAACAAGTGTCAAGGCCCGAAAAAGGTAGAATGTACTACAACGAGGCGTTGAAGAAGGCTGGAATGAACAGTTTCACGGGAGATAAGATGGGGGACGTAGAGGCATGGAATATTCGCCTAGAAGACAAGTTTGAATTGATCAAAGCCCTAGAGGAACTTAGGGCAGGACTGGCCCCGCTATGGTTCGACGGTAGCACTGCCCGATGGTGGGGAAGCGTGTCGGCCTCACTGCTGAAGCATGGACCCATCTCTTGGGAGAAGTTTAAGAATGCGTTTTTGGATTACTACGTGCCAAAAGGGCTTAAGAAAGACATGATTGCCGAGTTTGACAGACTGACTGAAGGTAATCGCCCCGTAATGGAGTACATGCAAGAATTCATAGAACTAGGTATGTATGCCCCCAAGATTATGGGGAGTGGACAAGAAAAGATGCACCGTTTTACACAAAGGCTGAATGATAGGGTGAAACTTACTATGTATGGCCGCGACGACGAAGGATTTTCGAGTTTAGTGGCAGCGGTAGTCCGAGTGGATGGGGGAATGCGAAGAATGGATATGGAACGCACAAGAAGCTCCACAAGGAATGAAGTTCAGGGACGGGTTGAGTGGAAAGGAAAGGTCACTACATATAGTTTTGGGTCTGCACAAGGACCCCCGATCAGGCCTGCGTGCGCCAAATGCGGGAAGAACCATTTTGGAGAATGCCGGGCAGGAACCAACAGTTGTTTCAATTGCGGCCAGGAAGGACACTTTGCTCGAGAATGCTCAAAGAGGAGAAAGATCGAAACTGGGGTTACCGAAGGCAGGGCAAAGGAAAGGATTACCGGAAATGCTTGAGTGTTCGCTATAAACAAGGAGCAGGCCTCGGAGCCGAAGACGTCGTGCTAGGTACACTACTTATTAATGGCTTTACAGCTTTCGTCTTATTTGATTGTTGGGCGACACATTCGTTTGTGTCGGAGAAGTTAGCGAAACGGTTTGGGATAATGGGAAGTAACGCTAAGATCAATGTAAAAATACCGGGATCTGAAGCCATGGAGGCAAGCATGATCTATAAGGGATGTGCGGTGGAAGTGGATACGGTGCGAACAGAGGTAGACTTGATTGAGTTTGGGGATATGAGATTCGATGCTATATTGGGAATGAATTGGTTATCTAAGTACGATGTGCAACTGAAATGTCGAGAACGTACGATCTTTTAGTACGCAGCAGGAAGGGAAACTGGACATGGTCGGAAAGCCGATTATGGGTGAGGAGGGAGAGTATAGTGATCGGTCGAATTGGCTAGCACTTGTCACCACTGAGAAGGAAGGGACACCATTGGAGTATGTTCCGGTAATTTGCGAATACAGTGACGTGTTTCCTGACGAGCTACCAGGTCAACCACCTCAGAGAGAGGTGGAAATGGAAATAGAACTGCTCCCCGGAACACAACCCATCTCAAAGGCCCCATACCGAATGGCACCAAGAGAAATGCAAGAACTGAAACAACAAATTGAGTCGCTATTAGAGAAAGGATTTCTAAGGCCAAGCAACTCCCCTTGGAGAGCACCGGTGTTATTTGTTAGAAAGAAAAGCGGCGAGCTAAGACTATGTTACGGTTACCGGGAGTTAAACAAGGTCACGATAAAGAACAAGTATCCGCAACCCAGGATCGACGACTTATTTGATTAGTTACAAGGTGTGGAGGTGTTCTCGAAGTTGGACTTGAGGTCAGGGTATCATCAGGTCCGAGTGAGGGAAGGGGACAAACCAAAAACAGCCATTCGAACGAGATACGGCTATTACGAATGTACGGTAGTACCATTTGGATTGACTAATTCCGCGGCGATCTTCATGGACTTGATGAATCAGGAATTTCACCAGTACATAGACAAGTTCATAGTGGTATTCATTGACGATATCCTAGTTTACTCTCGCAACCGGGAGGAACACGAGCGACATCTGAGAATAGTATTACAGACTCTCAGACAAGAGAAGTTGTATGTCAAATATAGCAAGTGTGAATTTTGGATGCACAACATAGCTTTTCTATGACATGTGATATCAGCGAGAGGGGTGACGGTTGATCCAACGAAGGTAGAAGCAGTGATGAATTGGCCGAGAACGACAAATGCTCCTGAAGTGAGGAGTTTCTTACGATTAGCCGGGTAGTACCAGAAATTTATCGAAGGTTTGCTAGGATTGCCAAGCCGCTGACAAACTTGACCCAAAAAGAAACGAGGTAAATGTGGGATAAAAAGTGTGAAGAGAGTTTCGAATGTCTCAAAACGAAGTTGACATCTGCACCAATACTAGTATTACCCACACCAGGACACGACTTCACGGTATACAGTGATGCCTCCAAGGAAGGACTCGGGTGCGTACTGATGCAGGGTGGGAAGGTCATAGCATGCGCATCCTGCCAACTGAAGGTACACGAGTTGAACTATCCGACCCACGATTTGGAATTAGCCGCGGTGGTATTCGCACTGAAGATTTGGAGAAATTATATGTATGGTGTGAAGTACGAGATATTCACTGACCACAAGAGTTTGAAGTACCTATTCACACAGCGGGAGCTTAAAATGAGACAATGTAGATGGTTAGAACTGATAAAAGATTACGACGTGAACATTCAGTGCCACCCAGGAATAGCGAACCAAGTAGCCGATGCACTGAGCAGGAAAACCCATGGCGTATTAGCAAACACATTGTTAAAAGAAATGGAGAACCTACAATTGGAAGTGGTAGAGTCGACCACATCCATATTAGGGACTGTAACCGCAAAGCCAAGGATACTAGAGGCCCAGATATCAGACCCCGAGAAACCTGTAACACGAAAAGAAGGAGACGGAAGCGATAAATCAGAGATAAGCAAAGGAAGCGATGGGCTAATCAGAATGAATGAACGGGTATGGGTACCAAACAGACCAGAATTAAGAAAGAAGATTATGGCAGAGGCACACAGTTCGGCCTTCTCAATTCACCCAGGAAGTACTAAGATGTATCGGGACCAAAAAACGCACTGGTGGTGGAATGGGATGAAAAATGAGATTGCAAACTTTGTGGCCAAATGCGAAAATTGCCAACGAGTTAAGGCCGAACAACAACGTCCAGGGGGCGAGCTACAACACTTGGAGATTCGAGAGTGGAAATGGGATAGCATCGGCATGGACTTCGTGGTAGTATTACCCAAGAGCCCACGGAAGAACGACGCAATATGGGTAGTGGTTGACCGCCTAACAAAGGCGGCTCATTTCTTAGCATTCAAGACAACATACCGAGTAAACAGACTAGCCAAAATATATGTGGATAACATAATCAAGTTACATGGAGATCCAGTAAATATTGTGTCATATCGGGATCCGAGGTTCACGTCTAGATTTTGGCAGAGCTTACAGAAATCACTTGGAACTCAGTTAAGCATGAGCACAACCTACCACCCAAAGACGGTTGGTCACACCGAGAGAATGAACCAAATTATGGAGGATTTGTTACGGGCTGTTGAGAAGATTTCCTACCACTGGTAGAATTTGTATATAAAAATAGTTTCCAGAACAGCATTGGCATGGCTCCATATGAGGCCATGTACGAGAGAAAGTGTCGTACACCACTATGCTTGGATGAGGTGGGAGAGAGAAAGACCACGGGAATAGAATTGGTAGAAATCACCGTTGAAAAGGTGGCCGTGATACGAAAGAACATTAAGGCGGCACAGAATCGATACAAAAGTTGGGCAGACACAAAAAGGAGACCCCAAGAGCTGAAAGTATGGGATCACGCTTATCTGAAGATATCACCGATGAAGGGGGTACTAAGGACCACAAGGACATGGAAGCTGAGCCCTCGGTACATCGGACCATGCGAGGTGGAACGAAGAATCGGAAACCTAGCATACCAGCTGAAGCTTCTGGATGAGATGAGGGGGATACACAACGTTTTCCACGTATCCCAACTGAGGAGAAGTGTGACTGAATGAATCGAAGAATGTGTGGGGGAACCCATAGAGATAACCCTGGAATTGACATACGAGGAAGTTCCGGTGAAAATCCTAGGTAGAGAAGAAAGAAAACTCAGGAACAAACTAATCCCCATGGTGAAAGTACAATGCTCCAATCAGGGAGAGATGTAAGCTACATGGGAAACGGAACGAGAGATTAGACAGAGAGTGCCGGAATTAATGGAAGATTGGTACGCACGAGTTTCGGGACGATGGAACTTTAGAACTGGAAAGTGGCAAGCGGAACGTTAGAACTGGAAAGTTAAACGTGCTCACCCTGGAGCAATTCAGGCATGGGTGACCCACTCGGAAGTGTGGGGGTAAAGGGAAAAAGTAAAACCGTGAGGACTAGGTGGGTGTCATTAGGGTCAGCCTAGTCCAAAGCGGACAATATCGTGCAAGTGGAAAGGCGGGTCGTTACATTTGGTATCGGAGCAGGACCCGGGTTATAGTCGGTGTGTTGGGGCAAACCTCAGCGAGGACGCTGGGTCCATAAGGAGGGGTGAATGTGAGGTCCCCTCGGGGGTGCGAGAGAGAGGGCACATTAGGCGAATACCTACATCGGCTATAGACGGGGAACGATCGTATGTTAAGTATAATAATTCGTCTCCCATTGCACGAGGCATTTTCCCTAGCAAAGTGGCAAGCGGAACGTTAGAACTGGAAAGTTAAGCATGCTCACCCTCGAGCAATTCAGGGATGGGTGACCCACTGGGAAGTGTGGGAGCTAGGGAAAAAGTAAAGCCGTGAGGACTAGGTGTGTGAGGTCCCCTCGGGGGTGCTAGAGAGAGGGCACCTTAGGCGAATCCCTTCATCGGCTATAAATGGGGAACAATCGTATGTTAAGTATAATGATTCGTCTCCCATTGCACGAGTCATTTTCCCTAGCAAAGTGGCAAGCGGAACGTTAGAACTGGAAAGTTAAGCGTGCTAACCTTGGAGCAATTCAGGGATGGGTGACCCACTCGGAAGTGTGGGGGCTAGGGAAAAAGTAAAACCGTGAGGACTAGGTGGGTGTCATTAGGGTCAGCCTTGTCCAAAGCGGACAATATCGTGCAAGCGGAAAGGCGGGTCGTTACAATGGTGCAATGCCGATGGGACAGGGTGATGCCACGGTGCAAGTTTATACCGTGATGACAACGGTGCGATGCCGATGTGACAGTGTGATGCCGCCGTGCAAGTATATACCTTGGTGGCGAGAGTGTAATGACCCAGGGTGCAGGTATATACTGGTGGCGAAGATATATTGATGAAGGTAGAACAATCTCAAGTTCAAATAACTACTCATTTAAAAGGCATGTTCGCCAAAATCCGTAATTTCGAAGGATCATTTTCGGCTGTTATTGAAATGGACGAGGGTCAAGCTCCGCTACAAGTGAGTGCGTTTATGGTTTCAATTTGAAGAAGCAATCCAGATGGCGGATCAATCACCTTATGGTTTACTTTCGCAATCAAATATTATGATCAATGGGGGACTCTTACGCACACTTAGATTTACCGGGAAATGTTATGTGCATGGTTATTGAGCACCCTTACCCGCGTAAGGGAATACCTCGGAATCAGGCAAATTCTCATTATCTCGGAGGCCAATTTCTCGATTTGGATTATTCAGAATTATATTATTCTTAAAAAGTGGGATGAGAAGTTGAAAAGAAACGGATGTTATGTAAAGTTATTATTATTTCGGAGGCTAATTTCTCAAATAAGATTATTCAGAGTCGAATTTTTGTCAAAGTCTGATGAGAAGTTAAAAAGAAAAGAAAGTAATTTCTTAGATACATTGAGGAGTACAAAATGGGGAGAGATTACAAAAGTGAAGAAACTAAAATATTCAAAAGTTTATTTCTTCTGCTTTTTGGAGCACGATCCTTCACCAGGCCCGCAGGGATGCCTCTTTACCAGCTTGATCATCGGAGAGGGGGGAGTAATCCTTTTTCCTTTAATCTCCGCAGTGGTCAATTTCCTAGGGACAAAGACCACCATTTCAGTCTCGTGGCTTTCCGGAGCTTCTACCACAATAGCAGAGTTTATATCGGAGGGTCGCGTTGAACCATTACCTCCTCATCTTTAAGGAGATCCCCATTTGCACGGGGTTTCCCCTCTCCGTCTGCCCCTGTCTTATTGCACTAACTAGGGAGCTCGCCATGGTTTGGAACAGATCCCTGAGACTTTCCTGGCTAAACGTGAGAGGCGTTGATGAATTCGCAACCGGAGTCTCTGTCGCCGGTGCTTGTTCTGATGCATTGCTATCCTCCTCTCGGTTTCCATGCGCTCTCGTCCTTGGAGCCATTCCTACATTAAGCTTTTGTTATGTCTATGTCTACTCATGTCATCCGTTACATTCTATACCCATCCCCTCCTATGGTCGGTTGTCCTCCTACGAGTTTCCCAGACTCTTCTAGACTTGGAAGAGTCTTCTATGTTGGACCGCACCGTTACCGGTTTAGTAACGATGTTACGCTCTGATACCATTTGTAACGACCCTAATTTGGGCCTAGTTGTTTTGTTAAAACGTGCTAAATAAAACAAAAACATTCGAATGTAATCTTAAAACGTAGTTCGAAAACATCAAAGTTCGACATCATAATTTAGACTGTTCTCCAATAGACCGGACTCTATCACCGGACCACCGACGACCTCCTTCCCATGCCCATCTCATACCTCGTCCGCGTCACCTACAAAATCTGTAAAGCGGTCACAATCTATTAAAGGAAACTTCACACACACTACACATTATCTTTTCATTTCTTAATTACACCGTACACGCACACGTGAAACATTCCATTTAACCGTTTTCTTATTTCCTTCTTCTTTTACCCTTATCATTCCCATCATACTTTAACTTTACTGTTGCCGAGAGTAACATGCTCAGTGCATGTCCCGCCCAAGCCAACCGTTAGCTGTTGGATGACTCGACGGGCCATATGCTTCCCTTCCTTGGGTGGGTACTTAGGCGCTACCCCTTTTTCCACCCGGGTCCGTTCTGCCCTTTTCGTACGTATCCTTTCCTCTTTGGAACTTATCGTTCCCTTCATCAGGCATGCCCTTCCTTTGCCGAATCGTGTACTAGGCACGATGTTGGGTTCGGTCGGACGGTCCATCCTTCCTCACCCCGAGTCTTATTAACATTTATCTCGAACATTCATGTCTTTTCCTTTCTTCTTTATTAACCCAATCCCATTTCCTAAGTCTGAACATTCCCATACTATATTGTGTTCACTCCGCTTACCTGTTGTTTTCGCTTGTTATGATCTCCGGTGCTTCCCTACAATCCGTAACATATTTTAGTACTTCATTTTTTTTGACGTTATAATCTTATTGTTGACTGTTTGGTTACCGTAGACCCTTCGTATCTTTCTCGTTCACGATCCGACGTCGAAATGCGACGAAAACACCCTAATTGTGTATTTCCGCGATAAAATCCCTCTGTTCCTCAAACCCGCGATAAAACTGCTCTATTAATTAATTCCGCGACAAAACAACACGTAATTCAATTTCCGCGACAATTTATCAAGCTCTGAAAATCCGCGACAATTTTCCTCTTCGAAAAATCCGCGACAATTCTCAACGTGAAATTTTTCCACGATAATCTTCCATTTGAAACATTTCCGCGACAAAGTTCTTACCCAAAATTTCCGCGATAAAAGTGCCTAGAAATTTCCGCGACAATTTGCACTGATCATGAAATTTCCTCGATAATTTGATGCTTTGGCGTTTTTCCGTACGTTTTTGCGGTTTAGTGATAAATGACTTGGTTTTTGGGCCTTCTAACCCCTATATATAGATGTTTTAACTTCCCTAATTCACATTTTGACCTCTCATTCTTTTCATTTTCCCCCCTCCTTTATCTCATGCTTTTCATTTAAATCTTTTCGTTTCTTTTTATCGTTCTTTCGTTCCCGTATCCCTCATTATTTCTCCTCTAGACTTTATCACTATATTCCCTTCTATCATCCCGACATACCTTTTCCTGGCTATTACAGGTGGTATTCCTCCACGACAGATTTCCACTTCCGAGCGTGCAAGCAATAAGGTTGGACAAAAGTCCTGATGGCTTTAACAGCGGGATTCTGAGGGCCGAGAGAGTTTTCAAGCTGGGCAATTCGCTCAAAAAAGTGTGGATTGAAGTTCGAGGTGCAATGCAGAAAGGGAGACATGCTGAAATTCGAACTCCCCGAGTTGGATGAGGAGTCCGAGGAATGAGACGTTGTGGTATCGGGAATCGAAGTTCGAGCGGAATCAGAAGGCATTGGTAAATTAAGTTCAAAATTATGTTCTGTTAAGAGTAAACATCTACTCTATGATGTTTTATGTATCAAGTGAGGATACCGCTGGTATTCTGTTGTCGTAATGAAAGGAAAACAAGAAATTATACATGGGAAACCCAAGAATCGGGAGGTAAACCCACGGGGCACCAAACCCAGGATGAATTCACTAAGAACTTCGATCAGGAACTCTCCACAGAGCTTGTTCCTTTATCAACATTTCGACCTCCCTTTTATAGAGAGGCATTTTACATAATTTAATTGTACATAATCTAATCGTAATCTATTACAATCTCATCGCATCCACCTGAGCCAATTTATGAGAATTTTGGGCACGCCGTAGCCGCACATCACCGCCTAGAGAAATGGCGCGGCCTTCGTTGACATTTCCCCTGAAGACATCAATCGCACACCCATCTTCCCGATCGTAGCAATTCATTACCGATCATGCATCGCACCATATGACACCGATCGACTGATTACCGATTCATTCGTCCAATCGGCAAAAGGATATTTGATCGGACATATTACTTTATCATGACCGTATTGTCATAAGTCACGTATTAACATGTTCAAAATTATTTTTTCACAATTTTATTAAGTGTCTCGCGAGTTCTCGTAGCAAAAGTAGCGAGAGTTACTGTTCAGTCATGTCGAGACGTTTTGCAAGTATCCGCGTTTGCAAGCAAAGTTCGTTCAGCTGATGTTCAAGTGATGTAGTCGCGAATTTTTGAAGGTAGTCGGGATATTATGGCACATTGTCGCAAGTAACTGTTCAAGGGTGGTATCCGCGAGGTTTTGAACGTAGTCGCGATATTATGACACAATGTCGCTGGAACAGTTGAAGGGTGGTATCCGCGAGATTTTGGCAAAATTTCGCGATGCGTGTGGAGTTCGCGCAAGTGAGATGGTTATGAGGACAGAACAGAGTATTTATAGGGGAGGATTCCCCGGTCGAAAAATCCCGAGATTTTTGCCCGATCTCAGAATCTGACGTTTTTAGTGTCAAAACGATCACGTCAACGATACGACTCCAACCCAACTCATAGTTTTCTCAAAAAAAATTCCTAACAGTATTCGACTTTCGGGACGAGCTAAATGTGTGGTTTACGACTCATAGTATGAATCTGAAAACCAGGGGACTATTGATATTACCCGTGAGTATTTTTAATATTACTATACCCCGGAAGCTCGTCTGACGTGGCTATGTATTATTTTCGGTATCCTCGTATATTTGTGTCACGATAAATTTTTGCGGGTATTCTCGTAATTTGGACTTCCCATATCAATATATGACCACGATATTGGCATTTATATAAGTTTGGATAGATTCGGCACTAAACGGGGCCAAGGGTATTTTCGTAATTTGGCACCTGAGGAGTGCGCCGGTAAGTCGGGGCGATATTTTTGGCCGCATATTCAATATATGGAGGCAAGGAATTAGTATGTGAGATTTTCTGGTATTTTCTCATTTACATTTCCGACTAATTCTCGACCGGGATGCATTTCCGAAGCTCCGGGACTATATGGCTATTATTCCAATTTAATTGGATATTTAAGTACTTTGGGCTGAATCAAATGAAATTGGAGTCCTGGGCCTAAAACTTACCATTTGGGCTGGATTTCTCTATAAATATAAATCTCAGGGCACTAAAAAAGGTTCAGACTGTTATCACGCTTCCTAAGGCAAAGCAATCCTTTTTCTGCATTGTCCAATTCGCGAGATCTTGCAAGTATTCGCGAGATTCTGCCAGTATCCGTGAGTTTGTGCAATGTAACACCGTATTCGCGTGATTTTGCACTGAGCCGAGACGTTTTGAACTGATCCGCGAGATTTTTCTCTGCAATCTGCATTCGCGAGATTTTGCAAGCAGTCGGGAGGTTTCGATACTAACTGCACAACCAAGTTTATTTGATCGTTTTACGAGTCGTTTTCGCCCAGGTATAACATATCTCGAGCATTTCCAGTAATCCTTTCCCTTACCCTATTTTCGGTTACCGAGGTTTCGATCCTCCTCCTCTTCGGGCATTCTTTGGCAAAGTGTCCTTCCTGGCCACACTTGAAACAACTATTGGTTAATGAAATTGGTTCTTCCCGCATTTGGCGCATGCAGGTCTGATCGGGGGTCCTTGTGTCGATCTGAAACTCTCTGTAATGATCTTTCCTTTCCACTCTCCCCGTCCCTGAACTTCGTTCCTCGCGGAGCTTCTGGTGCGTTCGTTATCCATTCTCCGCAATCCTCCATCCACTCGGACCGCCGCCGCCACTAAACTGGAAAATTCTTCGTCGTCGCGGCCATACATAGTCAGTTTCACCTTTTCATTCAGCACTTCTGTAAAGCGGTGCATCTTTTCCTCTTCACTCCCCATGATCTCGGGGGCGTACCTGCCTAGTTCTATGAATTCTTGCATGTACTCCATTACGGGGTGGTTTCCTTGAGTTAATCTGTCAAATTCGGCCCTCTTATCTTTCTTAAGTCCCTTCGGCACGTAATAATCCAAGAACGCATTCTTAAACTTCTCCCAAGAGATGGGTCCATCCTTCAGCAATGAGGCCGACATGCTTCCCCACCATCGGGCAGTGCTACCGTCGAACCATTGCGTGGCCAATCCTGCCCTAAGTTCCTCTAGGGCTTCGATCAGCTCAAACATCTGCTCAAGGAGAATAATCCACGCCTCCACGTCCTCCATCTTATCCCACGTAAAACTGTTCATCCCAGCCTTCTTTAATGCCTCATTGTAGTACATTATACCCTTTTCGGGTGTTGACACTGGTCCCATTTGCACGGAGTTTCCCCTCTCCGTCTGTCCCTGTCTTATTACACTAACTAGGGTACTCGCCATGGTTTGGAACAGATCCCTGAGACTTTCTTGGCTAAACGTGAGAGGCGTCAATGAATCCGCAACCGGAGTCTCTATCGCCGGTGCCTGTTCTGATGCATTGCTATCCTCCTCTCGGTTTCCATGCGCTCTCGTCCAAGGAGCCATTCCTACATTAAGCTTTCGTTATGTCTATGCCTATTCATGTCATATGTTACATTCTATGCCCATCCCTTCCTATGGTCGGTTGTCCTCCTATGAGTTTCCTAGACTCTTCTACGTAGGACCGCACCGTTACTGGTTTAGTAACGATGTCACGCTCTGATACCATTTTGTAACGACCCTAATTCAGGCCTAGCTGTTTTAGGTAAAACGTGCTAAATAAAACGAAACGTTCGAATGTAAACTTAAAACATAGTTCAAAAACATTCAAGTTTAACAACATAATTTAGAGTGTTCTCAAAAGAACGGACTCTATCACCGGACAACCGACGACCTCCTTCCCATGCCCCTCTCATACCTCGTCCGCGTCACCTACAAAATCTGTAAAGCGGTCACAATCTATTAAAGGAAACTTCACACACGCTACATATTATCTTTTCATTTCTTAATTAGACCGTACACACATGTGTAAATCATTTCTTTTAACCGTTTTCTTATTTCCACATTCTTTTACCCTTATCATTCCCCTCATACTTTAACTTTACTGTTGTCGAGAGTAACATGCTCGGTACATGTAATAGCCGAGAAAAAGGTATGTCGAAACAAATAGTAGGGAATGTAACGGTAAAGTCTAGACGAGAGATAATGAGAGATACGGGAACGAAAGAACGTAAAAGGGAACGAAGAATAGAAAAGTAAAGAAAAAGATAAAGAGGGGTAAAAGTAAAGGAAGGAGGGGTCAAAGTGTAAATTAGAAAAGTTATGATGTCTATAAATAGGGGTGAGGAGGCCCAAAACGAGCTAATCATCATTAAGATCCGAAAATTCGAAAACTCCCGCGAAGAAGGAAATTATAGCTGAATTTTTGACTGCATGCATTTTTATCGCGAAAAATTTTGTGAAGGAAATTGTCGCGGATTTCACGTGAAGAGGAAATTGTCGCGAAAATGAAACAGGTGTAAATTATCGCGGATTTGCTTAGTGAAGAGAATTGTCGCGGATTTGCTTAGTGAAGAGAATTGTCGCGGATTTGGTTTCAAGAGTAAATTATCGCGGATTTCATATTTCAGCATAGAATTATCGCGAATTTCGAGGAAATTCTAAATTTAGGTGTTTTCGTCGCGTCTCGACGTCGGATCGTAAGAGGAACGGAACACGTAAGGTCTACGGTAACCACATAGTTAACAATAGGATAATAACGTCGAAATTCGAGTAACTAAAACGTATTACGAAATGCAGGAAAGCGCGGAAAGACTATAGCAAGCGAAAGCAACGGTAAGCGGAGTGAACACAATATAGTAAGGGAAGGTTCAGACTTAGGGAATGGGATTGGGTTAATAAAGAAGGAAGAAATGATACGAATGAACGAGATAAATGATAATAAAACTCGGGGTGAGGAAGGATGGACCGTCCGACCGAACCCGGCATCGTGCCTAGTACACGATTCACCAAAGGAAGGGCATGCCTGATGAAGGGAACGATAAGTTTCAAAGAGAAAAAGATACGTACGAAGAGGGCAGAACGGATCCGGGTGGAAAAAGGGGTAGCGCCTAAGTACCCACCCTGGGAAGGGATGCATATGGCCCGTCGAGTCACCCAACAGCTAACGGTTGGCTTGGGCGGGACATGCACCGAGCATGTTAATCTCGGCAACAGAAAAGTTAATGAATGATGGAAATGATAAGGGTAAAAGAAGAGTGAAATAAGAAAACGGTTAAATGAATTGGTTCATGTGTGTATTAGATTGTGACCGCTTTACAGATTTTGTAGGTGACGCAGGTGAGATATGATAGGGATGGGAAAGGAGGTCGTCGGTTGTCCGGTGATAGAGTCCGGTCCTTCGGAGAACACTCAAAATTATGTTGTCGTACTTTAATGTTTCGTACTATGTTTTAAATTTGCTTTCGAATATTTCCGTTTTAATTATCATGTTTTACAAAACGACTAGGCCCAAATTAGGGTCGTTACAGAGGATACGTAGGGTCTACAGTAACCACATAGTTAATAATGAGATAATAACATCGGAAATCGAGTCCTAAGATATGTTACGAAATACAGGGAAACATGAACGGGTTGTAACGAGCGAAAGCAACAGCTAGGCGGAGTAAACACAATATAGTAAGGGAAGGTTTCGACATAGGGAAACGAGAAGGGCTAGTAAGAAAGAAAGTAAAAGACACGAATGAATGAGGCAAATGTTAATATGACTCGGGGTGAAGGAGGATGGACCGTCTGACTGAACCCGACATCGTGCTTAGTACACGATTCGCCAAAGGAAGGGCATGCCTGATGAAGGGAAAGATAAGTTCTAGAATGGAAAAATACGTACGAAAGGGCAGAACGGATCCGGGTGAGAAAAGGGGTAGCGCTTAAGTACTCAAGCGGGGAAGGGAAGCATACGGCCCGTCGAGTCAACCAACAGCTAACGGTTGGCTTGGTCGGGACATGTACCGAGCATGTTACACTCGACAATAGTGAAAGATAAAAAGATGAGGGGAGGGGGAAAAGAATGATAAGGGTAAAGAATCAAGAAGAAGAAAATAAGTATACGATTAAAAGAAACGACTTACATGTGTGTGTACGTTTTATTTAAGAAATGGAAGGACAAATTTTGTATGTGTGAAGTTTCTTTTAATAGATTATGACCGCTTTACAGATTTTGTAGGTGATGCATACGAGGTATGAGAAGGCATGGGAAGTAGGTCGTCGGTTGTCCGGTGATAGATTCCGGTCTTTTGGAGAATACTCTAAATAATGTCGCTAGACTTTAATGCTTTTAAATTATTTTTTAGTTTACGCTCGAACGTTTCGTTTTATTTAGTACGTTTTTACCAAATCAGCTAGGCCGAAATTAGGGTCGTTACAAATGGTATCAGAGCATAACATCGCTACCAAACCGGTAGTGATGCGGTCCTACGTAGAAAGGTGTAGAAAATTCATAGGAGGACAACCGACAATTGGAATGGATGGGCATAGAATGTAGCATATGACATGAGTAGGTATAGACATAACGAAAGCTTAATGCAGGGATGGCTCCTAGAACGAGAGCGAATGGAAACTGTGAGGAGGATAGCAATGCATCAGAACAGACACCAGCGACAGGAACCCCGGTTGCGGATTCATCGACGCCGCTCACGTTTAACTAGGAGAGTCTCACGGATTTGTTCCAAACTATGTCAAGTTCCCTCGTTAGCGCAATAAGGTAGGGACAGAAGGGATAGGGGAAACTCCGTGTAGATAGAACAAGTGTCAAGGCCCGAAAAGGGTAGAATGTACTACAACGAGACGTTAAAGAAGGTGGGAATGAACAGTTTCATGGGAGATAAGATGGGGGACGCGGAGGCGTGGATTATTCGTTTGGAAGAAAAGTTTGAACTAATCGAAGCCCCAGAGGAACTTAGGGCAGTACTGGCCCCACTATGGTTCGACGGTAGCACTGTCCGATAGTGTGGAAGCATGTCAGCCTCACTGCTGAAGGATGGACCCATCTCTTGGGAGAAGTTTAGGAATGCGTTATTAGAAGATTACGTACCAAAAGGGCTTATGAAGGACAAAAGGACCGAGTTCGGCACACTGACTCAAGGGAATCGCCCCGTAATTGAGTATATGCAAGAATTCATAGAATTGGGTAAGTACACCCCCGAGATTATGTGGAGTGAACAAGAAAAGATGCACCGTTTTTCAGAAAGGCTAAATGAAAGGGTGCAGCTGACTATGTATGGCCGCGACGACGAAGAATTTTCAAGTTTAGTTTCAGTGGCAATCCGAGTGGATGGAGGAATGCGAAGAATGGATAAGTAACGCACTAAGAGCTGCACGAGGAGTGAAGTTCAGGGACGGGGGGGATGGAAAGGAAAGACCGATACAGAGAGTTTCGGATCTGCACAAGGACCCCCGATCAGGCCTGTGTGCACTAAATGCGGGAAAAATAATTTTGGAGATTCTCGGGCAGGAACTAGCAGTTGTTTTAAGTGCGGTCAGGAAGGACACTTTGCTCGGGAATGCACAAAGATGTGAAAGATCGACACTGGGGCTATCGAAAGCAGGGCGAAGGAAAGTATCACGGGAAATGCTCGAGTGTTGGTTGTAAACACGGAACAGGCCTCAGAGGCCGAAGACGTCGTGGCAGGTACACTACTTATTAATGGATTTACAACTTTCATGTTATTTGATTGTGGGGCGACGCATTCGTTTGTGTCGTAGAAATTAGTGAAATGGTATGGGGTAATGGGAAGTAACGCTAAAATCAAAGTAAAAACACCGGGATCCGAAGCCCTGGAGGCAAACAGAATCTATAAGGGATGTGCGGTAGAAGTGGATATGGTACGAACAGATGCATACTTGATTGAGTTGGGGGATATGGGATTCGATGCTATTATGGGAATGGATTGGTTTTCCAGGTACGATGCGCAAGTGAAATTTCGAGAACGTACGATCACTTTTAGTACGCCGCAGGAGAGGACAAGAGACCTGGTCGGAAATCCGATTATGGGGGAAGATGGAGAGCATAGTGACCGGTCGAATTGGCTATCATTTGTCACCACTGAGAAGGAAGGGACACCATTGGAGTCAGTCCCGGTAATTTGCGAAAACAGTGACGTGTTTCCCGACGAACTGCCAGGTCTACCACTCCAAAGAGAAGTGGAAATGGAAATAGAATTGCTCCCCAGAATACAACCAATCTCCAAGGCCCCGTACCTAATGGCACCAAGAGAGATGCAAGAACTGAAGCAACAGATTGAGTCGCTATTAGAAAAAAGATTTCTTAGGCCAAGCAACTCCCCTTGGGGAGCACCGATGTTATTTGTTAGAAAGAAAAGCGGCGAGTTAAGACTGTTTTACGATTACCAAGATTTAAACAAGGTTACGATAAAGAACAAGTATTCGTTACCGAGGATCGATGACTTATTTGTTCAGTTACAAGGCGCGGAGGTGTTCTCAAAGTTGCACTTAAGGTTGGGGTATCATTAGGTCCGAGTGAAGGAATGGGACATACCAAAAACAGCCATTCGAACGAGATACGGCCATTATGAATGTACGGTCGTAACATTCAGATTGACTGATGCCCCAACTATCTTCATGGATTTGATGATTCGGGTGTTTCGCCAGTACCTAGACAAGTTCATAGTGGTATTCATTGACTATATCCTAGTTTACTCTCGCGACCGGGAGGAACACGAGCGACATCTGAGAATAGTGTTACAGACCCTCAAACAATATAAGTTGTATGCCAAGTATAGCATGTAATAACCCGAAAATTTAGATAAACTAAAGAAGAATAAGAGTTGATTATATTAACAACGAGATTCGAGTACGAAACTCAATATTAAGGTGGGTAGGATGTAATGACCCGGAAATTTAGAGAAACTACAAGGTTATGAGTTTAATATAATAACGACGAGTTTCGAGGAAGAAACTCATTATAAGGTGGGTGGATAGTCATAAACCGAAATTTTAGGAGAATTTGATAACTTATAAATAATATTGAGTATATAATATGAAGATACTAAAATTGAATATATTGGATATATATTTTAGTTTCAATGTAATAGAAATGAGTAATTATATTAATAAATGGATGATATAAATATATGTTGTGAATAATAATAGTAATATAGTTAGGATCTATAATATTAATTTACAAGATATTATATTAGAATAAAATAGTAGCTATTAAAATATTTGATAAAATTTATGATATTATAAGGAGTGAATTAATCAATTTTGTGTAGACAAGATAAATTAAGTTATGCTATAAGAAGTAAAATTTCATTAAGAAGTGTTTTACGATTTAGGTTAAACTAGATCGAATTGAGTTAGAAACGTAATAATTAAATTTAAATCATATGTGATTGTAAAACGATACTTTAAATTAAATAATTACTAAATAATATATGATTATTGGGCATAATATTAGATTTGAAAGCCCATACAATTTGATCCATCATACCATTCTAGGTTTTAATAAATAAGGGGATAATGGGTAAAATTAAAAAGAATGAATAGGGGAGAAGTTGTGTAGCTAGGACTCGGCATATCTGAGGACGAATGCGCGTCAGAAGCAATGGTGCGGCCAGACTCATTATGACACTTAATATGGACCGTGTTTTTTTTCTTTTTCTTAATTTAATATTTAATTCATTGCACATCTTTTTTTATTAATTTATCTCATTAATTTTCATTCATGTGCGCCGCGGCTTCTTGCTCTTGTCCTCCCTTAACATTTTTTTTTCAGATTCCAACTTCTTAAAAATTCAATCCCTAAATCTCTCAAGAGCTTGCTTCTTAGCATCCGAGATCCGATTGTGCGGTTAGTTGCTAACTGCTAAAACTTTTATCCGTTTTCAATTTTTATTTTCATTCTAATATGTAACACTAATGTCATTTATTGATGAACTTATATGAAATTAAGTTTGGAAATAGATAAAATCGAATGGATCTGTGCTTAAAATGTATAGTGTTGATGGAATTTTTTGTAATTTAAAGATTGATTTATGTAATCCGAATACTTGTTTTCAAAAAGTAGAGATAAATCATTATTTTCATATTCCCTTAACTTTGTTTCACAAAAAACTTTGGCTTTCATTTCTCTATTTTAGTATACAATTTTATATTTGTGTTGTAGATTATATACTTATGGATATAGATGTAAAAGATGTAAATGATGATGTTGTCTCATCACAAGTAATCCGTCTACTATAGAGCTACGTCACTAAGTTGAGGAAAACTTCAGAATCAGATGGTAATATCTCTTTCAAATGTATATTATGTGAAATACAATTTGTTGGTTCATATTCGAGGGTGAAAACACATCTATTAAGACTTGCTGGAAAAGGAATAAGAACATGTCCAAGTATATCAAATGCGAAGATTGCTGAAATGAGAAAGTTAGATGAAGAATATGACAACAGAATTAAAGAAGGAAAATGTCGAACCAATTCAAGTTCTATTCCGCTACCTCCGTCTAGTAAATGTAGTGCATCTACTTATGGTTCATCTTCAAAGCCCACTTGTGATTCTACAATGTCTCAAAGATTTGAAAATATTCATTCTTCTTCACTAAGAACACCGATTTCAAATAAAAGAGCAAGGAGTCAATCTACTTTAGATGAAATTTTTAATATGCAAAACAGAGAAAAAACAGATCTTCTACTCGCTAGAATGTTTTTTGCAGGTGGTATTCCATTTAATTTTGCACGTTGTCCATATTATCAAGAAGCGATTACTTTTCTTGCTGAAACACCACTTCCAGGTATATATATCTACATTATATTTGTCATACATTTTATATTAAAATCATTGTTTTATATTGATAATATATTTTGGTATATTATAGGATATATCCCAACAGGTTACTCTCTTTTGAGAACAAAATTTGTCGAACAAGAACGGGCAAATATTGATAGGTTATTAGAACCAATTAAAGATAGTTGGGAAACAAAAGGTGTTACCATAATGACCGATAGATGGTCTGATCCTCAAAGACGGCCTTTAATCAACTTCATGGCAATCAATTCTAATGGAACAATATTTTTAAAGACGATAAATTGTGAAGGGGAAACAAAAGATTCCTTTTTTATTTATGATTTGATGAAAGAAGTATTACGAGAGATGGGGGTTTCTAATGTAGTTCAGGTTATCACACACAATGCAAGCAATTGTAAAAGTGCCGGCGAACTTATTAAACACACATATCCTCATATATGTTTTTTTTATAGTTTTATTAAAAGATAACCTTCAACTTTATATGAATGTATTTTATAGGTTTTTTGGACTCCTTACATAGTACATACATTAAATCTTGCACTAAATAATATTTGTTCGCCTAAAGCCACAGAATCAAATACTATTAGATTTCAACAACTACATTGGATCAGCGAAATAGTTGCAGTGGTGAAACAAATAAAAAATTTCATCATGAATCATCAAAAGAGACTAGCTTTATTTAACACTTTCTCTGATTTAAAATTTCTTAGTATTGCTGAAACTAGATTTGCTTCCGCCATTGTTACACTTCGACGTTTCAAATCTTTGAAGCATTCATTGCAAAGTTTGGTAATTAGTAAAGAATGATTTTCATGCCGTGGTGATGATCACAAGAATGCTATGGTAATCAAAAGCAAAATATTAGATGATTCTTTGTGGGTTGCAATTGATTATATTATTGAAGTTACTGATCCAATTTATGAGATGATTAGGGTATGTGATACAGATAAACCTACTCATCATTTGATTTATAGCATGTGGGATTCTATGATAAATAGGGTGAAATCATGTATTTTCAAACATGAGCATGAGATGAGAGGAACAAATGATGAATCACAATTTTGGAATGTTATTAGTGATATTTTGAACTTTAGAATAAACAAAAGTATTACTAATTTACATGTTGTTGCTCATTCTCTAAATCCAAGGTAATTTAGTATTGTGCATGCATTTGTTTTCATTGGAACTTACTTAATGAAGTGTTGGCTTATTTTAGGTGCACAACTAAAGAATGGAAAGAAGAACATTCAACTTTACAAAAACTCGATTTTGATCCTTTCATTGCAACGAAGAGACAAGAGTTTATAGAGCGTTATTTTTCGGATGATGATACCAAAACACAGGTAAAACAAGAGTTTTATAAATTCTTGGGATGTTATGAGGAGTTTGGTGATCGAGTATCAATGACAGATAGATCTAGATTAACTCCGATAGAATGGTGGTATGCTCATGGAATTACCACTCCTAATCTTTTGCGTTTAGCTCTGAGATTACTTGGTAATGTATCTTCATCATCTTCGTGTGAGAGAAACTGGAGCACATACAATTTCATCCATTCAGCTAGACGAAACAAGTTGACACCAAGTCGTGCCGAGAACCTTGTTTACATACACAACAATCTTCGTCTTCTTTCGAGAAAGACACCAAAATACATAGATGGTGAATCTAAAATGTGGGATGTTGCAAGTGATGGTTTCGAGACTTTAAGTGATGTTGGTATTTTAGAGATTGCAAATTTATCACTTGACGAGACGGACTTTGAAAAAGTTATATTTGGTGATGATAAATGATCTATGATGTATCATTATTTTGTCAACATTAACAATCTAGTTTGTTTAATTATGACTTTTAATGAATGATGTTTGTTGTGACTTTTATTAAATATTTTTTAATTCATAGAAAATTTAATTCCATATACTAATAGACGTGTCGGAAATCCGACTCTTCAAAATACAACGAGTCGAGTCAAAAAGAGTCGAATTTACGTGTCCATGCTACACTGGGGAGAAGTGCGGCTGCGTGGGAGAAATGAAATCAGAGAAATGCCTTTGTTAAATGATGATTTGTGGAATGAACTTGAGATGGTTGCACGAGTCATGTTAGTCGGAAGCTATATGGTGAATCCAGGCATCTTCTCTTCGCCTAATGGACGGTTAGTTTTCTTGATAATATTCCTCCTTCAATGACAATAGAATTGTGAAGGAGAATAGAATAGAATATTGATAACTCAACTTACTGAATTCAATACGAGAAGCTCGTGTGTTGTTCATGGTGTGAAAGTTGAATGTTGATACAACCATCATCAATTATTTGATNATATATATTTTAGTTTCAATGTAATAGAAATGAGTAATTATATTAATAAATGGATGATATAAATATATGTTGTGAATAATAATAGTAATATAGTTAGGATCTATAATATTAATTTACAAGATATTATATTAGAATAAAATAGTAGCTATTAAAATATTTGATAAAATTTATGATATATTATATGTTGTGAATTAATCTATTTTGTGTAGACAAGATAAATTAAGTAATGCTATAAGAAATACGATTTCATTAAGAAGTGTTTCACGATCTAGGCTAAAGTAGATCGAATTGAGGTAGAAACATAATAATTAAATTAAATTTAGATCATACGTTATTGTGAAACGATACTTTAAATTAGATAATTACTTAATAATATATGATTATTGGGCTTAATATTAGATTTGGAGGCCCATACAATTTGATACATCATCTCATTCTAGGTTTTAATAAATAAAGGGGATAATAGGTAAAATTAAAAATAATAAATGAGGGAGAAGTGCGGGGGAGAAATGAAATCAGAGAATTGCCTTTGTTAAATGATGATTTGTGGAATGAACTTGAGATGGTTGCACGAGTCTTGTTAGTTGATAGCTATATGGTGACTCCAGGTCTCTTCTCTTCACCTAATGGACGGTTAGTTTTCTTGATAATATTCCTCCTTCAATGACAATAGAATTGTGAAGGAGAATAGAATAGAATATTGATAACTCGACTTACTGAATGCAATACGAGAAGCTGGTGTCTTTGTTCATGGTGTGAAAGTTGAATGTTGATACAACCATCATCAATTATTTGATCTTTCTTTAGAGAATGTTAGGCAATTTCATGTGTCCATGTTGAACTTTTTATTTGGATGAAACAGAATTACCCATACTTCCGATATAAAGGATGCAGAGTCAAGAAGGATTGTCAAGATTGGGTAGTCATTCCTTTGCTATGTAAGTTAAACTTTTTGAGAGTATGAAATTGAGTATATACTCTGGTTAAAGTTGTTGCATATAATTTCGTTGGTGGGATTTGAAAAGCTAAAATGTTGTGACTCATGGTTAGAGATTCATGATATTGTCTAGGACAATTCTTTTCTGTTAGTTTTAGCGGATTAGTTTATGTCATGTGTCAAAGTCATAACTTGATATTAGGGGCTGATTTTGGAGGAGAGAAATAGCGATAAAGTTTACTATAGGATAGAGCGGTGAACAACGTACGAATAAAGGTACGTGGGATAATCAATCAAATAATAGAAAGTTCATGCTATTTTATTCTTTTTACAATGAAATGTTTAAATTAGAATGTTTTGAGATACGTTGTTCCTGCGGGTGAGAGCTCCCGCCGGGAGAGGGTGTCCTTATATTGTTTTTATGAAATGTTATGAAAGAATAAGACTCGGGGTGAGGAAGGATGGACCGTCCGACCGAACCCTGCATCGTGCCTAGCACACGATTCGCCAAATGAATGGCATGCCTGATGAAGGGAATGATGAGTTCCAAAATAGAAAGATACGTACGGAAAGGGTAGAGAGGACCTGATTGAGAAAATGGGTAGCGCGTGAGTACTCTCTTGGGGAAGGGAAGCATATAGCTCGTCGATTCAACCAATAGCTAACGGTCGGCTTGGGCGAGACATGTCACCGGGCATGTAAAATAGAGCCGGCAAGATAAGTAAAAGGCACATGAGAAAAGGATAAGTAATGTTTAAAGTAATGTTTCAAGTAAAGTTTCAAGTAAGGTTTCAAGTAAGTTTTGCGAGTTTTAAAATAAAAATTCGAAAAAGTCCCGAGAGGGATAAGTTTTTAAGTGAGTAAAAAAGAGGTTTTCAAACGTGATTTAAATGAGCTTCAAAGAAAAATGAGTTTTAACAAGTTTCATATGATATTTCAAAGTGCTTTAAAAATAGTTAAATTTGAAGTATGACTTTTATAAAGATGTTTTACGATGAGTGTTTAAAGAAGTTTTCAAAGCAAGAAGAATTTTCAAAAGAAAAGATGTTTTCGTAATAAAGATAAGTTTTTTTAAAGAGTTTTAACCGATGTTTCTATGAAGTCGGGAGTGATTATGAAGTCGGGAGAAAAGTAAGCTTGTTAATATCTTACCGAGAGAAAGATTTGAAATGAATGAGATAAAGTTGTAGAAGTTTATTTATGAGTTTTATTTTGATGTTGTAAGTTTTATTGATATTGTAATATGATAAGCGCCTTGTGTTCTAAAGAAGAATGGAGCACGGCATGTCGCGCACCAAAAATGTCTAGGTCCGATTTCGGGGTGTGACATAGCAAGTGTGAATTATGGATGGACAGTATAGCTTTTATAGGACACGTAATATCAGCAAGAGGGGTGACGGTAGATCCAACGAAGATAGAAGCAATAATGAATTGGCCGAGACCAACAAACACTCGAGAAGTCATGAGTTTCTTAGGGTTAGCCGAGTACTATCGGAAATTTATCAAGGGGTTTGCAAGGATAGCCAAGCCACTAACAAACTTGACTCGAAAAGAAACGAGGTATACATGGGATAAGAAGTGTGAAAAGAGTTTCGAATGCCTTAAAATGAAGTTGACATCGGCACCAATATTGGTGTTACCCACGCTAGGACACGACTTCACGGTATACAGCGACACCTCGAAGGAAGGACTCGGGTGTGTACTAATGCAAGGTGGAAAGGTCATAGCATACGCATCCCGTCAACTGAAGGTACACGAGTTGAATTATCCGACCCACGATTTGGAACTAGCCGCGGTGGTATTCGCACTCAAGATTTGGAGACATTATTTATATGGCGTGAAGTGCGAGGTACAAGAGTTTGAAGTACCTATTCACCCAGAGGGAGATGAACATGAGACAACGGAGATGGCTAGAACTAATAAAAGACTACGACCTAAACATTCAGTACCACCTCGGAAAAGCGAACCAAGTAGCCGACGTATTGAGCAGGAAAACCCATGGCGTGTTAGCAAACACATTGTTAAAAGAAATAGAGAACCTACAACTAGAAGTGGTAGAGTCGACCACAGTCATATTAGGGACTATTACCGCAAAGCCAGGGATACTAGATGAGGAACTAGAGGCCCAGATATTAGACCCCAAGAAACCTGTAACACGAAAAGAGGGAACAAGGACTGATAAACCATAGATATACAAGGGAAGCGATGGGCTAATCAGCATGAATGAACGGGTATGGGTACCAAACAAGTCTGAGTTAAGAAAGAAGATTATGACAGAGGCACATAGTTCGGTTTTCTCAGTTCACCCAGGAAGTACTAAGATGTATCTGGACCTAAAAACGCATTGTTGGTGGAATGGAATGAAAAATGAGATTGCAAACTTTGTGGCCAAATTCGAAAATTGCCAATGGGTCAAGGCTGAACACCAACGTCCATGGGGCGAGCAACAACCTTTGGAAATTCCAGAGTGGAAATGGGATAGCATCCGCATGGACTTCGTGGTAGGATTACCCAAGAGCCCACGGAAGAACGACGCGAAATGGGTAGTGGTTGACCGCCTAACAAAGGCGACTCATTTCTTAGTGGTCAAGACAACATACGGAGTAAACAGACTAGCCAAAGTATATGTGGATAACATAGTTAAGTTACATGGAGTTCCAGTAAATATTGTGTCAGACCGGGATCCGAGGTTCATGTCTAGATTTTGGCAAAGCTTACAGAAATCACTCGGAACTTAGTTAAGCATGAGCACAACCTACCACCCACAGACGGATGGTCAAACCGAGAGAACGAACCAAATCATGGAGGATATGTTATGGGCATGCGTGTTGGAATTTAAGGGAAGTTGGGAAGATTTCCTACCACTTGTAGAATTTGCGTATAATAGTAGTTTTCATAGCAGCATTGGCATGGCCCCATATGAGGCATTGTACTGGAGAAAGTGTCAAACACCGCTATGCTGGGACGAGGTTGGAGAGAGAAAGATCATGGGAACAGAATTGGTGGAAGTCACCGTTGAGAAGGTGGCCATGGTACGAAAGAATATTAAGACGGCACATGACCGATACAAAAGTTGTGCAAACACGAAAATGAGACACCTGCAGTTGAAAGTTGGGGATCACGCCTATTTGAAGATATCACCGATGATGGGGGTCCTAAGGACCACAAAGACAGGGAAGTTGAGTCCCCGGTACGTAAGACCATACGAGGTGGAACGGAGAATCGGAAACCTAGCATACCAGCTGAAGCTTCCAGAAGAGATGAGGGGGATACACAACGTTTTCCACATATCCCAACTGAGGAGCAATCTGACTGAGGCAATCCAAGAATGTGCGGTGGAACCCATAGAGATAACATCGGAATTGACATACGAGGAAGTTCCAGTGAAAATCCTAGGTAGAGAGGAAAGAAAGCTCACGAACAAACTAATTCCCATAATGAAAGTACAATGGTCCAATCAGGGAGAAAGGTAAGCCACATGGGAAAAGGAACGAGAGATTAGACAGAGACACCAGAATTAATGGAAGATTGGTACGCACGAGTTTCGGGACGAAACTCAAAATGAGTGGGGAAGGATGTAATAGCTAGTAAAAATGTATGTTAGAACAATAGGAGGGAATATAGTGGTAAGGTCTTGATGAGGAATAACGAGGGATACAAGAATGAAAGAACGAAAAAGAAAACGAAAAGATAGAAAAGTGAGGCAAAAGATAAAGGAATCGTCAAAATGTAATTTAGGAAAGTCAAAATTTCTATAAATAGTGGTGGAAAGGCCCAAAACCAAGTCATTTATCACTTAACCACGAAAAATCCACGAAAAACCCGAAAAACACAAATTATCGTGGAAACCTCAAAATTGTCGCGGATTTGTGGAGTGAGCAAACTTATCGTGGAAAAACTAAACCACAAAATTGTCGCGGAAAACCTAAACCACAAAATTGTCGCTGAAAAACCTAAACCACAAAATTGTCACGAAAAACCTAAACCACAAATTGTCGTGGAAACCTCGAAGACCCAAAGTATCGCGTATTTACCCTTAACCCCAAATTGTTGCGGATATTCAGGAATTACGCAAATTAATGCGAAAACCTAAACCACAAACCTCATAACCTCATTTTATAGCGGATTTCGAGAAATGGAGTAATTTATTGCGGATACATAAAATTTGGGTGTTTTACTCGCGCCTCAACGTCGGATCATGAGACAGAAAGGATACGTAGGGTCTACGGTAACCACATAGTAAATAATGAGATAATAATATCGGAAATCGAGTACTAAGATATGTTACGAAATGCAGGGAAGCACGAAGGGGTTGTAACGAGCGAAAGCAACAGGTGAGCGGAGTGAACACAATATAGTAAGGGAAGGTTGCGATGTAGGGAAACGGGAAGGGCTAGTAAGAAAGAAAGTAAAAGATACGAATGAATGAGGCAAATGTTAATAAGACTCCAGGTGAGGGAGGATGGACCGTACGACAGAACCCGACATCGTGCTTAGTACACGATTCGCCAAAGGAAGGGCATGCTTCATGAAGGAAACGATAAGTTCCAGAATGGAAAGATAGGTACGAAAGGGCAGAACGGATCCGGGTGTGAAAATTGGTAGCGCCTAAGTACTCACCCATGGAAGGGAAGCATACGGCCCGTCGAGTCAACCAACAACTAGCGGTTGGCTTGGGCGGGACATGTACCGAGCATGTTACACTCTGCAACAGTGAAAGTTAAAAAGATGAGGGAAGGGGAAAAAGAATGATAAGGGTAAAGAAACAAGAAGAAGAAAATAAGTATACGATTAAAAGAAACGACTTGCGTGTGTGTGTACGTTTTATTTAAGAAATGGAAGGACAAATTTAGTATGTGTGAAGTTTCCTTTAATACATTATGACCGCTTTACAGATTTTGTAGGTGACGCAGACGAGGTATGAGAAGGGAATGGCAAAGAGGTCATCGGTTGTCTGGTGATAGAGTGCGGTCTTTGGAGAATACTCTAAATTATGTCGTTAGACTTTAATGCTTTTGAATTATATTTTAGTTTACGCTCAAACGTTTTGTTTTATTAAGATGTTTTTATCAAATCAGCTAGACCCAAATTAGGGTCGTTACACATTCCCTTAATATTATATTGGATTGCCAATTTCATCGCCATGAAACTTATTATGTTTCATCTCTCCCATGCTTCATAGAGAGATTTGTCATCATCATTGCTAGTTTCATAATAGCAGGTATTTTTTCGATCTTCAATGCCAAGTTAAGATCATTCATTTCAAAATGGTATAAAATCTGCTCAGACCATTTTGGATAATTAAGTCCATTAAACTTGACAATTGAAGACGACGACGATCCAAGAGAAATAGTGGAGAATGCTTCAAAATACAACAAACATATTAACACTTTGATTATTAATAAGAACAATTAATTAAATGTTCAAATAATCTTTAAAAAATATATTAAAGTTACCTTTGGACAAAACTAAAATATATCATGACCATAATGATGCTTAAATAAATCATATAATTGATAAAAAAACATTCAATTAAGAAATTAGCAATCTTTGGATATACTAACCAATCTAATCAAATATATAATTAAATCACATATTATTCATGATAATAAAATAATTAATAAACTTTTGGGCTAGTACAAAATATTTAAAAATAATGAAATTTAAATATTTTCATCATAATGCATAAATAATCATGCAAAAAGCATCCAGTAATTAGTTTTAAATATTAAATCTCCATTAAATAAAATAATAATTTGATTACTTTGGTGATTACAAATTCTTATATAATAACAAGTCAATGGAATTGCATATGATACTTTGGTAAAATATTACCAACAATTTAAAAAACCATCCATAAAATTGTTGAATCATATTAACAATTATATGTACTTAATTGTCTAAAAAATTAGAGACATAAATGAATTTAAAAAATAGAAATCATTAATCATAATATAAAATTTAAGATAATCCACCAATAGAAATCATTAATCATATTACTTAGAATGAAAATGCATTTATTGAAATATGAAAATACTATCTAATTGATGAAGACAGTATCTCAAATCATAAGCAATTTTATATTCATAATTTCTCTTAATATGCAAACTATAATAAAAGAAAAACAGTAGAAACTTTCATTAATCATGAGTTTGATACAAAAGTTAACTTTTATTTTGAAACACCATATCACCGAAAATGATATCAACAAAATAATTACTTTGAATCATATGAAGAAACTTTAAAGAAGAATTGTACATTTCTAACAACTTTACTCTGTTACCAAATGAAAGCATATAGTTTATTTGAATAAACTATTTAAGATCTTGAAATATGCAATCTTACCATCATAATCATCATAAAATGATTATAGGAAAACTTATAATAATTCATTGTCATGATTGTTGAGAGACTAGTCTTCTTCTTCTTTACCCAAATTTGAACAACACTCTTACAAAATTGAATGAAGGATCATATTTATACTAAGTTAAGAAGTTTATCCAGTAATAACTTGTTAACTTACATAAATATTATCTATTCATTTATTAACAAATATTTTATGGATAATAAATCTTATACATAATTGGGTAGAAGAATGGATTTTCTCATTACGTAAACATTCTATATTCGTATTACGTACCATCAACGTAAAATACTAAATAAAGAAATAATCAATTTAATCAAGATTACATTATGACACATATGGATTAAAGCTAAAAATACTATGGGATCCACCTGAAGCAAACATTCCCTGCTAATGCAGAAGAAGTTTTCGTGGATTGCAAACACCTCTACATCGGATGGTAAATAGCATACAGAGTTATTAGAATGCAAACTATTTATATAGGTGACAAAAGAAGCTTTGGGGATAATGTGGAGCCCAAAGATATCGTGGAAGAAGAAAACTACATTGAATGTCTCACATACAGAGACTCCTAAAGTTGTCCGTACAGTTGAAAGGGGTAGTGGTTAGCTCCACTCCAATACTTACTTGATGTTGAAGTAAGATATTGACTAACTGAGTCTTGCATTTAAAAAAGAACTATAAAGATAAATTTCATTTTCAATATACTTTGCACATTTTGATATTCAAAAAAGTTAGTAATATAGAATATGATGAAAACCTCCGAACCAAGTACTACGAAAAAGATCTTGCCAATTGGTAGATCATAACCAAGAGGAGGGTCCAACCAAGGAGGTAGACTAAGTGCCAGACGCAGCTTGATCCTTGGAGAAATTGAGTAAGCAATTGCTCAAAGTAGTGGAGCAGTAATTTGTGGTTTACCATCCTAGGTTTTGATTTGGGTGAGACCTCACCAGGTGTTGATTGGAGTGGTCCTAATGTGTACAAGGGCCCTTGAGATTTAAGGAAACTACGTATCTCTATAGAAATCACTCATCTTAAGAAAAGTTACATATTATGATGGATTCGATAACAACATATGATGTTAAATAAGGAAAGAATCGGAGACAATGTGGCCATTACAATGCTCTATCAATTTAAACTCCTTTGTTGGGGAGGGGTAGATTTTGATCCTTGATTTTTGGTACCCATACCTAGTTATTCTACCATCTTTTATCGACTACCTTTTAAAGATCTATCTCTTGTAGCTATCTTTTCTAGTTGATGGCAAGAGCTAGTGTATGCATTCAGCATGTTTCTGCAAATATATTGAGTTTGTTTGATTTAGTTTTTTAAAATTGTTGTGTGGTGATGTGTGGTGAGACTTGGTGAGGTGTGGTGAGATATGATGATCGTGAATTTTTAAGTATGTTTGGTAAAATTACGGTATTACGATCGTGATTTATGTAAAAATACTAATATACACTTATATGTATAATAATAATAAATATAATTATATTATAAATAATAGAAGTAAGGGTGAATGAGTCTTTTCCAAAATAACGATGAAGCCACAGCTGTGATGATATCGCAATTTTTTAACGATTACAGATCGCAATTAAGATTGTGTTTTGCGTGCATTAAAAAAATCACGATTGAATCATCTCACCACACTTTTAATCGTGGTACCAAACAAACCCATTAAAATTTGATAATTGTGATAGTGCTTTTGTTGAGGGGATTTTTCTCATCGATACAGTGGTTTTTTTCCGTTTTTGGGGCTTTTCAAGTTAAGTGTGTTTTGATTTCTTTCTACGCATAAGTTGTCTCCAAAACAATTATAAATATAAAAACCGAGTTTTGACTGTTAATTATGATGGAAGTCAATGACTGTTATTACCCGTGATATTGCCCGGGGTTATTCTCGTAATTTGAACACACCGAGAATCATATGGCATGTCTTCTAAGGTGTTTTGGGTTTTTCGAATTGAAATGATGATAATAGTATTTTCATAATTTGGACAACCATGATCTTCTGCATGTCCATCATGATATTTGAGTGTTTTCATATGGTTTCTAGGTAAAATGAATATAGGGAACATTTTCCTAATTTGGACACCAAGAGGATTGTGTGGCATGTCTTTGCATATGTTTTGAGTGTTTTCGAACTGTTCGGAGGGGAAGCAACATCTTGGGTATTTTCTTCACAATGTTAGAGACCGAGCGGGACCTATCCCGAATGATTCAAGATATTCCGAAGGTCACCATAGATGAAATTCAGTATTCTTGGGCATTGTTTTCTTTAAATGAAGGCTCATGTGACAAGAAAATGGTTCGGAATTTGAGTCTAACTCTAGTGAAATACTGGTAAGTATAATTTTCGCGAGGAATTTAATTATAACTTAAATTAACTCTTGAATTTTAAGGTGATAGTGATTTTCGCGATGAATTTGCAATGTCTCTGAAATCTGCTATGTATTTGCACTTACCTGAAATGTGCAATGAAATTGCATTGTACCTCAAATCCGTGAAGAATTTGCACAATATCTGAAATTTGTGCGGAATTTGCACTGTTCCTGAAACATGTGAGGAATTTGCAATGTACATAAAATTCGCGAGGAATTTGCACTGCATGTAAATTCGTGAGGACATAGTGAATTATACATGTAGAGCTTTGGTCTCATGAGAATTTAAGTAGATAAGATACCATAAAATTTTAATGTATGTAAATTTGCACTGCATGTAAATTTGCACTACATTGTGGTTCTAACCTTGAAACTCTCTTTGTCCCTAAAAAAATATACCAAAATTTGGTGATAAAAAATCCTAAAAAATATTGTGAGACGAGATCAATACATAATTTTAAGAAAAATTAAAGAGAATAAATATTATTTAGTAGATAAGATACAATAAAATAGAATTGATATAGTCTTAAAATATTTTCTCGTATCAGTCAATTATTGATTGATTATTTTTTTTGTCGTTGTTGTTAAGACACAAAGAATTACGAGGTTGGACCAACAATGTGTGAGCTTACGTCTTCGGGAGAGCAAAGCTCTACCTGGATGTTTCATTATAATAAAGTACATCATTTCAAATTATGGTCTATTTAATCAAATAAATAATATAGACTCGATTTGGGAGAAGAAATGAGCTCGATAATAACGATCGGTACGAAATCGTTTAATCATTATTTATTGCAGAATGTTCATGGCAGATTATACTATTCATCACGGATTCACTATTCATCTCGGATTTAACAATTTATCTCGGATTGACTATTCATCGCTGGAATCAATATTTTATCACAGATTTCACTATTCATCGCCGGAGTCACTATTTTATAGTAGATTTCACTATTCATCAAGGAATTTACCGTCCAAATTACGAAAATACATCCATCGCCATTTCAACCCCAAATCACTTCAGAATACCGAAAATACCATAGTGATCGTACCGATCGGACCCGGTGGTGTCCATATTACGAAAATACCCCTGACATCATTTCCGACCGAAATTATCCAAAACTGCTCCAAACACCATCAGAATCCTCATACTTGAGCCATGCATGACCAAATTACGAGACTACCCCGATATCACATTGCTCAATAAACATAATAGAAAACCGATGATACCTTTTAGTCACGTCAGACGAGCCCCGGGGTATCATAATTACCTAAATAACCTGAGGCAATATCAAGAATATATTCAGAGTATCTTAATAAAATGTAATATTAACTAATGATCAATTTTTAATTATAATGGGACAATATATAATTATAATTTGTAAATGAAGGGAAGATTGTATAATGAATAAGCTTGTATAGTTGGGACTTGGGAGTAAATGCAGATTTTGATAAATTAATATATATTATGTTGAATATATTGTAAAGTGAATGTTCTGTTAATATTAATATAACAAAATAATATTTAATGATGATGAGAACTTCTGAATCCGGTATCCCGAACTGGACAAGACCCACGCTATTGTGGGCTAGCTCAAGTGATGGAAGCCGAACCTAAAGGCCCCATATCTAACTTCCAATAAAGATTCAACCCAACAATGATAGCTGGACCCGAAGGCCCACTTGGGCTGAGCCCATTAATCAATAGCCAGGACCGAAGGTTGGCGTTAGACACTATCTATCACGTCAGGGACCGATCCATTGGATCGGAGTGGGCAATCAAAGCTCAGGTTCTTGCTGAATTCGTGGTTGAAATGACTCGATCATCTATATTCTTAAACCAAGAGGACGACCTAAGTTAAGGTGACCGAATGGTATAAGTTCAATATGAACCCCTGAACTTACACTTAGAAGAAAAACATATATTATATTGACAAGCAATGTTTACAATGAAACAAAATAGAGACGGGGGACCTAAGATATAAGACTTAATCTACTTGTCGTTCCTCCCTATCTGCTTCCCCATACTACTCCGTGATACATGCCTTGAGGTCTTCCAGTTTCTTCTCCTTCTCTTCAACTAACTCATTGACTGAATTTTCCATCAAATCAAATAGATGAAAGCTGGGATCCTTGTCTAATGAAGGTTCATCCAAAACTTGAATCTCTTTGAAATCTTCTTCCTTGGATAGGGGATCAATTGACTCCCAGCACTCATCTTCAGGATCCAGGCCAAACCTCTTAGTGATATGGCCCCTCATGTTATCCATGCAGTGGGTGACATTGGATCCATAAACATTTGCCGCCAAAGCAAACAATAGTGGGTACCGAGCTAAGCCAAGAAGGGCTTCCAGGACCGCTCCTTCCGTTGCTTCCTTTCTCCTATCCAAGTCTTCTTTAAGGCATCTTTCTTCTCTTGGGACCGAAGGAGAAGCCTGTTACTTTTGTCAGATAGTTCTTGTGCCTGACGCTCCAATTCGCAAACGCGGGCCGTTGCGGAAGTAGCAGCTGCTTGGGCATCCATGTATTTAGCCTCCCACTCCACTGATTGAGAAGTTAGGAGCCACACTTGAGTGCCCTCTCCTAACATCTCTCCATTCAAATGGTCCCGTTGTGACCGTTCCGATTCTAGTTCCTTTTGTTTGATCTCAACTTGCCGCCAAGCTAAGGTATGTTGGTCCTTGATTTCTTTGGAAGCTGAAGCTCAGTTGGATTGCAGAAGCAAGGTTCAGACTTCTTGTGTAGGCCTGCAAAAACAATCCAAAGTTAGTCAGAATAATGTTAGAGAGCAGAATATAAGAAGGACTTACCACGGCCTGGGTTTCCAAGTAAGCCGCCACCAGACAAGGGATCGGGCCATCTAGACCGGTTGTGTTCTTCTTTTCCATCAGCCGATAATCTTCCAACATCACATCCTTCCATGATACTGGATTCCTTTTCGGCCCCCGAACCTTCGAACAGAGGCCACCATCTCTTGGATCGCCTCCCGAACAGCCTCTGGGTTTGATGATGATGCGGGCTACAGGCTCTTCTCCAGCCTTCTTAAACCGTTTGAATTGCTTCGGGCCTCTACTCCGGGCGCCCGCTTGCTTTTATTCTGAGGCAGAGGGGGCTTCAACACATTCTCCCCCAAGCTAGACGATGGGAGGACATCCTCCACTCTAATCAACCCCTGCAGCAAAAACCGCACGATGTTAAGATCCACGAGAGAACTATTCCCGATTCTATACATAGCTGGCAAGCTCAATGAACAGATTCTCTCCGAGATCACCTCTTCAACCTTTGCCATAGACGGAGTGAGCCTCTGGCTACTTGAACCACTCGCAGATCGGAAAGATTCCGTGGGGGTGGTTGACGCTGATTTAGATGGTTGCAGCCGAGCTTCCATCCTAGCCCTCGCGGCAGCAGCCATTCGGTTTGCATACATTGTATCTGAAGAATCTGAAAAAGAAAAATGATAATGATAAGGAGATACGAACTAAGTTTAGTCAATTCCCGTACCCGATCCTTCAAACGAATCAGAACTAGAGAATATACCCTTCGGGGCAGGGTCTCCGGTCCTACCAGCTACACTGATCTCTATGAGCTTCTTCTCCCGAAGTATGTCTATACGTTTAAGACGTTTTTTGGGAGGAGGAAGCATTGCTCAAGTATCGGCATTATCCTGATGGGAAGGGTTGAACCTGGTTCCGTCCAACTTCTCGATATCAAGATGAGTTATTGAGGGAGACACCTTGAGCAGGTCCTCCCTCGGGCCATCTACCCAAATATAATAGGACTCTCATTCATGAAGGGATTCCTTCTTATCAACTATGGCGCACGCTGTGGTGCGGATCACTATGTAGTATAACCTACGACATCCTAAAAACCTTCTTCCCTTTCGGGAACCGACCAAAAATGAGTTGATGAAACGTTCCAGGGTCGGTTATGTGCCTTGTTTGAAACAATAGAATATGAATGCTACTATGTACACGTAACTACCCGGAAAAAAAGGCATAGGTTGGACAGTGAATCTCCCGAAGCACGGCTGTTACAAAACGATATACCATAAATCTTAAGCCGCACTTTAGGGAGGCGTAGCTAACGGGAAAGACGTTTGCAGAGACATTCATCTCAACGGGAAGGAAGAAGAGTACATCTTCCTTCCCCTCCAGATGGAGTAATGGGCTGAATGGAGGATTTGACCCGAAGTTCTTCGATGTCAATCTTAGAAACAACGGTATACCTAACTTTTCGAGGTGCCATGAGCGATTACCTTGAAATATTGTTGAAAGGAAAGGGAGTGCAACGAAATGGAACGAAATCGTTGGAGAAATTAGGGCTGAGGAAATTGGCAACGATGGCTGCACAGTACCAAAACCCAGCTTTTATACATTCTTATCGACCTTTCACAAACTGACACGTGTACTGTTGCACGCGGCAGTAGTCTGACGACATGTTCCTTCTGCGGAATTTGGAAGGGTGCAAGCCATTTTGAAATTCAAAAATACGTCTTTGCTCATAGTTTTTTCAAATTTTTGAACTAACCGGAAAATCCATTAAGTGTAGGATCGGTCTTAGGGATGTTGTCACAGCTGGTTCGGGTACGATCTTCTATTCGTTCAATCGGGCAATTCCGGCTTGAACGCTTTCATCAGATGGTCGAACTCATATCACCGTTGCGATAGCGATAAAGTCCATGGGCTAGTGATTAGAACTTCGAAAGTCGGTATCCTGAACTGGATGAGACCCAAGCCATTCTGGACTAGCTCAAGTGATGGAAGCCGAACCTAAAGGCCCTAAATCGAACTTCCAATAAAGATTCAACTCAACAAGGATAGCTGGTGTAATAGACGAGAAAAAGGTATGTCGAAACAAGTAGTAGGGAATGTAACGGTAAAGTCTAGACGAGAGATGATGAGAGATACGTGAACGAAAGAACGTAAAAGGGAACGAAGAATAGAAAAGTAAAGAAAAAGATAAAAGAGGGGTCAAAGGTAAAGGAAGAAGGGGTCAAAGTGTGAATTAGAAAACTTAGGATGTCTATAAATAGGGGTGAGGAGGCCCAAAAACGAGCTAATCATCATTAAGACCCGAAAATTCGAAAACTCCCGCGAAGAAGGAAATTATCGCGGAATTTTGGACTGCATGCATTTTNCCGGGTCCTGCTCTGATACCAAATGTAACGACCCGTCTTTCCGCATGCACGATATTGTCCGCTTTGAACTAGGCTGACCCTAATGACACCCACTTAGTCCTCACGGTTTTACTTTTTCCCTATCTCCCACACTTCCTAGTGGATCACCCATCCCTGAATTGCTCCAGGGTGAGCACGCTTAACTTTCCAGTTTTAACGTTTCGTTTGCCACTTTGCTAGGGAAAAGGCCTCGTGCAATGGGAGACGAATCATTATACTTAACATACGATCGTTCCCCGTCTATAGCCGATGTAGGGATTCGCCTAAGGTGCCCTCTCTCTCGCACCCCCGAGGGGACCTCACAGCAAGGCTCCCAAGTTGTAATGATCGTTCTGACAAGTCAGATGCTCTTGCACTTGCCTAGTCCCATGGATGAGTTGTGATTCTCTCAGAACTCATTACGAACTAAAACACTCCCTTCAACAACATTCATTCTTGAGAAATGGCCCTTGTACTTACGAAATCCGCCCTGAAAAGAGGAATGGGGGAGTCAACATATCGAAACACAAGTTCGGTCCCATTATGGGACATATGATAAACAAAACTTGGCCAATATAACCTATGGGGCTTCAGTAGAACCAAGGTTTGGCCAAAGCGTATACGGACTCATATTGAACCTGGACCGCATCTTTCTAATTTAGTTGTGACCCCAAGGACGGAATAAGAGTAACCCACATACAATATAAAACGACCGATCCAATCAGAATTGACTTGAGTGAACCAAACAAAATATATGTGACCGATGGGTAACACCCTATAGGCATCCCCGATCTTACACTTGGTGGTTAAAACACTCTCGTTAATATGAAACATATTAATTCACTTAAAAAGTCAGTTGCAATATTTTATTCTGACTATTAGAAAGACAAGAATTGAGAGGAAAAAGTCTAATATTGAAAATAAGGAACAAAGCAGACACAAAATACAACTTAGATTTAACTACCCTGCCCATCTTCCTTGTCTTCAACTCCCTACTCATGCGGTTCGGTCCGAGCCGCGAGCTGCTTCAATTCTTCTTCTTGGTCGGCCACCTTTTGGTTGACCGCTTTCTCCATCTCCTCAAAGAGATAGAAGAAAGGGTCATCTTCTAGAACAGGCTCTTCCAAAGATGGAATTACCTGGAAGTTGCCATCTTTCTCAAGTGGCTCGATCGCCTTCCATCGCTCGTCCGAAGGGGAAAGCTCGAACTGCTTTATAACCTGCTCTCGCATGTTATCCAGGTATTTAGCAGTATACATCCCATGTATGTTATCTGCCAAAGCAAATAACAGAGGGGACCGAGCGAAGCCTAGAACTGCTTCCCGGACCGAACCTTCGGCCGAAGTGCGAGTCCTTGTCAATTCCTCTTCCAAGTTCGCCTTTTCTTCTTGGGCCTGAAGGAGAAGCTCGTTGAGCTAATTCCTCTTCTCCTATGCCCGACCCTGAACTTTGTTGACTTCTTCTTCTTTGGCCCGTAGCTTGGCTTCCAGGTCAGAAATTCGGCCCTGAGCTGTTTTCTCTATCTTCTCCAGCTCTGAGACTTTGTCTGCTAAGAGTGAGACTTCCATCCCAGCTCTTAGCAGCTCACTATCCAGTCGGTCCCGGTCCTCTCGTACCATGACCAACTCACCATATTTGATCTCAACTTGCCTTTTCGCAAGGTCAAGTTGATCTTAGACTTGTTGGGACACAACATCGCCACCCTGGTTCTTCTCCACGGTGATGGCAGTTGTGAAGGCCTTCCTCAGCATCTGCATAGGATCATAATGTCAAAAAAGTAAAGCTTCGAGCCTTAATGCAAAAGAAGATTACCTTAGTTGCGAGGTCGAGGAAGCCCTCAATGATCTCTTCCTAGACATGTCCGGTTGGACATTGTTTGGGTTTTGCTCTCCATAAAGGCGGAAATCCTTTAGGAAAACACTTCTCCACGAGGTCAATTTCCTCCCCTTACTGAACCTGTCTAGCATTCCTAAGCCAACACCCCATTCGGAGTTGGTCTTAGGTGTAATAGCCGAGAAAAAAAGGTATGTCGAAACAAATAGTAGGGAATGTAACGGTAAAGTCTAGACGAGAGATAATGAGAGATACGGGAACGAAAGAACGTAAAAGGGAACGAAGAATAGAAATGTAAAGTAAAAGATAAAAGAGGGGTCAAAAGTAAAGGAAGGAGGGGTCAAAGTGTGAATTAGAAAAGTTAGGATGTCTATAAATAGGAGTGATGAGGCCCAAAAACTGGTTAATCATCATTAAGACCCGAAAATCCGAAAATTCCCTCAAAGAAAAAAAATTACCGCGAAAATCTCCAAGGCACAAAATTATCGCGAAAAAGTTGAAGGCAAGAATTGTCGCGAAAATCTTGAAGAAGGAAAATTATCACGAAAAATCTCCAAGGTACAAAATTATCGCGAAAAAGTTGAAGGCAAGAATTGTCGCAAAAATTTTGAAGAACAAAATTGTCGCGAAAATTTACAAAGGCAAAATTGTCGCGAAAATTCACGAAGAGTAAAATTGTCGCGGATTTCCAGAAAGGCATAAATTATCGCGGATTTCATCCCAGTGCAATATTGTCGCGAATTTTAATCCTAGGGTATTATTATCGCGAATTTCAGGCAGAAGTAGAATTGTCGCGAAAATACTAAGTTCGAGTGTTTTCGTTACGTCCCGAAGTCGGATCGTGGGAGGAAAAGTACACGTGAGGTCTACGGTAACCACATAGTTAACAATATGATGATAACGTCCGAATTCGAATAATTAAGACCTGTTATGAAATGCAGGGGAAGCACGGGAAGATTATAATACGCTAAAGCAAACGGTAAGCGGAGTGAACACAATATAGTAAGGGAAGGTTCAGACTTAAGGAATGGGATTGGGTTAATAAAGAAGGATGAAATGATACGAATGAACGAGATAAATGATAATAAGACTCGGGGTGAGGAAGGATGGACCGTCCGACCGAACCCGACATCGTGCCTAGTACACGATTCTCCAAAGGAAGGGCATGCCTGATGAAGGGAACGATAAGTTCCAAAGAGGAAAAGATACGTACGAAGAGGGCGGAACTGATCCGGGTGGAAAAAGGGGTAGCGCCTAAGTACCCACCCGGGGAAGGGATGCATATGGCCCGTCGAGTCATCCAACAGCTAACGGTTGACTTGGGCGGGACATGCACTGAGCATGTTAATCTCGGCAATAGAAAAGTTAATGAATGATGGAAATGATAAGGGTAAAAGAAGAGAAAATAAGAAAACGGTTAAGTGAAATGGTTCATGTGTATGTGTATGATGTAACTAAGAAGTAAGAAAGATAATGTATAGTGTGTGTGAAGTTTCCTTTAATAGATTGTGACCGCTTTACAGATTTTGTAGGTGACGCAGGTGAGATATGATAGGGACGGGGAAGGAGGTCGTCGGTTGTCCGGTGATAGAGTCCGGTCCTTCGGAGAACACTTTAAATTATGCAGTCGTACTTTAATGTTTCGAACTATGTTTTAAATTTGCTTCCGAATATTCCCGTTTTAATTATCATGTTTTAACAAAACAACTAGGACCAAATCAGGGTCGTTACAGCTGGACCCGAAGGCCCACTTGGATCGAGCCCATTAATTAATAGCCAGGACCGAAGGTTGGCGTCACACGCCATCTATCACTTTGGGGACCGATAAATTGGATCGGTCCAGACGGTTACAGCCCACGTGTCTTGTGCTCCAGGCTTGGTCATGCTCTCCACGCTTCGGGCCCAATCACGCAGTCTGCACTTCGGGCTCATCCACGTTTTCCACTATTGGAAAACGACCTAATCAGAGGCAGTTACAGGTCGTGATCCCCACGCGTTTTCTTCTATATAAATGTAGGGATCGATGGCAAACTAAGACAAGACCTTTTGGGCACACAAATTCAGTTGATACTCTGCTGGTTTTACCCTTTGCTCTTTCTTATTTACCTTCATAAGCTTCATAAGCCCTCATTACTTTGTAGTATGAACAGTTTATTCAACATATCGGATAAGAGCTTTTTCAGCTCTTAGTCATGTGGTTTTTTCCCATTTCAGAGGTTTTTCCACTCTAAAAATGTTATGTCGTTTGCCTTCCTTTATTTCATAATCGTTTCACCCATTCAAACATTTTTAAACCGAGTTCGTTTCACTACGAACCGGACGACTGTTGATACCCTGGTCTTTTGACCACAACAAATTATTAGAACTATATAAAAGTAAACTATAAACATGTAATTCAATAAATTGATGAGTTTATTCTATATTATAATGTTGGATTTAAAAAAATTATAAGATTATTATATTTATTTAAGAAAGTCAGTAAACTTTGAAAAATTTGTAGAGATCGAATGAATAATAAAGGATGATAATATATATATCATATTATCAAGAAAAGCGATTGAAGTACGATCTCAATATTTAAATAAAATAAAGTAATATATTTTTCGAAGGTATGAAATAAACTACGACAAACCGAAAATTCGAAGTGTATCATGATACCAGAAACTAGTAAAAGTCATGGTTTTAGAACTATCTGATTTTGTGTTAAAATATTTTTGGTATTTTTTATCAGTCATATTTTTTTTTGTTGATGTTGATAAGACACAAGTAATTTCGAGGTTTGGCCCACAATATTTGTAGGCATACGTCATCGGAAGAGCGAAGCTCTATATGGTGTTTCTATAATAAAATGTTTCAAATACAAAGTATATAGTCTCTCTGATCAATAAAAATTATCTAGTATCGATCCGGGGCAAAAAACTAGCTTGATGTTGAAAACCGGGACGAAAATGCAGAAGTCACTATTCACTGAAAAATTCACATCGGATTTGGCCTTTGCACTGGAAATTCCCTGCGGATTTGTGCCTTAGCCAGATTTCTGATTGATTTTTTCTCCGCAAAACTATTAACATTCAAATTCACGGCGGATTTGATCTCCAAGAGCAAATTCAACTCGAATTTCAACCCTTAGATTGATGTCTTATTGAGTTTTGATCCACAACACTATTCATCACCCAAATTCACCTCGGATTTGAGCCCCCTTGCAAATTCATCACTGATTTGTTTATCGTAATACGTTTCTACGCGATTTTTGGACTCGAGTACTATTCACTGCAGATTTGTACCCCAAGTGCAAATTCACCGAGGAATTTGGATCGTAATACGTCTCTCCTTGATTTTTGGATTGCGTTACTATTTACCCTATAAATTTACTACGAATTTTCATCCAATGCAAAATTAGCCATGGATTTGTTGATCATATACGTTTCTCCGCGATTTTTGGACTCCAATACTATTCACCATGAAATTCACCGCGGATTTGTCCCCCAACTGCAAATTCACCGTGGATTTGAGGACTGAGTGTAATTTCTCGATCTCCAACTCCAATTTTGAGCTCCGTTTCAGATTCTAACCTTTTTCAATGCCTACGGACATGTATTTATAGAGAAACTTGCCCAGCAACTCACCTCTGCGTCAAGTGCCCAGTCTTATAAAATTCGGCCCAATATGGCCCACTTTGTCCAAGAATGCTCGATTTTACCCGGTCAAGATATTCGTAACTTCTCCAGTGTTGGCTAAAACTCGAGAAACACGATGATTTGCAATAATATGAGAAATAACAAGAGCATCATCCTACTGGGAGTTTTTTCGTTATAACAAAAACAAGAGCCTCGTATGGTGCCAGGCCAATACTGCTATGGAAACTATTATTCTACATGAACTCCACCAAAGGTAGGAATTCTTCCCGACTTCCCTTGAATTCTAGTATACATGCTCGGAGCATATCTTCCATTATATGGCTCGTCCTCTCAGTCTGGCCATTCGTCTGAGGGTGGTAGGCTATACTGATAGTTAACTTGGTTTCGAATGATTCTTGTAAGCTCTGCCAAAATCTTGAAGTGAACCTTGGGTCTCTATATGATACAATGTTCGTTGGAATCCCATGCAATTTGACTATGTTATACACATATATTCTAGCCAATCTTTCTACCCCATACGTCGTTTTGATGGCTAGAAAGTTTGATGCTTTTGTTAGGATATCGACCACCACCCATATAGCGTCGTTTATCCATGGGCTCTTGGGTAGCCCTACAACGAAGTCCATGCCTATACTATCCCACTTCCACTCAGGAACCAATAGAGGTTGTAACTCGCCCCACAGACGTTGATGTTTGGCCTTGACTCGATGGCATATGTCGCATCTCGCTACAACGCTTGCGATTTCGAATCATACCCTTGAAACTGCTTCACCTAGTAATTAAAAATAGAAAACCGAAAATACTACTTAATTGTGTCTGACGAGCCCCGTGGTATCATAATAACGTAAATACCCTCGATCAATATCAATAGTCCCTAGGTTTGCATATTCAGATTCTGAGTCGTACGTAAATCCGACATTCATTTGAAGATCTTTCTGGGAAAACCATGAGTAAGGCTGAAATCCCTTCGCTGACGTTGTCGTTTTGGCACTATGAAAGTCAGATTCTGAGATCAAAATTTACCTTCGGCGAGATTGTGGTCTTTGTTTCTAGAGACAAAGTACCATGTTTGCGTTGGGCAAACACTTGGGTGACCATACGCCACATCAATTTATAGATCACTATGAAATTCCTGACGATCGGTGGATCTATGCTACGTCGCAATAGTGTATGAAAACGACAATTACTAAATAACTGCTTGGTAGTAGGGATAAAATGGGCATCGCCAGGGCCCATAGAAGTTCATTAAAGAAGTTGTGGAATGGGAATCTGAGCTCATTCCTTAGTGAAGAGATCATCATTGTCACAACATTGCTAAGTGACGACCGATCAGGGCAAGCCATGGCTCAGTGCCAGATTCCCTCATTTCCAAAAAGTACTCCTATGTGATTGAGTACTTGAACCGCATAGGAATAATGTAAAAGGATGGTACCATTTCTGTGGAAAATAACAATACAAATATTAGTGAAAAACCTATCGGAAAACTAATTAGTTTGAAGAAATTGAGAAGTTTCAAGAACGTAAATACACTAGAAACTCGAAAAAATGTAAAGAATGCTAGACCTTTCTTAATACACGAATTTTGTGTTTATAATTGCATGTATCGTCGGAAAATCGCCTATGCACTCGAGGATATTTGTGCGCGCAGCGAATGGGAAATGAGTGATGGTTTTATTCTGTTATGGCGCACAAGATTATGACGCGTGAACGGTTGAGATCGCGACTTTTCAAATTCCTCTTAATTTTTTAGGACAATATCAATTTTACCTCGAGCCACGAGATAAGTTGAAAAGGCGCATGAAGACCGGTATTGAAGTTGAAAAGTCGCATGTCGACCAGGGTGAAATGTGAAACGGTTTGTGACGCTCGACAGCCGAATGTGCATCATGATGAGGTCAACTTTTTTCGATGGTGATGATCAAAGAGAGTTGAGGGCTAATGTTAATTAATGGATGGGAAGTATAGGGTCGAAGGGGCAAATAACCCACTTAGCACGTTCCCGGTCGATAGGCGCATAGGTCGTCAAATTCATTGGAGGAAAGTAAAACAACAAAATTGATCGATGAACCTACATAACGGATTACGAAGGGCACTGATGACGATGAGGGTCGGGGTCGGTGCCTCTCTGGTCGAAGGTCGTCATTCACACACATAGTATATGTAACGACCCTAATTCGGGCCTAGCTGTTTTGGTAAAACGTGTTAAATAAAATGAAACATTCGAATGTAAACTTAAAACATAGTTCAAAAACATTAAAGTTTAACAACATAATTTAGAGTGTTCTCAAAATACCGGACTCTATCACCGGACAACCGACGACCTCCTTCCCATGCCCCTCTCATACCTTGTCCGCGTCACCTACAAAATCTGTAAAACGGTTACAATTTATTAAAGGAAACTTCACACACGCTACACATTATCTTTTCATTTCTTAATTAAACCGTACACACATGCGTGAATCATTTCTTTTAACCGTTTTCTTATTTCCTTCTTCTTTTACCCTTATCATTCCCCTCATACTTTAACTTTACTGTTGCCGAGAGTAACATGTTCGGTACATGTCCCGCCCAAGCCAACGGTTAGCTGTTAGATGACTCAACGAGCCATATGATTCCCTTCCCCGGGTGGGTACTTAGGCGCTACCCCTTTTTCCACCCGGATCCGTTCTGCCCTTTTCGTACGTATCTTTCCCTCTTTGGAACTTATCGTTCCCTTCATCAGGCATGCCCTTCCTTTGGCGAATTGTGTACTAGGCACGATGTCGGGTTCGGTGGGACGGTCCATCCTTCCCCACCCCTAGTCTTATTAACATTTATCTCATTCATTCGTGTCTTTTTCTTTCTTCCTTAATAACCTAATCCCGTTCTCTAAGTCTGAACCTTCCCTTACTACATTGTGTTCACTCCGCTTACTTGCATTTCGTAACAGATCTTAGTTACTCGAATTCCGACGTGATTATCTTATTGTTAGCTATGTGATTACCGTAGACCCTATGTGTCCTTTTCCTCCCACGATTCGACGTTGAGACGCAACTAAAACACTCAAACTTAGCATTTCCGCGATAATTCACTTCTTCCTTAAAATTCGAGATAATTTTGTGCTAGAGTTAAGATCTGTGATTATTTTGTGCTAGAGCTAAGATCCGCGACAATTTTAAACTTCAAGCATTTTCGCGACAATTTTGTTCTTCACCCATTTCCACGATAATTTTGCCCTTAATCATTTTCGCGACAATTTTTCAAAGATTCATTTTCGCGACTGATATCACCCTGAGAAATTTATTATTCGATGACAAATATATTTCTATATAGTCATTCCCAAGTCGAGAAATGAAGCAGATCGAGATATTTTGATGATTGACATTGTTTATAGCTTATCGTAGTATTTGGATTGGGATGCTTATTTACTGGACCCATTGTGCCTAATTTAGAGATTAATTGGTCATTATTTATTGGACTCAATTATTGGTGGGCCTAGTGAGTTATTGGGCTGGACAAATCACCTATATAAACATGATTAAAGTGTTAAGGAGAGGCTTGAATTCTTGACCTAAGGAGGAGGCCACTATTCTTTTCTTTTTCGCCCGGGAAACCTACGACTACGGCCATCAAAACATGATCTTTTTCTTTGGTTTTCTACGTCATGTTCTCCTATTGTAAATCTACGAACTTGACGTTTATAGTGGATTCAAAGGCTACGGCCGGGTGGTTTTTTATCCTTTCTTTTACAGAAAGGTTTTCCACCTACAAAAATCGTGTCTTTTTACTTCTTGCTTTCGACCCCTACCGAAAAAAAGGGTCTAAATTTTGTTATGGCTGATTTTTAGCAGCGATAACATTGGCGCCGTCCGTGGTGCATCTGCCATGGCCGACAATTCAGACGACCAGGGCCGCCCATTCAATAGCCGCCAGGCTTGAGCATGCTCCTACGCCATGGTCGACCATGGCGTAGGAGCATGTGCTTCGTTTTTGCCGTTTCTCTTAAGGAATCAGCCCTCCGATGGTTTAATCGGTTACCAAGGCGTTCGATTGTTTCATATAAGGACTTTAAGGATCAATTCTATTCACCTTTCGCACCTTTTAATACGCCAATAAAGTCTATTACTTCTTTGACCGCGTTGCGGTATGATTCTTCGGAAAGATTGTTGGGTTCTATTACCCGTTTTGAGGCCGAGTATAGAAAGATACCTCAGATTACTGTGAGTGAGAAGGTTGGGGTGCTCCAGCTTATTCTAACTGGACACCCGTTGTGTAATTCTTTGAATAGAGACCCCCCAGAAAGTATGGAAGATTTGGTTTTGAGATGTACATAGTACATCCGAGAAGATGAACGTTTGCGAGATCATGGAGTGATCGAAGTACGGGCGTATGGGTCTCATAATATTGTGGCAAGTCGTGGGCTGGATAAGATTGTACAGCCTGCAAAGTCTAAGTTGAGAGTGTTTCCTACGTACAATTATGAACAGATTTTCGCCATAATTGAGCAGAAGAAGGGTGGATCTCTTCATTATCCCCCTCCCTTGCAAGAACCAACCCAGGGGCTTAATAGTCCCAAGTATTTTGTCGTTTTCATCGGAGTTTTGGACATGCAACGAATGATTGTCGAGAATTAATGTCTGAAGTGGAAAGGTTGCTAGAGTTGGGTCAGCTTTATGAACTGATCAATATTGTGGAGGCTCTACCCGAGTCTAAGCAGGGAAAAGTTGATATAAGTGTCCCGGGGGGGACGGCACCTAAACCCCCAAGGGCCGATGCGCCACGGCCAAATGTAAGAGGACGAGGATATGGAGGACAGCGTGGCCAGCGTCAAGGAGGTGGCCAGAGATGATTCTTTAATGGTGGTAGAAAAAATCATAGAGATGGAAGGAGAGAAAACAACTATCGTGGCCGCGGCAGGCATCAGCCGCAAAGAAATCAGTAGGGGTACGGATATGAGGCTTACCCACCAGCCCCCGCGAATCAGCAAGCGTTACCTCCTCCTCCAGTTGACCCCAACCAGGGTCAACCTATTTTGAATGTTGAAAATGCCCAACCCAGATGGGGTAACCTAGGCCCCAACATTATGACTATCGCGGGGAGAAAAAGTGTCGGCGATTCGAACCGCGCCCGCAAACGTTCCTATCATGCATTACATCAGAATGGGCGCTTTATGGAAGTGAACATGCTCCAGTTAACGGATTTGGATAAAATGACAATATCATTTGGACCAGAGGATTTATCTGGGGTTTTCTCCCCACAAGATGATGCATTGGTTGTCTCCCCTATTATTGCGAATCATCCTGTTTCTCGAGTGTTAGTCGACACCGGGGCTGCTACCAACATATTGACTCTTGCGGCCTTTGAGCAGATGGCATTGAAAGGAACCACCCAACTCCAGCCCGTGCACACAAAAATTGTTGGCTTTAATAATAGCGTTGTTGCGGCTGAGGGATCTGTTTTTCTGCCGGTAACTTTGGGCGATCCCGAGATATCAAGAACCTTGATGGTGGAATTTGTGGTGGTGGATCTCCCTATACTCCCTTATAATGCGATCCTGAGGAGAAGTTGTTTGAACTTATTTGGAGCTGTGGTGTCTCAACCACATTTGATTATGAAGTTCCCAACACAGTTAGGGGTTCGGAAGATGAAGGGAGATCAAGAGCTGGCGCGCTCTTGTTATAATGTGATGTGTAGGAGTGGTATGGATGGATCTAAAGCGAAGTTACGTGTTTGTATGGTGGAATTCTCGTCCGATGAAGTTATTGACACAAATGACGGACTGTCTCTTAGGAAGTTTAAAGAGAACGATAAGAATATAGAGCCTTTGGGAATCAAGGCAATGCCTTTATTCCCCGGTAATCTTGAAAAGACAGTGACGATCGGTTCCGAGTTGTCACCAGAGGTTGAGAAGGAGGTAATTTCTTTTTTGCGAAGTAATGTAGATGTTCTCGCTTGGTCTTATCAGGATTATGTGGGGGTTGATCCCCAAGTTTGTTCTCATAGACTCAATGTTAACCCATATGTGCGACCAGTTCATCAGAAGAAGAGAAAGTTTTTCCCTGAGAAAGAGAGGGTGATCGATGAGGAGGTGGAAAGTTTGTTGCAGGCAGGATTCATAGAGCCTGTTAGATACGCGGATTGCGTCGCGAATCCAGTGGTGGTCCCAAAGTCGAATGGTGGCTGGAGAGTTTGCATTTATTTTACTGATTTGAATAAAGCATGCCCGAAGGATCCGTATCCGCTGCCGTCCATTGACATGATGGTGGATGCGGCCTGTGGCTTTGAATTCTTTAGTATGTTAGATGCTTTTAAGGGATATAATCAAATTTTTATGCATTGTGAGGACAAGTTGTTTACTTCATTTATGACAAATAAAGGCATTTTTTGCTATAGTGTTATGCCATTTGGGTTGAAAAATGATGGGGCCACCTATCAACGTTTAATGAATTCGATGTTCAAAGATATGATCGGAAAATCTTTGGAGGTTTATATCGACGATATATTGATAAAGAGTAAACATGGGGATAACCACATCCAGTATTTGAATGATTGTTTCGGAGTACTGAGAAAGTATAGAATGAAAATGAATCCGCTTAAGTGTGTATTCTGTGTGAAAGGAGGCAAGTTTCTCTGCTTTATGGTATCTGAGAGAGGAATTGAGATGAATCATGATAAGATAACAGCTATCCAGGAAATGACCCCTCCGACGACTGTTAGGGAAGTTCAAAGGTTAACTGGAAGATTGGCCTCATTGAATCGCTTCATTTCGCGATTAGCAGAGAGAAGTTTGCCATTTTTTAAGGTTTTGCGTAAGACGAACCTTTTGTATTGGGACGACGAATGTAGCAGGGCTTTTGAAAGTTTGAAAGATTATCTGAGTAAACCACCGTTTATGTCGCCTCCATCACCTGGGGAACCGTTGGGTTTATATTTGGCAGTGACAAAAGAGGCAGTGAGCGCCGCGTTAGTCAGACTTAGCGATAAAGAACATACACCGATATATTATGTGAGCAGGAAATTGCAGGGAGCGGAGTCCCGATATACTGATCTAGAGAAGTTTGTATTAGCTCTGATTGTCGCCTCAAGGAAATTAAGGCACTATTTTCAAGGACATCATATTGCAGTCTTGACAGATCAGCCAATCCGAAGTGTGTTATCAAAGATTGATGCCTCTGGTAGGCTAGTAAAGTGGAATATCGAATTGGGCCAGTATCAGATAGAGTATATCTCCAAGCGAGCATTAAAGGTCCAGGTGTTAGTGGATTTCATAGTAGAGATGACTCGGTCGGAGGAATTGGGTATTCAGGAGTATTGGGACGCCTTTGTAGATGGATCAGTGTCTGCCAGGCGAGCCGGTACTGGTGTTTATTTTAAAGAAAGGAAATCTGGTGAAGAATATGAATATGCTGTAAAGTTGCGCTTCCCCGCAACTAACAACGTCGCCGAGTATGAAGCCTTGATATTTGGTATTAACTTGGCGGTGGAAATTGGAATCGTTCGTTTGCATGCTCATTCTGATTCGCAGTTAGTGGTGAACCAATTTGCAGATACTTACGCCACCAATGGGAACCATATATGCAGGTATTTGGAAAAGCTCAAAGAGGCGGCTAATAATCTTAAGATATTCACGCTTACATATATCCCGAGGGAGGAAAACACGCGTGCAGACGGTCTTGCAAAGGCGGCGACGATTTTAGAACTCTCGGATGAGTCGAAGATAACAACAATGATCCACTACCAGCCCTCTGTTAGTCCGGTGGAGAAACAGACAGATGAGGTGGCTAATTTGGAACTTTCGAATGAGACATCGTTTTTATTGGATGCCATAACCGACGAGCCATCATGGAAGGATGCTATTGTGAATTATCTAATCAAGAGAGAATTGTCTACCGACGAAGGCGAGGCCCGAAGAACTATGCAAAGAGCTACAAATTTTGTCTATGTGGATGATAAGCTGTATAAGAAGAATTTCCGAGGCTCATATCTTCGATGTTTGTCCCCAGTACAGGCAAAGGCCGTTATAGAAGAAGTTCACGCTGGGGACTGTGGTGATCATTCAGCAGGTCGATCCTTAGCGAATAAGGTTAAGAGGGCCGGTTATTTTTGGCCAACATTGGTGAAAGATTGTGTGAATTTTGTTCGGGCTTGTTCTGCTTGTCAGTTCCACTCAAACGTGCATCATGTACCGATAGCTAGTATGAAACCTTTACCGACAACATGTCCTTTCGATATGTGGGGGATCGATATTTTAGGACCATTTCCGAAGGCACCGAGCCAAAAGAAATTATGTATAGTGGCTGTGGAACATTTTTCTAAGTGGATAGAGGTTGAAGCTGTATCGGGAGTTCGGGAACAGGAAGTTATCAGTTTCCTTTGGAGGTACATCGTGTGTAGATTCGGAATTCCCAGGATTTTGGTATCAGATAACGGAATGCAATTTGCCGGAAAGAGGGTTAATGAATGGTGTGAGAGTTATGGAATTGAACAGCGGTTTACCTCCGTGGCACACCCAGACACAAACGGGCTTACAGAGGTTATCAATCGTATTATCCTGCAACAGCTGAAAACACGAATAGATGAATCCAAAGGCTCTTGGGTGGATGAAATCCATAATGTGATGTGGGCATATCGGACTTCACCTAAGTCCACTACCGGATTCAGCCCCTTCTCTTTAGTATATGGCTCTGAGGCCGTGTCTCCGGTAGAAGTGACTATTTTATCGGAAAGAGTTATCGCTTATGACGAGGTGTTGAACGAGGATATGAGAATGTTGGATCTTCACTGTATTGACGATATCCGTGATAGAGCCGCAATACGAATGGAGGTATGTAATAGGCGGATGGCTAAAAAGCACGACAAAGGCGTTCGACCTATGTTGTTAAAAGTTGGAGACTTGATTCTTAAGAAAGTAGAAGTCTCGAAGCATGTTGGGAAGTTGGATCGAAAGTGGGAAGGACCGTACAGAGTAACGGCCGTAGTGAAGGAAGGAACGTACAAAATCGCAAATATGAGCGGGTAGGAGCTGCCACGGACTTGGCATATTTCCAATTTGCGCAAGTATTATGTATAGACGTGACTCATCGATCTTTTTGAAAATAAAAATTCCCCTCCTTTTTGTGGTCATATTCTAATTTTTTAAGTATATTTTTTGATGACATGAATTCAATCGACTAGGGGACTGGTAAGGTAGGAGTAGGTCTATTGCGTTTTAGTACGAAGGAGGATGGAATAAATTAAATAAGTTAGATTAGAATCGCAATGTACCACCTGTCTTATAGTCGATCATTTTCAAACTCGTCAAATTAAACACTGTGTCAAAATATTTTGAACGTGATGAGTCTTCATGTCCGCGGCAGAACCGTCTATACATAATGACTGTTGGAATATGTTAAGAGGCATGTTTGTTGTGATGTATATTTCTGTGGCAAATCAGAGTGCAAGTATATACCTGACTCCTCCATCACACGCCGACGAGGGTCGCGCCCTCGCCGGGGGTTGGTCCATTTCCGCATGGCACCATCTTATGGACGGGCCGAATGACACCGTTTTATGAACGGGTCGAGAGTGCGATGGCACCGTCTTATGGACGGGCCGAATGACACCGTTTTTTGAACGGTTCGAGAGTACGATGGCACCGTCTTATGGACGGGCCAAATGACACCGTTTTATGAACGGGTCGAGAGTGTGATGGCCCCGGGTGCAAGTTTATAACGGAGGGAAAGTTTGATGACCCCGGGTGCAAGTTTATACCGGAGGGAAAGTGTGATGACACCAGGTGCAAGTTTATACTGGTGGGAAAGTGAGATGAACCCTGGTGCAAGTTTAAACCGGAGGGAAAGTTTGATGACCCCGGGTGCAAGTTTATACCGATGGGAAAGTGTGATGACTCCAGGCACAAGTTCATACCGGAGGAAAAGTGTGTTGATTCCGGGTGCAAGTTTATACCCGAAAGGTAAACGTGATGGCCGTTACTTGAGGCCCACGGGTGCTTGTTGAGACCCGATCATATTAGAATAATTAGGGCGCTACTTGAGGCCCACGGGTGGTTGCTGAGACCCGAGTCATGAAGTTAAGTGGGGTGCTACTTGAGGCCTACGAGTGCTTGTTGAGACCCGAGCTGTGAAGTTAAGTGGGGCGCTAGTTGAGGCCCATGATTGTTGGGTGCTCGTTGAGACCCATAAGTGAGGGCGATATTGGATGCTTATTGAGATCCGTGAAAAGACATTTGCCTTCTCCGTGCCCCTCTAAAGTCCACCTAAGCCAAGGTACTGGATCTACCTATACAGGATTATACCCAATCTAAGTACGGGGTGTTGGGCGATTTTTGAGGACCAACACCGGGATTTCATGAATTCTCTTTATGGCTTGGTATTTTCGTGGCATAACAAAATAGATAAGCGGTATTCTTATTGTATTATGGAATGATTTTTCTAATTTATGATCTGGTATTTTCATTTACAATCAGGATTACCAAGTGATGGTACAACGACATGGATTTCATTTTTTAAGATAAGATATTTTCATTTACGACCAAGATGATCAAATGATTGTCTTATGGCGTGGACTTTACTAAATTTTATTTATTATTGGGGACTCTCAGTTATGACCCAAAACAACAAGGAATGTTTTATTTTTTGTGTTCAGAAAAGCATAATTATTATATGAGAAATTGTGAAGTAGTTTATTCAAGCATATCAAGATACTTTCACATAACATGAGTCTTATCGATTCTTGGAAACTATCAGAAATTTTAAAGACAACATATGAAACAAAAAGTCATCGAAGACTTTTATAGAGTTCATAGATGGAGATTTAGGAGAATTATAATGTCAGGTTCAGTTATAAGAAGATAATATCTCCACTCATTATTTTAGAAGTATATATGAATTTTCATGAGATGATGGTATTCATTCATTAATATTTATTTATTTGAGATATGCGATACTACTGTTGTGAGTTTATTGCAACAATAATCTCAGGGTAAATTTATGATTTGTGTACTCGAATATTTCGACTACGCAAATCAGAGGACTTCTGATATCACCCTGAGAAATTTATTATTCGATGACAAATATATTTCTATATAGTCATTCCCAAGTCGAGAAATGAAGCAGATCGAGATATTTTGATGATTGACATTGTTTATAGCTTATCGTGGTATTTGGATTGGGATGCTTATTTACTGGACCCATTGTGCCTAATTTAGAGATTAATGGGTCATTATTTATTGTACTCCATTATTGGTGGGCCTAGTGAGTTATTGGGCTGGACAAATCACCTATATAAATATGATTAAAGTGTTAAGAAGAGGCTTGAATTCTTGACCTAAGGAGGAGGCCGCTATTCTTTTCTTTTTCGCCCAGGAAACCTACGACTACGGCCATCAAAACATGATCTTTTTTCTTTGGTTTTCTACGTCATGTTCTCCTATTGTAAATCTACGAACTTGACGTTTAAAGTGGATTCAAAGGCTTCGGCCAGGTGGTTTTTTATCCTTTTTTACAGAAATGTTTTCCACCTACAAAAATCGTGTCTTTTTACTTCTTGCTTTCGACCCCTACCGATAAAAGGGTGCCTAAATTTTGTTATGGCTGATTTTTAGCAGCGATAACAACGACAATAACTGCCTTTCCAAAAATCCGCGATAATTTTCCAAACGTTAAAAATTCGCGACAATTTTCAATGCTCAAATTTTCGCAAAAATTTCCATCTTTTGCGACAATTTCCGGATTTCGTGGCTTAACGATAATTAACTCGTTTTTGGGCCTCCCCACCCCTATTTATAGACATCTTAACTTTTCTAATTCGCACTTTAACCCTTCCTTCTTTTCATTTTGACCATTCTTTTATCTTTTCTTTACTTTTCTATTTTTCGTTTCCTTTTTCGTTCTTTCATTCCCGTATCCTTCGTTATTCCTTGTATAGATTTTTACCGCTACATTCCCTACTATTTGTTCTATCATACCTTTTTCCTAGCTATTACATCATTCCCCACTTATTTTGAGTTTCGTCCTGAAACTCGTGCGTGCCAATCTTCCATTTAGTCTGGTGCTCTCTGTCTAATCTCTCGTTCCGTTTCCCATGTAGCTTCTCTCTCTCCTTGATTGGACCATTGTACTTTCACCATGGGAATTTGTATGTTTCTGAGCCTTCTTTCCTCTTTGCCTAGGATCTTTACTGGACCTTCCTCGTACGTTAGTTCCGGGGTTATCTCTATGGGTTCCCCCACACATTCTTGAATTCCTTCAGTTACCCTCCACCTCAGTTGGGATACATGGAACACGTTGTGTATCCCCCCCATCTCTTCCGGAAGCCTCAGCTGATATGCTAGGTTTCCGATTCTTCGTTCCACCTCGTATGGTCCGATATACCGGGGACTCAGCTTCCCTGTCCTTGTGGTCCTTAGCACCCCCTTCATCGGTGATATCTTTAGGTAGGCGTGATCTCCAACTTTTAACTCTAAGGGTCTCCATTTTGTGTATGTCCAACATTTGTATCGGTCATGTGCCGCCTTAATGTTCTTTCGTACCACGGCCACCTTTTCAATGGTGACTTCCACCAATTCTGTTCCCGTGGTCTTTCTCTCTCCCACCTCATCCCAGCATAGCGGTCTACAACACTTCCTCATGTACAATGCCTCATATGGGGTCATACCAATGCTGCTCTGAAAGCTATTATTGTACGCAAATTCTACTAGCGGTAGGAAATCCTCCCAACCTCCCTTAAACTCCAACACACATGCCCGTAACATATCCTAAATAATTTGGTTGGTTCTCTCGGTCTGACCATCCGTCTGTGGGTGATAGGCTGTGCTCATGGTTAACTGGGTTCCGAGTGATTTCTGTTAACTTTGCCAAAATCTAGACGTGAATCTCGGGTCTCTATCTGAGACGATGTTTACTAGAACTCCATGTAACTTGACTATGTTATCCACATATATTCTGGCTAGACTGTCTACTCCGTATGTTGTCTTGACTGCTAAGAAATGAGCCGCCTTTGTAAGACGGTCAACCACTACCCATATCGCGTCGTTCTTCCGTGGGCTCTTGGGTAATACTACCACAAAGTCCATGCCGATGCTATCCCATTTCCACTCTGGAATCTCTAACGGTTGTAGCTCGCCTCCCGAGCGTTGGTGTTTGGCCTTAACTCGTTGGCAATTTTCGCATTTGTCCACAAAGTTTGCGATCTCATTTTTCATTCCATTCCACCACCAGTGCGTCTTTAGGTCCTGATACATCTTAGTACTTCCTGGGTGAACTAAGAAAGCCGAACTATGTGCTTCTGCCATAATCTTCTTCCTTAGCTCTGGCCTGTTTGGTACCCATATCCGTTCATTCATTCGGATTAGCCCATCGCTTCCTTTGTTTATCTCTGATTTATCGGTTCTGTTTCCCACTTTTCACGTTACGGGTTTCTCGGGGTCTGATATCTGTGCTTCTAGTACCTCCTCCAGTATCCCTGCTTCGTGGTAACAGTCCCTAACATGACTGTGGTCGACTGTACCACTTCCAGTTGTAGGTTCTCCATTTCCCTTACCAACGTGTTTGCTAGCACGCCATGAGTGTTCCTGCTCAGTGCATCGGCTACCTGGTTTGCCTTTCCGGGGTGGTACTGAATGTCGAGGTCGTAATCCTTTATCAGTTCCAACCATCTCCGTTGTCTCATGTTAAGCTCCCTCTGGGTGAATAGGTACTTCAAACTCTTGTGGTCGGTGAATATCTCGCACTTCACACCGTACAGATAATGTCTCTAAATCTTGAGTGTGAATACCACCGCGGCTAATTCTAAATCGTGTGTCAGATCGTTCAACTCGTGTATCTTCAGTTGACGAGATGCATATGCTATAACTTTCCCTCCCTGCATCAGTACACACCCGAGTCCTTCCTTCGATGCGTCGTTGTATACTATGAAGTCATGTCCTGGTGTGGGTAATACCAGTATTGGTGCAGATGTCAATTTCGTTTTGAGACATTCAAAACTCTCTTCACATTTCTCATCCCATGTATACCTCGTTTCCTTTCGGGTCAAATTTGTCAACGGTTTAGCAATCCTTGTGAACCCCTCAATGAATTTCCGATAGTACCCGGCTAATCTTAAGAAGCTCCTCACTTCTCGAGCATTTGTCGGTCTGGGCCAATTCACTGTCTCTATCTTTGTTGGATCTACCGTCACCCCTCCTGCTGATATCACGTGTCCTAGAAAAGCTAAGTTGTCCATCCAGAATTCACACTTGCTGTATTTGGCATACAACTTCTCTTGTCTGAGAGTCTGTAATACTATTCTTAGATGTTGCTCCTGCTGATATCACGTGTCCTAGAAAAGCTAAGTTGTTCATCCAGAATTCACACTTGCTGTATTTGGCATACAACTTCTCTTGTCTGAGAGTCTGTAATACTATTCTTAGATGTTGCTCGTGTTCCTCCCGGTTGCGAGAGTAAACTAGGATGTTGTCAATGAACACCACCACGAACTTGTCTAGGTACTGATGAAATACCCTTTTCATCAAATCCATGAAAACTGCTGGGGCATTAGTCAATCCAAACGGTACTACCGTGCATTCGTAATGGCCATACCTCGTTTGAATGGATGTCTTCGGTATATCTCCTTCTCTTACTCGGACCTGATGATTCCCTGACCTCAAGTCTAATTTTGAGAACACATTCGCGCCTTGTAACTGATGAAACAAATCGTCGATTCTAGGCAACAAATACTTGTTCTTTATCGTGACCTTGTTTAACTCCCGGTAGTCGTAATACAGTCTTAACTCGCTGCTTTTCTTTCTAACAAATAACACCGGTGCTCCCCAAGGGGAGTTGCTTGGCCTAATAAATCATTTTTCCAATAGCGACTCAATCTGTTGTTTCAGTTCCTGCATTTCTCTGGGTGCCATTCGGTATGGAGTCTTGGAGATCGGTTGTGTTCCAGGGAGTAGTTCTATTTCATTTCCACTTCTCTCTAAGGCGGTTGACCCGGTAGCTCGTCGGGAAATACATCACTGTATTCACAAACCACTGGAACAGACTTCAATGGTGTCCCTTCCTTCTCCGTCGTGACAAATGCTAGCCAGTTCGATCGATCCTTATATTCCTTATGCTCACTCATAATCGGTTTTCCGACCATGTCCTTTCTCCCTTCCCGTGGCGTACTAAAAGTGATCGTACGCTCCCGACATCTCACCTGCACATCGTACCTAGATAACCAATCCATTCCTAGTATGGCATCGAATCTCATATCCCCTAACTAAATCAAATCTTACTCTGTTCGCATTGTGTCCACTTCCACCGTGCATCCTTTATAGATTTTATTTGCCTCTATGGCTTCGGATCCCGGTGTTTTTACTTTGATTTTAGCGCTACTTCCCATTATCCCAAACCGTTTCGCTAAGTTCTCCGACACAAACGAATGTGTCGCCCCACAGTCAAATAATACGAAAGTTGTAAATCCGTTAATAAGTAGTGTACCTGCCACAACGTCTTCAGCCTCCGAGACCTGTTCCTTGTTCACAGCGAACACTAGAGCATTTCCAGTAATCCTTTCCCTTGCCCTGTTTTCGGTTACCCCGGTTTTGATCCTCCTCCTCTTCGGGCATTCTTTGGCAAAGTGTCCTTCCTGGCCGCACTTGAAACAACTGTTGGATCTTGCTCGGCATTCTCCAAAATGGTTCTTCCCGCATTTGGCGCACGCGGGCCTGATCGGGGGTCCTTATGCCGATCCGAAACTCTCTGTAGTGATCTTTCCTTTCCACTCTCCCTGTCCCTGAACTTCGTTCCTCACAGAGCTTCTGGTGCGTTCCTTATCCATTCTCCGCAATCCTCCATCCACTCGGACTGCCACCGCCACTAAACTCAAAAATTCTTCGTCGTCGCGGCCATACATAGTAAGTTTCACCTTTTCATACAGCCCTTCTGTAAAGCGGTGCATCTTTTCATGTTCACTCCCCATGATCTCGGGGGCGTACCTACCTAGTTCTATGAATTCTTGAATGTACTCCATTACGGGGCGGTTTCCTTGAGTTAATCTGTCAAATTCGGCCCTCTTATCTTTCTTAAGTTCCTTCGGCACGTAATAATCCAAGAAAACATTCTTAAACTTCTCCCAAGAGATGGGTCCATCCTTCAGCAATGAGGCCGACACGCTTCCCCACCATCGGGCAGTGCTACCGTCAAACCATAGCGGGGCCAATCCTGCCCTAAGCTCCTCTGGGGCTTCGATCCGCTCGAACTTCTCCTCAAGGCGAATAATCCACGCCTCTGCGTCCCACATCTTATCCCCCGTGAAACTGTTCATCACAGCCTTCTTTAATGCCTCGTTGTAGTACATTCTACCCTTTTCGGGTCTTGACACGGTTTCCATTTGAACGGAGTTTCCCCTCTCCGTCTGTCCCTATCTTATTGCACTAACTAGGGAACTCGCCATGGTTTGGAACAGATCCCTGAGACTTTCTTGGCTAAACGTGAGAGGCGTCGACGAATCCGCAACCGGAGTCTCTGTCGCCGGTGCCTGTACTGATGCATTGCTATCCTCCTCTCGGTTTCCATGCGCTCTCGTCCTAGGAGCCATTCATACATTAAGTTTTTGTTACGTCTATGCCTACTCATGTCATCTGTTACATTCTATGCCCATCCCTTCCTATAGTCGGTTGTCCTCCTATGAGTTTCCTAGACTCTTCTACGTAGGACGGCACCTTTACCGGTTTAGTAACGATGTTACGCTCTGATACCATTTTGTAACAACCCTAATTCGGGCCTAGCTGTTTTGATTAAACGTGCTAAATAAAACGAAACTTTCGAATGTAAACTTAAAACATAGTTCAAAAACATTAAAGTTTAACAACATAATTTAGAGTGTTCTCAAAAGACCGGACTCTATCACCGGACAACGGACAACCTCCTTCCCATGCGTCTCTCATACCTCGTCCGCGTCACCTACAAAATCTGTAAAACGGTCACAATTTATTAAAGGAAACTTCACACACGCTACACATTATCTTTTCATTTCTTAATTAAACCGTACACACATGCGTGAATCATTTCTTTTAACCGTTTTCTTATTTCCTTCTTCTTTTACCCTTATCATTCCCCTCATACTTTAACTTTACTGTTGCCGAGAGTAACATGATCGGTACATGTCCCACCCAAGCCAACCGTTAGCTGTTGGATGACTCGACGGGCCATATGCTTCCCTTCCCCGGGTGGGTACTTAAGCGCTACCCCTTTTTCCACCTGGATCCGTTCTGCCCTTTTCGTACGTATCTTTCCATCTTTGGAACTTATCGTTCCCTTCATCAGACATGCCCTTCCTTTGGTGAATCGTGTACTAGGCACGATGCCGGGTTCGGTAGGATGGTCCATCCTTCCTCACCCCGAGTCTTATTAACATTTATTTCATTCATTCGTATCTTTTTCTTTCTTCATTAATGACTCAATCCCATTCCCTAAGTCTCAACCTTCTCTTACTACATTGTGTTCACTCCGCTTACCGTTTGCTTTCGCTTGTTATAATCTTCCCGTGCTTCCCTGCATTTCGTAACAGATCTTAGTTACTCGAATTCCGACGTGATTATCTTATTGTTAGCTATGTGATTACCGTAGACCCTATGTGTCCTTTTCCTCCCAAGATTCGACGTTGAGACGCAACGAAAACACTCAAACTTAGTATTTCCGCGATAATTCACTTCTTCCTTAAAATTTGCGATAATTTTGTGCTAGAGTTAAGATCCGCGATAATTTTGTGCTAGAGCTAAGATCCGCACAATTTTACACTTCAAGCATTTTCGCGACAATTTTGTTTTTCACCCATTTCCACGATAATTTTGCCCTTAATCATTTTCGCGACAATTTTTCAAAGAATCATTTTCGCGACAATAATTGTCTTTCCAAAAATCCGCGATAATTTTCCAAACGTTAAAAATTCGCGACAATTTTCAATGCTCAAATTTTCGCGACAATTTCCTTCTTTCGCGACATTTTCGGATTTTCGTGGCTTAATGATAATTAACTCGTTTTTGGGCCTCACCACCCCTATTTATAGACATCTTAACTTTTCTAATTTGCACTTTAACCCCTCATTCTTTTAATTTGACCCTTCCTTTATCTTTTCTTTACTTTTCTATTTTTCGTTTCCTTTTTCGTTCTTTCATTCCTGTATCTTTCGTTATTCATTGTCTAGATTTTTACCGCTACATTCCCTACTATTTGTTACATCATACCTTTTTCCTGGCTATTACAGTATATTTTTTGAATGGACTGTGAGCGGTGAGCTAATGTCAACAAAGGTTGCTTATGATACATGCAGCGCCAACAAGACTTTTAGATGATAAAACTCTCTTTTAGGGGCTCGATGACGAATAATGAAATTATTATAAAATTATGATATGATTTTGTAAATTTGATATTATTCCCTCTTCCCTATAAAAAAGAATTAAGTGAAGAAAAGAGGACAAGCTTGAAGTCCCTATGTTCTAAATTTTATGATCTTCCCAAGCGTTATAGAATTATGTTTCTGCTTAAATTTGTAGTTTGATACCCTATATTCTCTTATAGTGATTTGTTTAATGAGTTTGGTGCTCCAAGAGTTTTTTTCTCGGATCTCGAATATCCCACATAAATATCTCATATTTTCCTACGACTACTGATTACTAGAGGTTCTCATAAAATAAAAATAACAAATCTTATAGAATTAATCTTTTCTCCCCGTAACACTAGGTAATGCGCAAACCACATCACGGTTTTAGGCAAGCATTTGTGATTATTAAAACAACAATGTTGACAGAGGAAAAATAAGCTAAGGCTAAGTAAATTCAGAAGAAGTGAATCAATATAAACAACCTTGTGAGACTGTTTTGCGGGTTCTATGACGCAACTTTTATGAGAAGAAGTAGATTTACCGAAAGCGATTATGTCCAAGAAGCTCATTGAGCTTATGAAAATGCAAACAAAACGTATGAAAGAATATCGGATAAAATTATTCCTATGAGCATTGCTGGAGAGTCATGAGAAACGAGGCAAACTGGACATATTCAATCGATCGCAGAGCAAATAGCACATATACTGGCAGAGCAAGCAGTTAGGGAACACAACCTTCAGAAAACGAACAACACATTGACCGCAATGTTGCAAAGCGACGTGAAAGGGAATAGGCTGCCACAAACAGCGAGTCGTCAGTTCATGGTGAACGTCGAGAAAGAAATCAAACAGTCGTCAATCAAGTAGCCCAATAGCATACAACGATAGGTGATCTACAACATGAATTGCAAACTTACAACGTCAAATGGCAATGTTCAATGAGATACAATTAATGATGATTAACTCATATACAATAAATCATGATCAACGATATTTATATAGTAGCACCATGACCAAATTGTTCCAAGTTTCAGAAAATGGATCTATATCTCCATCGGTCATCTTCGGTAGTAATGCAAATTAGTCACATAATGATAGTATTGAACAATATCCAAATTCGACTAATTAATCAAGTACTACATGTTATGTTATTTCTTATTTTATCAAATTTAGTTATTTAATCGTATTTCTTTTCAGTGTTTTATTATAATAATTTTTAATTATTATTTTTAAAATTTTTATAATAAGATTTGTTTTGTAATCCTAATATATTAATTTGTATATTTGTTACTATTAATAAATTATGATTCTAAAATATATTTTATTAAATAATTAAAATAAAATAACAAATATTGGCCCAAGAAGAGAGAATTCCAACATTGCAACCAAACAATAATTTGGCCTCCATGCTTTGCCAGATGGATCCCAAGATCTTATTTCCATACGGTCTCGGGCATCGATGGGTAGGATCTAACTCAATAAATACTTATGGTGTCCATCATCGAGATCTAAATAACATGTGTTGATATATAAATAAATTTAGTTTAAATTATATCATTATACGCAAAGCATTGGCAATATTTGCAAGATATTATTATTTATGAAACTTGATAAATTTACGAAATATTTACTAATTTATATATTAATTAATAATTCATTTAATTTATAAATAAAAACATGCAAATAATATATTTGAGATGGTGAGCAAGTCCTGCAAAAGGCCTATTCAATGTTGGGCTTATTCACATGGCTTGGGCCACATTGTAGGCCCATTGCTAAGCTTGCCGTCGGTTGTTGTAAATCTAATACTGCAACCTTTTCTTATCCCATTTATAAAGGTTTCCTTTTATTATATGGTTTTATTAAATTTTAATTAAATTTTAGTGTGATACCAATATAATATAAAATTTTTGTCAGGCTTCTATTATTTAAATTTTAAATATAACAATAAAGTGATATTAATATTTCTATTTGTTTCAATGCTAATTTAATAGTCGGTTGTTAACTATTAGTAGTATTTCAATGCTAATTTAATGTTATGAACATCCAAATTCAAAATACTATATCATTTAAATTTATTGAATAAGTGTCAAACGTGAATAATTTTAAAATAGATGGATAAATAATTAATCATTTTTCTTGTGGATTTTTATAATATTTTTATTATCAAAAAGATATACCAACAAATGATACAAACGTTTCGATAATATTCAAAATAACTAGTAATCCAAATCCAAATTTTTCTTTTAGAGTTACATATTGCAATATCAGTTTATTTATTATAACTATTCTATATAGACAGTGGAAAAAGTTTTTTTGTAATATTTCATTTTCATATGATTTTCATCTATTGATTGAATAATCCGTTTATTTATATATAGATTCAAAGTATTTTGTCATAATCCATTTTAATATGAATAGTATTAGGATGAAATTATATGACATAAACCATAATAATAATATGTTGGTATTAAGTTCAGTCCATAACAACCTTTGATTATGACAATCTAACTCGTAAACTTATATGACAACTATTCTTAAAATAAATCATTAATACAAATTATTTCTTAAAAGTGCTTTCGTAACTATGTTAAACGGACACCGCCACGATACCACGGAGACTCGATAACTCGGATTCGAATTTGTTTAAAGAGTCCGACTCGGGATATTATTAATAATTTTATTAATAAAAATTAAAATTACAAATATTACCAAAAAAAATTAATATAACTCGAATCATCTATAGTGGTAATAATTAGCCATAATTTTTAGTAATAAAATTTTACTTACAATTTACCTATCAACAATACAAAATTGATGAAACTAAATTAAATAAAAGAAACCTACAATAAATCATATACAGAATCAATTAATCAAATTGACAAGGTGATTGGGAAGTGCGGGTTATAACAATGGGTATGGGTTGGGGACTGCGGCTGGATGGGAGGCCACCGACTGCTCGCTGTTCGTTGGGCTACGGCTGCGGTCAGGTGGAGGAAAGCAATGTTCGTAGTATATTCTCATTTCTTTTTCTTGTTTGCTCTCGTTGTTGCCGCCATCTGATTCCGTAGAGCTTCGCTGCACATCTACTGAATGAGTGAATCGCCCCCAGAGAACGGTTTTCTGTCCGATCCACCGCAGCAGCTGCTTGAGAGACTCAAAGATTACGGTCAAGATCATGTTTTTTCCCGTTGGGACGAGCTATCTTCCAATGAACGCGAGATTCTCGTCAATGATATCAATGTATTGCCATTACCCATAAAGATCTTTTATTTTTTACTGATTGGATCACCTACGAAATGTTGTGGTTCGTGTTTGTTTTTTTCTGCTACCCATTTTAATTGCACTTGTTTTGTAATGTTGAAATCTTGTGCGTTTTCTGAGAATGTGTTTGACATTGGGGATCATTGTTTTCTACCATATCTTTTGTATTTTCCCTTATAGAAATGTTTTAGATTCTTATAATCGAATACTTGATTGAGCTTATGTGTACCTTTTAAATTATGTTATCTAGGTTAACAAATACCCTTTTGCAGAGCATAGATCTTCCGAGGATTGATCGCATTATTCGATGCTCATTTAGTTCGCAAGGTTCATATTTATGTTCAAGTGCATTAGGTTTCATTAAGCTTTAGATCCAAAACTAGCAGCATATGTTCAGGTATTTCTGCTGCGTCAGTGGAGCCTGTTCTAGAGAGCAACGTGTCAACAGTGGATAAGCGTACTATGGAAGAAAGAGAAATATGGTGGAAGATGGGAATGAAGGCAATTTATGAAGGAAAGTTGGCTGTACTACTTCTGTCTGGTGGGCAGATTCGTAATTAGTCCTTCATTATCCTTACAGAACGAGGTTTGAAAAATAAGTCCTGAAGTGAATTATAACATGTTTTTTGTTGTTTACTTGTTGATAATGTCAGCTTTATACCTTATTCGACTATAGATATACAAAATGTCATCAGTCGTAATGTTGGTTTTAGTTTTAAGGGTCTACTACAACTTTCCGCATTGAGCAGCCTGCAACATTATTCATTTGAGTCTGATGTTATGCGTACTCTTTTTATGCTTTAATTGCCTAAACATTAGAAAAATAACTAATGTAGAATGATTTCTATTATTAGATTTTTTTTTCATTTGAGCTTCATTGTTATCTCAATAAAAATTCTCTACTAAGTATTCTCTATTTTGAATCTTTTTAATGTAGGGCACTCGCCTGGGAAGTTCAGATCCAAAAGGTTGTTTCAGTAAGTATCAATGTTCCCTTTACAAAATGTGAACATGAAGGTGGAATTTGATGTTTTAGTTAGGACCGCCTATTGAAATATGAAAGAGCACAATGGTAGATGCAGTATTTCTATCTTTATTCGTAGGAGATTCTCCAAGGATTTTGTGTTTCTTTTTATCTCCTTCACTTGCATGATAATACTCTTTGATCTAATTTTTCGAAACATAATCTTTTAAGATTTCTAATTGTTCTTTTCTAATTGAAAGTCCATATATTAATTATGTACCTTAAACTCTTCATTCTTATTTTCAGATATTGGACTTCCATCTGGTAAATCACTTTTTCAGTTTCAATCTGAAAGAATTTTGTGTGTTCAAAGATTGGCTACTCAGACTTTAGGTGAAGACAAGTATTATACATCATGACATGAATTCGGTATTTAGTACTCTAGTTCTTAATCATTTTCAATCTGCAAAGCTAATCAGTTGGTTGGTTATTCTTAGGTTCTGCAAATGCTAAACCTATACAGTGGTACATAATGACTAGCCCATTCACTGATGAGTCTACACGAAAATTCTTCAAAAGCCATAAATATTTTGGCCTTGAACAAGAACAAGTCAAATACATGAATAAAATAATAGGTCACCTTCTTCCAGCAGGGCACTATTCCATGTGTCTCTAGGGATGGTAGATTTATATTGGAAGCTCCCTATAGAGTAGGATATCTTCTTTGTTACTCGCATATAGACAAACTAAATGGAGATATCTTTTACTTATTCGATATCTAGAAATGCATGATATGTCAGGCTATTTTTTGTAAGATCGAAAAGAAAAATCACCCCGTATCATGTTTTTCATTGTCTTAAGGTGTCTAAATCTCGTGATGGGAATGGAGGAGTCTATTTAGGTAAACTGAATCGTATTCCTGTGTAACCTGTGTTCATTCTTATTGCGCTTATTGTTTATTTTTTCACAGCTTTGAAATCTTCAAGGTTGCTGGAAATCATGTCAAGGAGAGGCATTAAATACTTGGATTGTTATGGAGTTGACAATGCTTTGGTCAGCTTGTTTTTCACTTTCATATTCTCGTCAATATATTTTTAACATTCATTACAAAAGAAAGTTCTTTCGAATAGGTACGTGTTGCAGATCAGACTTTCCTTGGGTATTTTATCGAAACAGTCTCGGCTGCTGCTGCAAAAGTTGTAAAGAAGGTGCATAAATTCTGCATTTTCTAGTTACATTTCCATATAGTACCTGTATTCATTAGTTTTCTAGCTTTTCCTAATCCGTGAATCGAATTTTAGTTATACCCGCAAGAGAAGGTCGGTGTGTTTGTTCAACGAGGAAAGGGTGGCCCTCTATCGGTTGTCGAATATAGTGAACTGGACTCATCTCTGGCCTGTGGTGTCAATCAGGAAACTGGACGGCTTCGTTTTTGTTGGAGTAATGTATTCCTCTTTACTCTTTCCTATTTTTCTTAATCAGTCACATTTTAGCTTCATAATTCAACTATTTGTAAATCTTAATACATTTTCAGGTCTGCCTCCATATGTTCACATTAGATTTTGCAATCCAAGTAGCAAATGGGCTCGAAAACGATAGCACGTACGCTTGTCTCCTTTGCGGGTGGACCAACGTCTCGTATGTTATCTTATTTATGTTCCATTATCTGTATCTGCAGCTATCATTTGGCTGAAAAGAATATACCTTCAATTCATGGACACACCATGGGTTACAAACTTGAGCAGTTCATATTTGATGCATTTCCGTATGCATCTTCAATGTCTCTTTTCGAGGTACATTTCTTCTACCTCGATACCACAGACATTGTTTTGATGTGGATTTTCCATGTCATAACTCCATAGGTTCTACGTGAAGATGAATTTGCACCAGTAAAGAATGCAAATGGATCAAAGTTCGACACTCCCGAGAGTTCCCGATTGCTTGTTCTTCGGCTTCATACTTGTTGGATGGTAGCTGCTGGAGGCTTTGTCAATCATTCGGTCCCTTTATATGCAACTGGTAAACTTATTCTACAATTTTCTGTATATTGTTTTTCGAAGAACGAATCGGGATGTATTTGATGCATCTTAGGTGTGGAAGTTTCACCCTTATGTTCTTATGCCGGAGAAAACCTGGAGGCTATCTGTCGTAGGAGAAGCTTCCATGCTCCTTGTGAGATTTCATATTAATGTAAGAATTGTATCCTTTTTTTGTAAAATTTGTGTATGTAACTATGAAAATATTTATAATTGGTCACAAATAACTCATAATAATTTTTCATTGATTTCCAACTTGCATACCCATATTTCACATATTTTAACCTCCAACGAGTTTTATCTATCGTTTTAGATAAATCTTCTCATTAGAAGTGTAACTCTACTATAAATATGAGTATCTTCCAACGAGTTTTATGGATCGTTTTAGATCAATCTTACATTGGCTATACATGTTATAATATGTTATATATATTAAAAGTCAAAGCCTAATGTTTTGTTGGTACATAGGATATAGATGTAAACATTAAGCTATACTCATATTTACAATAGAGATATAGCTCAAATATGTAAGAGGTTCTAATTTTTATAATGAGAAGCATATGGGCATACCTATCTTCTAAGATAGTATCAAACTATATATAGCAGATTTTGAACTATGTATGGGTACCGTTATAGCTTCCGACATACTCATATTTACAATAGAGTTATAGCTCTAATATGTAAGAGGTTCTAAATATTATAATGAAAGAATATGGACATACCTAGTTTCTAAGATAGTATCAAACCATATATACAGAAATAGTCTCGATCGAGCAGACAACCCTTCAAATAAAGATGTATCTTCAACTTGGCTAATTCCTTGATCGGGCCCATAATGGGACTTAAACGAAACAATCCATCCAACACATATATTATCCCAATCATCAGTAATTAGTTCCCTAAATAAGAGAGACTATTATCCATTTAAGTAAGTCTTTGATCGGATAATTGGAACCTCTTGACTAAACAATAGATTGATATGTATAGGAGTATTAGATAGTCATGTTCCCAATGGTTCGCCATGAAGATAATATACATCCAAACGGGGTCTCATTTATACCCACAACTATTCAAGAATGAGGCGATCCTTCGGAGCGAGCTATCAATCATACATTCGTTTTCAAAACTTTGGATCTAGGATTTTCCTTACTAAGACATGATCTTACGGGTTCTTCTTCATGTGTGTTTTAGGTGTAGGAAATTCGTCGACCGTCACATCCGAAGAGGTGTCTTAGCGGATGTCATAAGTCCATGGGCGATCTATGAAGAAAACGCCTCCTTATCTTTTGAAAACTATTTTGTGCTAAGGATGTATTTTGATGACACCCGAAATCCTTATTCAATTACTTTTCAAGTCCCCTAAGACACTAACAAGAATAATAGTGAATAGAAAAGAAAGAGGGGTTTAGAACGTGATGTGTCAGAAATGACCCTTGGCACCTTAGGTCGGATTCCTCGTCGAGGGTCAGTCGATTGGAACTAAAAGAGGCCAGCTCACGTACCGGACCCTCACCTGTCGTCCTCGACCCTTGAGGAGAATCTAGTACCGACCACATGCTTGAGTTGACCCCTGGTCGAACCAATCCTGATCAAGGGGGTCGAAATAGGCTGCATGGTCAGGCTGTGCCGTAAGCGAAAAGAGCACCGCCGACCGTTCCGAGCCTCATGATGGGGTGTCACACGAAAATACCCTAGAATATCAATCCCCCATCAGTCGAATGGACACGGGAGCGGGGTTGATCACGTCTAAAAATATTCTGGGTATTTACTTTTAGATGAGTCAATTTTTAATTACTCGAAATTAATGTGTTATGAGGACACGAGCGATATAAGAGGTTGGACCCACAATGTGTGAGCTTACGTCCTCGGGAGAGCGAAGCTCTACCTTGGTTTTCACTATAATATTCAACAAATACAAATACAATGATGTGACAACAATAGCCGAGATGAAAACGTCTCGAAAAGCGATCGAAAACACTCCGTTGCACCGGAAAGAAGACCAGACGCGAGATGTGGTCTGTAACACGCGACTACCAGCGATTACTCGCGACTACAACAGTGCAGCGACAATAACTAGCGGCAACGTGCAATAAGTCGCGATTGGAACAGTGCAGATACAATAACTCGCGGCTACGTGCAATAAGTCGCGATTGGAACGGTGCATATACCATAACTCGCGGCCACGTGCGATAAGTCGCGATTGGAACAGTGCAGATACAATAACTCGCGGCCACGTGCGATAAGTCGCGAGTTTGCAGTGCAGGAAAATGAAGTCTTGCCTTGGGGAGCGTGCTAACTGTCTGAACCTGTTCAAATGCACTGGGGCTTGCATTTATAGAGGAATCCAGCCCAACTTCGCTTACCTGAACCCATAAGCCCAGTTTGCTTCACTTAGCCCAAACCACTTATATAATCTCCAATTATAATATAATAAATGTCATGCTGGTACCGAAGTTTCGGGAACCAATCCCGATCAAGATATTAGTAGGAAACACGATGAGAAAATACCGGAAAACCTCGTAAATTAGTTTTTTGCCTCCAAGCAGTGAATACTCAGCCACATAACATCGTTGCACCCGACCGGTGTGCTTCCGGGTGGCAAATTACGAAAATACCCCTGGCCCCGTCTGGGACCGAGATGACCCGAAACATTCCAAAACGCCTACAAAAACTTTATACGGCCCCAGCGAGCCTGAATTACGAGAATACCTCTCCGGGAATGCCTTGTGATTAAATATGAAAATACCGAAAATAATATATAACCGCGTCGGACGAGCCCCCGGGTAAGGATAAACACAAGAGAATATACCCGGGTAATATCATGAGTGATCGAAAGCAAGGTCCCCGGCTGCTGAGGGACCGAAGCATGATACTAAGAGGCACACCGCTTAGTGAAATCCTTAGCATCCTTTAATAACGTAGGTAAGAAATATCCTACCCTAATGATGTGATAGTAATGCGATCGGGCACCCGAGTGTAATCCACATACACCTTCATGTACGCTGATCAGATTTGCTCTAGCTTCCACGGAGGCCAAGCATTTGAAGATAGGTCCCTTGAAACTTCTCTTATAGAAGTATCCCCCATCAAGTATGTATATTTTGGCTTGAAATTCAATCTTCCTAGCTTTGGAGGGGTACTCGAGGAGAGATCCATCCGTTATGTACATGAATATTGGGTCTATCCACATTGGTTCCACTTGAAGGTAGAGGTTTTCAATGTGCAAGCCTTGAAGTTCGAAGGACAGAGCCCGGATTTTCTCAAGTAACTGCTCTTCGACCGGGATGTCAATTGCGATCCTGAATATGGACCGATACAGTTCTCGGCCCAATGTTGGTCAGGCTTTCTGCTAATCAGGCCAATTCATCAGCAGTCTTATTTTGTTGACAAGGGACATGACCCAGCGAGAATTCAAAAAATTTATTAGATAGTTCCATCACCTATGCCAGGAAAAGTTTCATCATTGGTTCATGTGCTTCGAACCGCCATGCATATTGTTCCACAACCAACTTAGAGTCAGAAAACACCCGAACCTTGGCCAATCCCATCTCATGCGCCAAGTTCATGCCAAATAGTAGGGCTTCGTACTCCCCAACATTGTTGGTACTAGGAAATCGATATTTGACAGCCGAGTGTATGACCTCCCTTGTGCGGTAGTGAAGGTGATACCAGCTCCACATCCTCCTAGGGTGGAGCCGCCAACGTGAATTTTCCATCGGTCCTCATCTTGGTTAGTGTAAGAGGACGGTTGGTATTGATGCCAATCGGTCAAGACGAACGAGCATGCAATGTTGACGGTGATAAGGAATCGTTACGAGGATATGAGATTGAGGAAATTGGTGGAGGATCTAACTGAGACATTGCGGGACCAATATTTTTTTGTGTCTTAGAATATTTTTTTTGTGTTTTCTTGATGAGTCAAATTTTTTTTAGGACACAAGAAAATACGAGGTTAGGCCAACAATGTTTAGGCTTATGTCCTGGACAGAGCTAATCTCTACATGTGTGTTTCACTATGATAGAATGTTCACAAAAACAAAATATATAGACTTTCTAATCAAATGAGTGATGTAGTCTCCATCCAGGGCGAGAAATGAGTTCAATATTGAAAACCGGGACGAAAACGCAGAAACCACTATTCATTGGAAAATTCACTGCGGATTTGATCTTTTTAGTGCAAATTCACCGTGGATATTTGCACTAGTCAGATTTCTGATCGATTTTTTTATCTGCAACACTATTCAACACACAAATTCACCGCGGATTTCAACATTTGAACAGATTTCTGATGGAATTTTATTCCGCAATACTATTCACCACACAAATTCACCGCAGATTTGAATCTCATTGCAAATTCACCGGGGATTTTTTATCGTGATACGTTTCTCCACAATTTTTGGACTCCAATACTATTCAAGTATGAAACTCACCGTGGATTTTGGGTTCCAATACAATTCTCCACGGATTTTTGGATTGTAATATGTTTTTCCGTGATTTTTAAAGTCCGTCACTATTCATCCACAAAATTCACCGTGGATTTTTCCTGAGCACACAATTCACTGCGGATTTTAGGATTTAGCATGATTTCTTGACTTCCAAGCCTGATTTCGAGCTCCAATTCAGATTTCAACCATTTTCCACTACTTAGGGACCTGTATTTATAGAGAAACTAAGCCGAGTAACTTACCTACGGGTCAAAAGCCCATCTCATCCAATTCGGCCTAATTTATCCAAAAATTCTCAATTTCACCCAGTTGTCTATCGTAATATCCCGAATTATTCGAAATGTCTCTCGATCGACTCGTGACCTGCAGGAAGAGACAAAAAATACGCTCGGCATGAATCTATCTCAATAATACTCACCAGATGTCAGCACCATTTATGGATGCTCATTGTAACGTCTTCCGGGTGTCAAATTACGAAAATACCCCTGAAGCTATTTCAGTCCGGAATTGTCCAAAAACACTCAAGATACCATCAGAATCCTTCTATGTGACCCTCGGAATGCCCGGATTTGAGTCTCATTGCAAATTCACCTAGGATTTTTTATCGTGATACGTTTCTCCGTGATTTTTGGACTCCAATACTGTTCACGAATGAAATTTACCGCGGATTTCTCCCAATGTATGAATTCACCGTGGATTTTGGGTTCCAATACAATTCTCCACGGATTTTTGGATTGTAGTATGTTTTTCCGTGATTTTTAAACTATGTTACTATTCATCACGGATTTCTCCTCATCACACAATTCACTGCGGATTTTAGGAGTTAGCGTGATTTCTTGACTTCCAAGTCTAATTTCGAGCACCAGTTCAGATTCCAACCATTTCGACTACCTAGGGGCCTCTATTTATAGAGAAACCAAGCCGAGTAACTCACCTACAGGTCAAAAGCTCAGTCTCATCCAATTCGGCCGAATTTATCCAAAAATGCTCAATTTCACCCGGTTGTCTATCGTAATGTCCCGAATTATTCGAAATGTCTCTCGATCGACTCGTGACCTACGGGACGAGGCAAAAAATGCGCTCGGCATGAATCAATCTCAATAATACTCACCAGATATCCGCACCATTTCAGGATGCTCGTCATAACGTCTTTCGGGCGCCAAATTATGATATATCCCTAGCGCTATTTCAGCCCGGAATTGTCTAAAAACACTCAAGATACAATCAGACTCCTTCTATGTGACCCCGGGATGCCCGAATTTTTAAAATACCATCGAAGTCGCTCTATCTCGAAACCATCTAAGAAAACCGAAAATACCAAGAAATACGCTGATGAGATCCCTGGAACCCAGTACCCCGGACAGGGTCAGGACCAAGCTTGGCCACAGGAGCCCAAACAACGTAAGCCGAGCTTGGAGGCCCAGATCCAGCCCACGTGAGTGAATGGCCCATTCAGATCTCGTGGCCCGATCGATCGTTTATAGCGATCGGTCCCGATGTGTGGGGCCCAGCTTCTCGCACGCGCCCAGACCGATCGGTCCACATATTACAGGCGCTGCTTCGGGCCATTCCTACTCCTCCCATGCAACGACAACCCTCGACAGCCTTGTAAGAAGCATGGTCCGGCGAAGGCGTACGAGCCTCCAGTGGCCAGAGAGTAGCCGGCTAGTAGCGCCGAAAGGTCTAACGCGCATGCAGCTCTGTGAAGCCGTTTCCGGCGGCTGTTCCGCCTGACATTAGCCGCAAAGAACAGGCACAAAACGACACCCTACTGTATACAGCACAGTGGGACTATAAAAAGGACACTTAGAGCGTGAGAAGAAGGATCTTCCGATTTTCCTTGGAGCTTTGGCATAGAGAAATCATTGTCAATTTAATTTCGATTCTTCTCCTTCTCTTTGTTGTCTAAAGAACAAACATGACTTGTATGATCATTAATTTGCTTATTGAACCGACTAAGGGCACTTCCTTTAGCCCTTAGTCAAGTGTTTTTTTCCTCGTCTTCTAGGTTTTCCACTCTAAAATCCCTGCGTCTTTTCACCTATGGTTTATAATCGTTCTCCACACATCAAATAAATTATAATCGACTTCGTCTTGCAACGAACCGGTCGACTGTTGACACCCCCGGTTTTCGAACCACAACAGTTTGGCGCCGTCCGTGGGGACGAGTTTCTAATCCCTATTTGAGGTCTTTACCTGGGATAGGATAATCAAAGGCATGGCGACTGGAAGTTCGATGAACGATAGTGAAACGCTTCCCAGCAGCATTCCAGCTTCAACGTTCTCTTTACAGGACCTGGAAGCTGTTGTTAGGAAAGTTATATTGGAAGTTACGTCGGAGAGGAGTGGAACAGAACCACCGGCTATCACAAGCCCTGTTCCAGCCAACATATGGTACGAAAGCGACCCAGAAGTGCCGAGCTCCGATGAAGAGGAGATTATCAGCAGCGGAATAACAATGAGGAGGCCGAGATACCAATCTACTCCGCCTCCTCCAATTAGAACTCCAACTCCCGTTCCTGGGACGGACCAGGAACAGATGCAGAGATGCATCGATGAGCTTACCAGGGAGTTGGAAACCCTGCGAATGCAGAGGGATTGCAGTCCTAATCTGGAGCGCAATCCTGGACTCTTTGATCGGGCCATGGATGCCCCGATCATGCGGAGCAAGGATGATGTAACGACCCTAATTTGGCCTAGTTGTTTTGTTAAAATATGATAATTAAAAACAGAATATTCGAATGCAAACTTAAGACATAGTTCGAAACGTAAAAGTACGACATCATAATTTAGAGTGTTCTCCAAAGGACCGGACTCTATCACTGGACAACCGACGACCTCCTTCCCATGCCCCTCTCATACCTCGTCTGCGTCACCTACAAAATCTGTAAAGCGGTTACAATCTATTAAAGGAAACTTCACCCACCCTATACATTATCATTACAGTTCTTAATTACACCGTATACACCCACATGAATCATTCCTTTTAACCGTTTTCTTATTTCCTTCTTCTTTTACCCTTGTCATTCCCATTATACTTTAACTTTACTGTTGCCGAGAGTAACATGCTCGGTGCATGTCCCGCCCAAGCCAACCGTTAGCTGTTGGATGACTCGACGGGCCATATGCTTCCCTTCCCCGGGTGGTTACTTAGGCGCTACCACTTTTTCCACCCGGATCCGCTCTGCCCTTTTCGTACATATCTTTTCCTCTTTGGAACTTATCGTTCCCTTCATCAGGCATGCCCTTCATTTGGCGAATCGTGTACTAGGCACGATGCCGGGTTCGGTCGGACAGTCCATCCTTCCTCACCCCGAATCTTATTAACATTTATCTCATTCATTCGTGTCTTTTCCTTTCTTTTATTAACCCGATCCCGTTCCTTAAGTTTGAACCTTCCCTTACTATATTGTGTTCACTCCGCTTACCGTTTGCTTTTGCTTGCTATAGTCTTTCCGCGTTTTCCTGCATTTCGTAATAGGTTTTAGTTACTCGAATTCCGACGTTATTATCCTATTGTTAACTATGTGATTACCGTAGACCCTACGTGTTCTTTTCCTCCCACGATCCGACGTCGAGACGTGACGAAAACACTTAAACTTAGTATTTCCGAGATAATTTACTTCTTTCCTCGAAATTCGCGACAATTCTATGCTGCAACTCCAAATCCGCGATAATTTTACTCTTAGAACACAATCCGCGATAATGTTGCACTTCAAGGATTTTTCACGGCAATTTTACTCTTGTTCCTATTTTCCGCGACAGTTCTCTTCACCAAAAATCCGCGATAATTCTCATCATCCCCCAAATCCGCGACAATAATGTTCTTTGAGAAATCTGCGACAATAATGCTCTTTGACGAGTTCCGCGATAATAATGGCCTGTGCAGAATCCGCGATAATTTTCCTTCTTCGTGGCAATTTTCGGATTTTCGTGTTTTAATGATGATTAACTCGTTTTTGGGCATTCTCACCCCTATTTATAGACATTCTAAATTTTCTAATTTACACTTTAACCCCTCCTTCATTTGCTTTTGACCCCTCTTTTATCTTTTTCTTTACTTTTCTATTTTTCGTTTCCTTTTACGTTCTTTCGTTCCCGTATCCCTCGTTATCTCTCGTCTAGACTTTACCGTTGCATTCCCTACTATTTGTTTCATCGTACCTTTTTCTTGGTTATTACAGATGATGACTGGTGGCACAATCTGCATGTGGCCTGGCGTCATCCCAACAATCCGGAGGCGTCTCCGCCGCGCTGAGAGATTTGATGCTCCCGTTTTCTGAAGAGATCTGGGCGGCAGTCCCCGATCGATACTATCGTAACTCCTAAGGGTTACCAGTATTCCGAGGCGACGGTGATCCGATTGATCACGTCGCGGATTTCGAGCTGAGGATGGGGACCGTTCGGGTCTCTGACTCATTGAAGTGCAGCATCTTCGCGGCAGGGTTGCAGGGCGATGCCCAGACCTGGTTCAAGAACTTGCCGGCCCGATACATACAGTCGTATGGAGAATTCATCCTGGCTTTCTCGAAGCAGTTCGCTCCAATTGTAGGACCGCCTCGTAGCAGGCAGGAACTATATGACATGAAGTATATCCCGGCGAAGATGCGTCTCCGTTCCTTTATGGAGAAGTTCAATCGAACTGCCCGGGGTATCACGTTGGAGCCCCGAGACAAAATCAATATCTTGCAGCAGGTCTTGGGACCTTGTGGCCTTTCGGCCAGCCTTGTGAAGAGCCCACCATCCACCTTGGGGAAGCTCCTTCATAAAATCAACAAGTATATCAAGGTGGATGAAGCGCTGGATGCGGGATATCGAAAGCCTGGCGGGAATTCTGATCCCGCAGGTGAACATAGGGTATCTAACCCTAAGAGACTGCCGCGAGAAGTTGCGGCTGTGGCTGAAAAGATCGTTGCTCCGAAGAAGGAGGACAATCGGGTGTATTGCGAGTTGCATCACAACCGCGATCACCCGACGCTGAAATGCCCGCTACTGCGAGAGACAATAGCGGCAATGAACAAGTAAAAACCCGATCATGACGATCGGAGGGGCAAGCGGGCTGACTCTCCCCGAGTGGGCCATCAAGGTGACGATCGTCACAGGCCAAGGGGAAGAGATAATCGGGGTCAGCCCCGACATTACAACGACTGGGCGGGAGACCGAAGATCTCCCCAACCCGAACAGGATAGAGGCCAGCACGGTCAAGAGAACCGTGGCTAGAGCCGTAGGAGGAGATGGCGGGGCCCTGGCGGCAGGGCCCCGCGAAATGAAGGAGACAGGAGGGAGCATCCAGCTCCCCCACCTGACGAAGTAGGCACCCAACCTCCCCAAAATGAGGAGGTGCCCAGAGAGAGAGAGGTTGTCGGAGATATTTATGTTATCTCCGGCGGAATAAGTATTAATGAGTCGGTCAGGGACCAAAAAAGAGCAGCACGTGAGGAGTTTCCCGAAAGCTCTGAATCTATGGCGCTGGTCAAGTACGAATCGGCTGAGCGGTCCTCGACCTTTGAGGGAGAAATCATTTTTACTGCAGCCGATCGGGAAGGGGTTACCGATCCATGTGATGATCCTCTTATCATCAATGGAATTATCTCCGATCGACGGGTCCATAGGATTCTGGTGGACACCGAGGCTTCATGCAACCTGATAAAGCGTGAACTGGCGGAGATGCTAGGAGCCGTGGCCCATGATCTCCCAATTGCCAATATTACCCTCTGGTCATTCGACCAGAGAAGTGTTATCCATGCGGGAAAATTCTTTTCCCAGTCACACTAGGAGAACCGGGCAAGGACCGATAGGAGACCCTGGAGTTCATAGTCGTTGAAGTCGATCTGGCTTACAACGCTATCATTGGACGGACCGGCCTCAGTAAGTTTGAGGCGGTCCCTTCTACGTACCATATGATGCTCAAGTTCTCCTTCACTCATGGAGTGATTTCTGTTCAGGGGAACCAGAAAGTAGCAAGACAGTGCTACATGAGCTCGTGCCGAACCTTGGCACCCATCAAGAGAGCTCGGGTGGATTTGCTCGAAGAGCCTCCACACCCGAGGCAAGCTATGGAACCCGTGGGGTTCAAGCTTATCAACTTGGTTGAGGATGACTCAACCAAGACTACTCTCATCGAGGCACATCTGGCCCCGACCTTCGAAGAAGAGCTGGTCCGCTTGCTGAGAAGCAATGTGGACATCTTTGCTTGGACCCCGGACGATGTTCTGAGAATTGACTGATCCGAAAGTGAGCATTGGATCAACACCGAGCCTGGAACCAAGCCTATAAGGCAAAAGAGGAGACGTTATTCTCCTGAGAAGATTGAGATCATCTGGGTAGAGGTGAACAGGTTGTTGCGGTCGGGTTTCATCAGGGAGATTCACTACACTGAGTGGGTTGCAAACCCGGTGGTGGTCTCCAATGCAGATGGGAAGTGGAGGATGTGCGTGGATTTCATCGACGTCAACAAGAGTTGTGGGTCGGACCCTTTCCCACTGCCAAATATTGACCGATTGGTGGATGCTGTGGAGGGCAGCACCATGATGAGTACCATTGACGCTTACTCGGGGTACCATTAGATCTTCCTTGCTAAGGAAGATCAAAAGAAGTCATCATTCATGACAGAAGACGTCGTTTACTGCTATGAAGTTATGCCTTTTGGCTTAAAGAACGCCGGAGCAACATACCAAAGGCTGGTCAACAAGATCTTTAGGGAGTTGATAGACCATATTATGGAAGTGTATGTTGATGATATGATTGTCAAGTCCATGAATGATGAAGATCACATTCCTTACTTGTCTCACTGTTTCGAAGTATGCCGTAAATATAAATTCAAACTAAATCCAAACAAATGTTGCTTTGGGATTCGAAGTGGCAAATTCCTTGGATATTAGGTTTCTGAGAAAGACGTCGAGGTTAATCCGGAGAAAGTACAGGCTATTATTGATATGCAACCTCCGAGAAACAAGCGAGAATTTCAAAGGCTGACTGGCTGATTGGCGGTGCTGAGCAGGTTTATTTCTAGGTCCACGGACCGGGCTCTACCTTTTTTCAGGACATTGAGGAAAGCAAGCCATCTTGGCTGGACCGAAGAGTGCAATCAGACATTTTCCGACTTAAAGACTTATTTGAGCACTCCTCCTGTCATGGTGAGCCCAACGTACCACGAACCCTTAGGGTTGTATTTGGCCGTGTCAGAAGCCGCAGTCAGCGTAGCCCTGGTGACCATTGGGGATGATATTCACCGACCCATTTACTACGTTAGCCATTCCCTGGTACCAGCCGAAACCAGATACATAACCTTGGAGAAATTTATGTTGGCCTTGCAGAAAGCTATATCAAAGCTTAAGCACTATTTCGAAGGCCGCAAGGTTTATGTGTATACTGATCAGCCTTTGAAGGCGATTTTGAGTCAGGCGGATTCTAATGAGAGATTGGCTAAGTGGAAGATCAAGATCAGCTCCATGTATCTGGAATTCGTTACCCGAAGGGCGATCAAAGCTCAAGTCCTTGCGGATTTCGTGGTCGAGATGACCCGATCGCTCATATTTCTGAACCAAGAGGACGACCGGTGGGTCATTTATGTTGATGGATCAACCTTCGGGGGAAAGGGAGCGGGCATCACCCTTACTACACTTCAAGGCGACGTTATCCATTCCGCGGTCAAGTTCTTGTTTTCTGGAATGAATATCGTGGTGGAATATGAGGCCGTTTTGTCGGGGATGACCATAGCTCAAAAGATGGGAGTTGCTAAAGTGCGAATGTTCTCGGACTCCAAGTTGCTGGTGGAGCAATTCGCAGGACGATTCGAAACACATGAGCCAACCATGAAGCTATATCATACGAAGGTCTTGGAGATGGCAAAGAAGTTTCGTGAGTTCTCACTTGACCACGTGCCTAGAGAACAAAACAAGGTGGCCGATGCGTTAGCCAGATTGGCTGCAGGCTTACCAGACGTTGGACCGAGCACAGTATCGGTCAATATTCAGGATCGACCTTCAGTCAAAATTTCTGTGACCGAACAGACGTTTGAGGAGGTGGGAGCTTTATGCCATGAACTCCAAGACTTAAAGATTAACGCCGTTGACTCCCCAGAAGATACCACGTGGATGGCCCCTTTTGTCAAGTATCTGACCAACGGCCATCTACCGGAAAACGCATCAGATTCCATGAAAATTGAAACCCGGGCGACGCGATATGTGCTGAATGACGGGCACCTATTCAAGAAAAGCTTTGAGGGACCGCTTCTGCGATGCTTATCTCCTTTAGAGGCTGAGGCCGTCATGATTTATGTTCATGAGGGGATGTGCGGGATACATTCTGGGGCCCGATCGCTATATCATAGTGTCGTTAGAGCCGGTTATTTCTGGCCGACGCTCCATGAGGATGCAAAGAAGTACACAAGACGCTGCACTGCTTGCCAACACCATTCTTCAGTTCCCCAATGGCCAGGGGCATATTTGTCGATGACCCCACTTCCTTGTCCATTCGACAGATGGGGGATTGATATCTTGGGACCGTTTCCTCGATCGTTCCAGCAGCGGAAGTTTTGCATAGTGGCGGTTGAATATTATACAATGTGGATCGAGGCTGAAGCGGTGGCTATTATTTCCGAAAAGGTGGTAAAACACTTCCTATGGAGGAACATCATAAGCCGCTTTGGAGTACCTCGAGCTTTTGTATGTGATAATGGACTTCAATTCCGCGGAAAAGCCGTTTGGGATCTTTGCGTCAAATTGGGTATCGCTCAACACTTCTCATCAGTGGCTCATCCCCATACCAACGGATTAACGGAGGTCTCCAACAAAGTTATCCTGAAGGGATTAAAAACTAAGTTGGAAGATTTGGGGGGAAAGTGGCCCGATCACATCTACGAGGTGCTATGGGCTTACCGCACCACTCCCCGTTCAACGACCCAGGAATCTCCTCTCTTTGGTATATGGGTCCGAAGCGGTCAACCCAGTGGAGGTAGCCATAAGATCACCTCGTATAACCCAATATGAAGAGCATCTGAATAATGAACGAAGATCCTTGGATTTGGAGATGATTGAGGAAAAAGAAACGCCATCTATGCACGCATGTGTGCTTATCAAAGAACAATGGAGCGAGCTCATAACAAACGAGTTGTGCCCAGGGAATTCTCTGAAGGCGACCTCGTTCTCAGGAATGTAAGAGTTCAGAGAAATGTTGGGAAGCTGGACAGAAATTGGGAAGGGCCCTATCGGGTCATGAAGAACCTGGGTGCTGGGGATTATAAGCTAGAAAATCTGGATGGAGGTGAGATCCCCCGAAATTGGAATGTTATCAACTTAAGGCGTTATTTTATATAAAAAATTTGACATATTTGGTAACTCTGAACTTTAAAACGTTTCTTATGCATGAATAACTTACAATGGATGCAATACAAATTATTTCTAGGTAGGTGAGTGACCGATCTTGGAGTTGGATTTTCTGGACGAGTTTGGACTGGTGACTGTAGCCATCATCCATAAGGCTCTCAAGTAGTGTGACCGCTCTGACGAGTCAGTTACTCCCACGCTTGCTGAGTACTTAGATCAATCGCATACTCCGAGAACTTACTACGAACTCAATCTCCCCCTTCAAACGGCACTCATCACCTAGAAGTAGCCCTTGCTCCATTATGCTTAGTCCATGAGCAAGATACCAAAACAGAGTTAACCTGTCAAATGGCAAGCCAAAGTCCGCCATGGGACTATTTTAAGAACCGGGGCTTCGGCTAAAAATTTGTCATAGGACTCATGGAGAACCATGGCAACGCCGCCAAAGTCATGATATTTTATTGGACGGATTCAAGTGTGATCTCTTGGTATAGTTGGGATTCCCTAACTTACTAAACTTAGCCGGATTCAAAATTAATTGGTGAAGACCGTTCGGTCCAGATTTGGCTTAAGCCCCGACCTTATACTTGGAGTTAACAAATGTAGGTTTTGCAAAAAGATGAAGTTTTATTCAAAATGGAGTTTACAAATGCAGAAAGGAAAGGACTAGAAAATTTGAATCCTAATCTATTTGTCATTCTTCCTTATCTACTGCACCGGATTTCTCTGCAATCCATGCCTTGAGATCCTCCACTTTCTTTCCCCTTTCCTCAACTATTTCGTTGACCGATCTCTCCATCAGGTCAAAGAGGGGATAGTTGGGATCATTCTCCAACGGGGGCTCATCTAGTTCGGGGATCTCACGGAAGTTTTCATCCTTGGTTAAAGGGTCAAGCGTCTTCCAACGATCATCTTCGGGATCCAGACCAAACTTGCTGACTATTTGGTCCTACATATTGTCCATGTAATGGGAGACGTTCGGTCCGTAAACTTTTGCCGCTAAGGCAAACATCAGGGGTGATCGGGCAAAACCCAAAAGGGCTTCCCGAACCGCACTCTCAGTTGATCGTTGCACCCTCACCAAGTCTTCTTTAAGCGCTTCCCGCTCTTCCTTCAAGGCATTCTTTTCCTCCTGGGACTGCAGGAGAAGTCTGTTGCTTTCGTCAGATATCTCTTGTATCTGACGCTCCAACTCCAAAACTCGGGCCGTGGCGGAGTTTGCTGCTGCTTGGGCCTCTCCCGCCTTAGAAGCAGCTAAGGATAACTCAATACCCGCTCCAAGCAGCTCTCCGTTCAAACGGTCCCGATCCAGCTCTTTTTGTTTGATCTCAACTTGCTGCTGAGCTAAGGCAAGTTGACTTTCCAGCTCTTCAGAAGCCGAGGAGATGCTTCGGCTGAGCTGGACGCCGGAAGCGAGGTCTAAGGCCCTTCTATGAGCCTGCAAGAGTTAGATTGGATTAAGAATGTATGCCCGAGCGGGGCAGCATGAGCTGAATACAACTTACCATAGCTTGGGACTCCAGATATGCTGACACCAAGCTGGGCAGCGCGCCATCAATACCGGGCAGATTTTTCTTCCCCAAGAGCCGGTATTCTTCGAGGGCGGCATCTTTCCATGAAGGGGGGACTCTTTTCGGTCCCCGGGCCTTAAAAACGGAGACTACCATCTCCTGGATAGCCCCGCGAATAGCCTCGGGGTTAGACGAGGACGGGGCTGGTTTCTCCCCGATTGTGACCCCTTTCGTCGGGATCGGGACTGCGCGCCTGCTCATAGTTGACCGCAACCTCTTATATTGCTTCGGGGCTTCCTCTTCGGGGCCTCGCTTGCTCGTTGACGCAGAAACTAAAGGTCTCTGTGCCCTATCTCCTAAACTGGATGAGGGGCGGACGTCTTCCACCCGCATTGACCCCTGCAGCAATAACCGCACGACGTTATGATCCAGAGAGGAATTATTCCCGATTCTGTACATGGCAGGAAGGCCTAATGAGCGTATCCTCTTAGAGATAACCTCATCCACCTCGTGCATTGATCGGGGCTCTAACCTGTGGCTGTTGGAGCTCCCCGATGATCGTGAAGGACCAACTGCAGCGCTGGGCTTGGGTTTTGATGACTACAGCTGAGCCTTCTTCTTGGCTTTTGAAGCAGCAGCCACCGCAGCAAGTCGGTTCCCAGACATTGTATCAATGGAATCTGCAAAAGGAAAATAATAAGGATCGTGAAATATGAATTAAATCAAGTTAAGTCGTATCCGATCCTTCTGACTCAGAAGAGTCAGAACTGAAGAAGATACACTTCGGGGCAGGGGCTCCTTTTCTTCCTGCTACCCCGATCTCTAACAGCTTCTTCTCCCGAAGGATGTCAATTCTTTTCAGACGCCGTTCTGGAGGAGGAAGCATTGCCAAGGTGTTGGCGATATCAGAATGTGATGGGTTGAACCGGCTTCGGTTCAACTTCCCGATGTCTGGGTGTGTTGTTAGGAAGGTAACTTTCAGCAAGTCCTCCCTCGGGATGTCTATCCAGACATAGCAAAATTCCCATTCATGAAGGGAATCTTCCTTGTCTACGATAATACACTCCTTCGTTCGGGTAGCTATATAATATAGCTTGCGACCTCCTAACAACCTTCTTCCCCTACGGGATCCCACCAGGAACAGGTTGAAAAAATGCTTGAGGGTTGGCTCTACCCTCTCTTTGTGGCAATAATAAATAAAAGCGATAATATAAACGTAACTGCCCGGAAAAAGAACAAATGTCAGGCAGTGAATCTCCCGAAGAACTGCCGCGACAAAAGGGTGAAGAGGAAATCGCAAGCCTGATCTTAGGGAGGCATAGCTAACGGATATGATGCTAGCCGGAACGTTCATCTAAGCGGGAAGGAAGCACGGAACGTCTTCCTTCCCCCTCCATTTGGGATAATGGGCTGGAATAGAAAACTTGACCCGAAATACTTCAAGGTCCATTGTGGTTATATCAGGGTACCTAGACCAACGAGGTGTCATGGATGGTTACCTTAGAGTTTGCAAGAAATTTGAAGTTGAGGAACGGTTGTGCAAAATTGCCGGAGGATTCCAATGCTAGAGCAGTCTGTCGCAAAGTGTGATGATGGCTGCACAAGGCGAAAATCCCGACTTTTATATCACGTATTGCTCAATCACAGGGTGACACGTCATCTCTGCAGGCGGCTGCAGTCTGACAGTCTGTCCCCCCTTTGGAATACGGAAAGGTGTTATGTATTGTAGAGCCCAGAATTACCTTTCTACCCTCAACTGCTATGGATTTCAAATTTGAAAATCCACATCATGAAATTTCTAAGTGCAGGATCGGTCTCCAAGGACGCCGTTACAACCAGTTCGGGTACAGATTTCCGTCGCTGCGATCGGGCACTTATGCAAAAACGATCTCAATCTGTTGAAAGAACCCCGATCACCACCGCGGTGGCGACGGAGTCCGAGGGGCTAGTGATGAGATCCTTGGAACCCAGTACCCCTGACAGGGTCAGGACCAAGCTTGGCCAGAGGAGCCCAAACAACGTAAGCCGAGCTTGGAGGCCCAGATCCAGCCCACGTGAGTGAATGGCCCATCTAGATCTTGTGGCTCGATCGATCGTTTATAGCGATCGGTCCCGATGTGTAGGGCCCAGCTTCTCGCACGCACTCAGACCGATCGGCCCACATATTACAGGCGCTGCTTTGCGCCATTCCTCCTCCTCCCATGCAACGACAACCCTCGACAGCCTTGTCAGAAGCATGGTCCGGCGAAGGCGTACGAGCCTCCAGTGGCCAGAGAGTAGCAGGCTAGTAGCGCCGAAAGGCTAACACCATGCAGCTCTTTGAAGCCGTTTCCGGCGGCTGTTCCGCCTGACATTAGCCGACCTAGCCGCAAAGGACAGACACAAAACGACACCCTACTGTATATAGCACAGTGGGAGTATAAAAAGGACACTTAGAGCGTGAGAAGAAGTATCTTCCGATTTTCCTTGGAGCTTTCGCATAGAGAAATCCTTGTCGATTTAATTTCGATTCTTCTCCTTCTCTTTGTTGTCTAAAGAACAAACATGACTTGTATGATCATTAATTTGCTTATTGAACCGACTAAGGGCACTTCCTTTAGCCCTTAGTCAAATGGTTTTTTCCTCGTCTTCGAGGTTTTCCACTCTAAAATCCCTACGTCTTTTCACCTTTGGTTTATAATCGTTCTCCACACATCAAATAAATTATAACCGAGTTCGTCTTGCAACGAACCACAACATACGCGCTAGGTGGACCCTAGTCTTCCAAATTACGAAAATACCCTTCAACGTCACTTAAAACCGAAATCGCCCGAATCCACCGAAAATACCACTTAACCAGACGCCTTGGAAAACGTGCCAGAAGGTTCCCGGGATATCCAAATTATAAAAATACCCCTAGGCAATATTAGTCGGTTTTTTCAGTCGAAACTATATAAGTGATAGTGAATTTGGTGGTTCCATCGGTCATATGATTTTTACCCATTTCGAATTTCGACGTTAAATTTCTTGTGTTGTTGTTTTTCTTTTGTTTTATTCTCGGGTTCTAACTATCCCATCGAGGTTGTTCGCACACGTATTTTCCCAACATATTCTACCATTTTTTATTAGTGACCTTTTGGAGATCGCTCTCTTTGGGTTTTCTTTCATTGTTGTTGGAAGAGTTTGTGTGCACTCTCAACCCTATTTCTGTAATCCTTATGTACCTTCATAGTTGTAAGAGTGCCTTCGTTGAGGGGATTCTTCTCCTCTACAAGGTTTCTTCCCTCGTTCTTTGGGGTTTTCCACGCTAAATCCTTAGATGTTTTAATTGCTTTCTAGACATAAGTTGTCTCCACAACAACTATAAATATAAAATCGAGCCTTGATCTTTAATTCAGTTAGATTTCGGTGAATGTTGGTACTCCCTAAAAAAGAACCACAATACTTTGGTAAAATAACATTTTATTTTGACATTAAAAGAGCAGTAATAGTTAATGCATGTAAAACATCTTTCATACAAACTTTCTTTTAGCTTTTTATAATTATATATTCTTCATGGTGTATAAGATTACACGTAGTAATAAGTCTGGACTTCAATGAAGGGATAGCTATAATTGTATTGTATGGGTCATGGATATTGTTAGGATTAGGTCTTAAAAAGATGAAATTATACATATGTTAAATAAAATTACTTTTGTTAACTGCTAGTACGGACTCTTAGGTAGTTGTTTAGTTATGGGACATCAATCGAGTATTTTGTATTTCGATTCATAAGATTTGGTCTACTAAGGATCTTAAGGGATATAGTCATATAACAACCTTGATATTAAAGAATTGATTTATTTTCAGTCTATGAACCGTATGTTGCATTACAATGTTTGTCGAATATCATTGATTATGTGTTTTTCATTGTTAACTATTATCATTCTATCTGGTTATTAATCTAAACTCTTGACCTTGTCACCCTTTTTATTGCTTTAATTCTCCATAAAAATTCATTTGTTATCTGGTGACTTTTAAAATTAATATCGAATACAACTAGATTGGAAACTACATGCAGGAAACACAACTAGAATCGTAAATGATGTCTCTGAAATGCTTCATACTTGCAACTATCGTTATAATGCCGGAATGTCTATATTTAACAGTGCAACATTGGAAACCATGTAGTACGTGAACATCCAAAATCTAAAAAACCATCTGTAACAAACATTGATTTCGTTCTGGACTAACGCATATGAAATAGGTAATATATGACCACATGTATCCATTGAAACAACCAAGAATAGTTTGTAATGATACATATAAATAAATTCTTTAAGCATATTATTTGAAATAATATAAAATGTCTAATTTAAAATTGACCTCATGTACAATTGAGTGGCGTGAATTAAAATCACTAGCTTACGGATATTGTAGGCATCAATTTAAGGTCTAAAAACTCAAAACACGTATTTGATAATCTTATGGTTCACCCAAAGATTAGTATCGTGCAAGGCACACTCAACATCTATCCCTAGGTTACCGTAATGAAGTTGAGCTATGTATCTAAGTAGTTTTTTAATAGAATTCTCTCATGAACCATGTATGAGCTCAAACTCTCGTTCTAAACTATGTCAAACATTATCATAAGATACTTTAAAACTATGCGTGTCATGCATATACGTCCTCGTAACTTGCACATATCTCTACAAAGATAATATGAAACAAAAGTTAGACATATAATAAACAATAAAGTAAACTAAAATTTGAAAACATTATTTCGCTAATTTTATCGATATTTTTCTAAATGTATGGTATGATTTCTCTAGCAATTAAGCTACATGACATAGTATGAGAGTGGTAAGTTTTTCCAATTTGCCAAACTTGATCAATCTAGTCCTTGCGCTCTGTTAAATTAAACTTGCAACCAGATATCTCTTTCAGAATAACATTTCAACACTAATAATTTAAACATGATCGCATCCACATAGACTTGATTCTTATGATATATATTCCAATATCAGACAAAATAGTTCATCTCTTCTGTCTTTAAAATTGATTTGAACATCAATATCTAGGTTTCAGACATTATACTTCACGTAATAACGTTTCCAATTACCCACTGCAAACTCATCTATCACCATTGTATCACCTTGATGAAAATGGTCACGAGCACCTGTGCGGGGAAACCGGGCATCCCTGATGTGTGTAGTGTTGTCTGGGCAATACAACATATTGGGATTTCATCTCAATTATCTAAGAATTCATTTTGTTTTACCAACTGAAAACTTAGGCTCCGACTGCGATTCTCCATTTGACAATCCATCATAAGCGAACATCTCTTCATCCATAAATTGTTCATTTTGCATACGTACAATATATAATTCAAACATATACAAATCATAAAAATAACCTCATAAAACGCATCACGATCATTATCAAAACACATACATTCATTTTATATAAAAATTAGGAATTCATAACACCTATGTTACACGACTCGTGGGGGGTGCATGCCTTTGAACGCACCCGCCACATATCGAGTGTAGGGTGGTGCGCAAATCTTCGGGGGTGGGTGATAAAAAAACTTGTACTATAATTATGTTTTTTTTCCGGTTATGTTTTTTCAATCTTTGAATTAAACATCTCATTTGACATAAATATCTCGATTTTATTCAATTCTCATAACATAAATTTCTCAATTTTATCTTTTTATAGAAAACTTCTTTTGGGTTATCATATTTTCTAGGGTTCTTATTCAAATTTGAAAATTATTTGTTTCTCAGAATTCAAACGGAAAAATGTCGTTGTTTAATATTCGAGTTCATCAAATACAAGAATTCACAAAGTTGTGTACATTAAATAAAAAATGAGAATACATAAAAAACAATGATATTATATATTCGCTCACTTGTGGATATATATGCACTAAATGTATATATACTATTATATATTCCAAACCAAATAGATAAAATAAGTTTTTATATATTGAAAAATATTCGAATTGAATAGAAAAAGTATTTCAAACCTCTTTTAGTATCAAATTCATTTAACTTTGACAACTTAAATTTAAAGAAAAAATAGATTAACACTAATGAAATTTTATTGTCATAAATTTGTCTATTTATAAATTTGTAAATGTTTGATTTTATATTTTAATATATATTTTTATATTAACGTACCTCAGCGTACTCCTAATTTAAAATTTACGCACCCCGCACCCTCACACCTCACACCTTATATCCCACATCCGCACCCGTGCAACCTAGCATAACACATGACAATCACAATCAAAACTCACATATTCATTTGAAATTAAGCAAAACAAAGATAAATATGAAACTAAAAAATAAAGATCACATCATATTAGTAACAAGCTTATAAAATTTAAAATTATCATCTATCAAAACGCAACTTAATCAAATTTTGCATTCCGTTCAAAAAATATACATCAAAACGCAAGATCAATCGAAAAGCTCTATCGAGGAGATTTCGAGTGAAATTTCACATGCAAGTGCAACAGTTTTATAGAAGGGGTACCAACAATTCGTAATTGGTAAATGCGAGTAGTGGTAGGTTTCATATCTCTAAATTACGTAATATGGCATTTTGTAAGTGTGAGTTACCAAGTCTACAGTTTAGTCCTATGTGGACAAAAATTTGTATTGGTGCTCCATGTTTTAAAATGTGCACATGGCATATTTCATAATTGGCAATTTCATTCGTTATTGCCTGATACAAAATACAAAGATGGTTTAATATAGGATAGAAACCTCCGTTAACCGAAGACTAACCAATAACATTCCATTTACCCTAAATACGAAGTGAATCATGTCACAAGCCATTCGATTAAGGTTTGATATGAATTCGATCATCGAAACCAAGCTAAGCTCCAATGTCTAAAGAGCTAAACCTCAATCCCTATTATACACATTATTTTTCAACATTTCAGTCCAGTGCCTAAAATTCAAAACGCTCAAACCATAAATTATTTAGTTTTTGAATTCAAACCCCCAATTAAACTTAATCTCACTTTGATCCAAACTGGAACCTAAAAAAAAATCAGGTTCGGCTTGATTTAATTAATAATGATTTATGTGTAGTAAACATGAACACCAACAAAGATAATGTTGTCGACAACCATCAGTAATTAAACCCATAAAAAATCAGGTTCGGCTTGAAAGCTTTTGGGATTGCAGCAATGGTGGAGAAGGAAACGAGTTTGGAAGTGTAGATGGATCCGACCGTTAAAACTATTGCGAAGGTGAAAGAAAGGGAGGCAGTGAAGAGGAAGATGAGGTAAATAAACTGGAAAACTAAGCTTTTGGCCAATCCGTTGCAGAACCCTCTTGTTCGAGCTTAAGCTGTGTGACAATTGGATGTGTAAAAAGGGAGTGAGCCAATATAGCAAACGAATGAGGGTATATCACAGTTAGGGTTATGAAGAAGAAGGTTTTGGGGAATGTTACCACGGAATGCTCATGAACTGCAGCAACTCCGCCGTTAGATCCATCAGAAAGACCACTTCAACTGAGACACCCAGATGGTGATGATACCAAAAAGCACGAATGCAAAATCTTAGATCTCAATCCTAAACCCACTCTTTCCTTTCAAACTAGCTTCTTTACTTGAAACATGGAAAAAGTAACACTTTTAGTCCTCCAATGGAACTGGAGAGGAGAATGCTTCTTTCTCCAAACAATGTTATAAAATCCTGAAGTTTCCAAGAACATAAACCGATGAAAGACCAAGTGATGAAGTTCCTAGTTATCCTCAGGCGGCCACCATCTTGGACGTGGAAATTTCATGCCCTGTTTCTTTGCGGTTTCTACAAGATTAATAGTATATTCATCAACATCACCATGTTTCCCAGAAAAATAAGCTTGAATATCGTCCAAGATATCGAGTAATGTCATCCCCTTTGGTTTCATAGGCCTGGGAAGCACGTATGTAGTGCTACATCCTCCATCTTCTCCCTTATCACCTGCAAGAGAGAATTTCAGTCAAAGTTTCAGTAGAAATCACGTGATTTGTTGTCCATTCATTGCAAGTTTCAGGAATTTGGAGGGATTCATGCCTTCATCTCGTGCATTCTTCATGGATTCTTCTTCATTTTGGTTTTTTACTATGCTATCCACTGTTCTATGTCCTCCTTCTGAAGAAGGTCTTGCCAGTTCTTCAGGTTGATTTTGCTCCATTTCATCTCCTAAAGCCCTCTTTTTTCGCTCTCTCTCATCATTCAATCCAGTTTCAGAAACCCTTTTTGATTGAATAGTTTCACTCCCTAAATCAATTGCCTCCGCATCTTCATTTTGACCCTCCGTTGAAGAATGCTGCAAAGGGTTTTCCGGTGGAGTATGAAAGAATGGGTCCTCTTCAACTAGGTTCGGAACTGAAGGAACGCTGTCTGGAAGGCTAAGCATCACGATCTCGGATGTACCTGGCTCCGTAGGTCCAGGCGAGAAATACTGCTGAGAAATCAGAGAAACCCTAAACCCTAATCCGAGAAATCATCAAATTCCCTCGCGAATGAAGCGTTACGAATATCCGACTGCAAAGAATCGATTCTCGGTAGGAATGTCAAAAGAGAAGCAAATGGATCCTCCTTCTCCACCTCCATTTCATTACTCTCTTGGTCTTGACCACTCATGGCGTTGCACGCAGAGGCGAACTTTGAAGAAGAAGATGCCCTAATCGTTTTCTACTGAGAACACCGCTCTGGGCGCAAATGGATACTCACTTCTCGGCCCGGCCCGGCCCCAGCTGGGCGTCAGTAAGTTCATGCCCACAGGCCCTTTGATTTTATGGGCCGGGTTCGGTCCAGCCCATTATTAAATATATCCTACATTATATTTTGAAATCAATTTGGATTTGAAATCATAACATATCGTAGTTAGCGTTCTAATTTTAATGAGAATGTAAAAATACATTTGATCTTGTACATGAAATATAAAATGGTTCATCAAAATTATTTATTTTTAAATGTATTTTAACATTAGCACATTTCATATTATTAAATCAATTTTGATCTCATTTATGATAATAGATTATGTATATAAATAGTTGTCAATATTACATAATCGAGAAAATATATGACAAGTTCTTTTTTTGATTGATTACAAGTTTCGGGCAACATAAGATCGTCCCCATAAGTGTTCAAGGCCATATGGTCTTGGACCACATTTGGCCGCATACCATCTTGACCACGGTTTGAGAAATAATAATTTCTATCAGATAGACTTATTAAATAAATAGAATGTCATTTCATAATTCTTTGGACCAATTTAATTGGCTAATTCGGCTAAATAATGCGATCAGAAAAATCAAATATTGTTTTAGGGCGAATAGCGGACGCCGTCCGCGGAAAGCTGANATGGCCAACTATAGTTTATGTCGTCCGCGGAACACGTTGGCAGCTGACGTGTTCCGCGGACGACGTCTGCTATAGCTGGCCACGTCAGCTTTCCGCGGACGGCGTCCGCTATTCGCCCTAAAACAATATTGGATTTTTCGAAACGCATTATTTAACCAAAATAGCCCAATTTAATTACCATGTCTATCCAACATTAATTACTAGGCCTATATTTTATTGTTTTTTATTTTTAAATTTAATTAATCTAAAATATTAATAATAACATTATATTATAAAATAAATGTTATTAAAAAATTTTTAAAAAATAAGTAAAAAATTATTATCATAAATCACCAAGAAAAAATAGAAACAACAAAATTTGATAAATTAAGATAATGATTTTTTACTATCGTATTATTCAAATTCGAATTTTAATTTCGAATCTCACCATTATTAAAAATATCATGTTGATATTACCCAAGGGTATTTTGGTAACTGAGATACCTCGGGGGCTCGTCTGGTGCATCTAAATGGTATTTTCGGTTTTCTTTAATGATTTCGAAATGAAGTAACTTTGAGGGTATTTTCATAATATGGGCATCCCGAGTCCTCATGGATGGATTCTAATGGTACTTCGAGTAGTTTCAGATAATTCCGGGTTGAAATGACACTGAGGTATTTTAGTAATTTAGAGTCTGGAAAGCTTGTCGGTGAATCTTTGGTGGTACTTTAGTTATCCCTTGAATATTTGGAGATGGAATTATGTCAATCGGGATGCACTTTGAAAAACCCGAGGCATTACGATAGATATCATAGTGAAATGGAGTGTTTTTGGACAAAGGGGGCCAACTCGGGCCAAATGGATTAAGACTGGGTTTTTGGGCCCAGAATTGACCTAATGACTTATTTTTTCTATAAATACAGGTCCGTGAGCACGAGAGAGAGGTTAGACTATTGGCACACTTCCCAGAGCAAGGTTTTCGTGTGGACTTGCCCCTGGATTCGCGTGAACTTGATTCATAGAGCCCGTGAGATACGATGATTAGGTCACGAATCTAGTGGTGGTCCCAAAAGTCGAATAATAATTAGATATTTTGCATTGATTTTACCGATTCGAATAAAGCATATCCGAAGGATCCGTACCCACTACAAGCCATTGACATGATGGTGGATGCGGGCTACGGTTTTGAGTTTCTTAGTATTTAAGACGCTTTTAAGTGTTACAATCAAATTTTTATGCATCACAAAGACAAGTTATTTACTTTATCTATGAGAAATAAAGACATTTTTTGCTACAAAGTTATACCATTCGGTTTAAAGAACGCAGGGGCCACGTATCAACGTTTGACGAATTCAATATTTAGGTATATGATCGAAAAGAGTTTAGAAGTCTACATCGATGATATACTGATAAAAATCCGACAGGGCAACAATCATATCCAGTACATGGACGACTGTTTCAATATATTTCGCTTAAATGCGCTTTTTCTGTAAAAGGGGGTAAATGCCTTGGCTTATGATATCTGAAAGAGGAATAGAAATTAATCATGATAAGATCACAACTATTTAATCAATGACACCTCTGACAACTATCTGAGAGGTCCAAATATTAACTAAACACTCAGCATCGTTGAATCGCTTTATTTCTCGGTCAGCAGAGAAGAGTTTGCCTTTCTATTGAGCATTACATAAGGAAAATCTTTTAGAATGGAATGATGAGTGCATTTTGGCTTTTGAGAAGTTGAAAGAGTTTATGAGTAAACCACCATTTATATCTCTCCATTCTCACTCGGAGCTTTTGAGATTTTATTTATCATTGTTTAAGGAGGCCGTTAGCGTCGCCTTGGTCAGACTCAATGACAAAAGCATATGCCTCTTGAAAATTAGGGCATTATTTTCAGAGGATCATATTGCGGTATTAACAGATCAGCCTATCAGAAGTGTAATGTCGAAGGTTAATGCCTCAGGCACGTAGCCAAGTGGAATATTGAGTTGGGACAGTAATAAATTGATTATATATCGCGACGGGCATTAAAGTCGCTTGTTCTAGTAGATTTCATAGTGGAAATGACCCGAGCAGAGAGTCAGGTAATGAGGAATATTGAGATTTATTCGTTTATGGATCAGTTTTTGCTGGACGATTTGGCCTTGATATGTATTTCAAAGAAAGAAAGTCTATAGATGAACATGAGTATGTCGTGAAGCTCCGCTTTTCCTCAACTAATAATGTCACAGAATATAAATCATTGATTTTTGGTATCAATCTAGCGTTCGAGATTGAGATTTTTTGTTTACATGCTCATTCTGATTCATAGTTAGTAGTGAATCAATTTTCGAAAGCTTTTAACACAAAGGATGAGCATATGGTGTTATACTTATAAAAATTGAAAGAAGCTGTGAAAAGTCTTAAAACATTCATTCTCACGTACCTTCCGAGAGAGGAGAATACTCGGGCAGATGGTCTTGCGAAGTGAGCCAAAATTTTAGAACTTTCAGATTAGTCAAGAATTACGACTATGACTCATTATCAGCGATCTATCATTTTCACTGAGAATTCGACCTGCGAAGTTGCAAAATTCGAACTTTCGAATAATATTTGTTTTTATTGGATGCAAAACATGATGAGCCGTCATGGAAGGATGTTATTGCTGACTATTTAGTCAAAGGTGAGTTGCACGGTTGTAACGACCCTAATTTGGGTCTAGTTGTTTTGTTAAAACATGATATTTAAAACGGAAACATTCGAATGCAAATTTAAACATAGTTCGAAACATGAAAGTACGACAGCATAATTTAGAGTATTATCCAAAGGGACCGGACTCTATCACCGGACAACCGACGACCTCCTTCCCCCATCCCTATCATATCTCGTCTGCGTCACCTACAAAATCTGTAAAGCGGTCACAATCTATTAAAGGAAACTTCACACACACTACGCATTATCTTTTCACTTCTTAGTTACACCGTACACGCACACGTGAATCATTCCACTTAACCGTTTTCTTATTTCAATCTTCTTTTACTCTTATTATTTCCATCATTCATTAACTTTACTGTTGCCGAGATTAACATGCTCGGTGCATGTCCCGCCCAAGCCAACCGTTAGCTGTTGGATGACTCGACGGGCCATATGCTTCCCTTCCCCGGGTGGGTACTTAGGCACTAACCCTTTGTCCACCCGGATCCGTTCTGCCCTCTTCGTACGTATCTTTTCCTCTTTGGAACTTATCGTTCCCTTCATCAGGCATGCCCTTCCTTTGGCGAATCGTGTACTAGGTACGATGTCGGGTTCGGTCGGACGGTCCATCCTTCCTCACTCCGAGTCTTATTATCTTTTATCCCGTTCATTCGTATCCTTTCTTCCTTCCTTATTAACCCAATCCCATTCCCTAAGTTTGAACCTTCCCTTATTATATTGTGTTCACTCCGCTTACCGTTTGCTTTAGCCTGTTATAATCTTCCCGTGCTTCCCCTGCACTTCGTAAACGGTCTTAGTTATTCGAATTCTGACGTTATTATCTTATTGTTAACTATGTTATTACCGTAGACCTTACGTGTCCTTTTTCCTCCCACGATCCGACTTCGAGACGGAACGAAAACACTCGAACTTAGTATTTCCGCGACAATTCCACCTCTGCCCTGAAATCTGCAATAATAATACACTGGGATCAAAATCCGCGACAATTTTGCACTGGGGATGAAATCCGCGATAATTTATGCCTTACTGGAAATCCGCGATAATTTTACTCTTCGTAATTTTCCGCGACAATTTTGCCCTTCAAAATTTCCGCGACAATTTTGCCTTCCAAATTTCAACGACAATTTTACCCTTCGTACTTTTTCGCGATAATTTTTGCCCTTCAAAATTTTTCGCGACAATTTCCTTCTTCGCGGCAATATTCGAATTTTGGTGTCTTAATGATGATTAACTCGTTTTTGTGCCTCCTCACCCCTATTTATAGACATCCTAACTTTTCTAATTCACACTTTAACCCGTCATTCCTTTGCTTTTGACCCCCTTTATATCTTTTTCCTTATTTTTCTATTTTTTGTTTCCTTTTACGTTCTTTCGTTCCCGTATCCCTCATTATCTCTCGTCTAGACTTTACCGCTACGTTCCCTACTATTTGTTTCATTGTACCCTTTTTCTCGGCTATTACAATGGTGATGAAGGCGAGGCCTGTGTGACGATGCAAAGGGCTACTAATTTCGTGCATGTGTATGAAAAATTATACAAGAAGAACTTTGGCGGAACTTATCTTCGATGTTTGTCCCACGTTAAGGCGAAAGCCGTTATAGAAGAAGTTCATGATGAAGACTGTGGTGATCACTCAGCGGGCCGGTCATTCGCATTAAAGGTTAAGCGGACCGAATATCTTTGGCCAACGATGGTAAAAGAATGCATAAGCTTGGTTCGAGCTTGATCCGCTTGTCATTTTCACTCGAATATACATCATGTGCCGAGGGCAACCATGAAGCCTTTACCAACAACCTCTCCTTTTGAGACATGGGGCATCATTATTTTAGGTCCTTTTTCGACTGCTCCTAGTCAAAAGATGTTTTGTATTGTGGCAGTAGCACACTTCTCTAAGTGGATAGAAGTCGAAGTAGTGTCCCAAGTGTTAAGTGTGGAGATCGGTATTGGTATCGATCGGTAACACTTGGATGACGATCGGCAATGTGGTCGATCAGGGCACACATGGAAGACGGGATGGTCGGTATTGGTACCGATCGGTCTAAGACCGAAGTACGCAATACCGAATGTAACAAAGAGGACCGAAGCAATCGGTAGAGGACCGATGGCCCGTGACTCGAAGATATGAGATGGAGGCAATCGATCGAGGACCGAACTGAGATATGGTGGGGCTCATTAGTCAAAGATATCGGCAGTTATGGAAAGAGATATTGAAGGAAATAATATCATATCAAATCAGTATATATGGACGCATATATATGATTTGATTATGGATAATCATATATGGAGATATGATCAAATATTAGGAATATTTATTTGTTACCTTAATATCTCAACCACCTCATCTATATAAAGGGGTCTTAGGGTTCATTGTTATGTACTTCAATACTCTTGTATTCCGAGTTGTCCTCTTCGTGTGTGTGTGTTGTATTCTTCTCAAGTGATAGTGAATTTGGCCGTTTCCGCCGGTCACGTGGTTTTTTTCCCTTTCCGGGTTTCCACGTTAATTTCTTGTGTCGTTGTTTTCTCTTTGCTTTAATTCTCGGGTTCTACTTAATCTATCGAGATTGTTCGCACACGTGTTCAATCCCCAACACCAAGTCCGGGAACAGGAAGTGATAAGTTTTCTCTACAGGTATATAGTTTGTCGATTTGGGATTCCCAGGATTTCGGTATTGGATAATGGACCTCAGTTCTCTGGAAAGTGTGTAAATGAATAGTACGAGTATTATGTTATTCAACAACGCTTTACATCTGTGGCACATCTTGAGCAAATATACTTACAAAAGTTATCCATCGTAATATTCTGCAACAGTTAAAGAAATGATTGATAAGTCCAAAACCTCATGAGTGGATGAGTTACACAACGTGGTGTGAGCTTATCGAAAATCGCCACGATCCACCATAGGTTTTAGCCCTTTTTCGCTGGTGTATTGTTCTGAAGCCGTGCCTCCGACAGAGGTATCTATTCTATTTGAGAGAGTTATTGCTTATAATGAGGTAATGAACGAGGATATTTGGAAATTAGATCTTCAATGTGTTGAGGATCTCAAAGAGAGAGTTGCTATTCGAATTGAAGTGTGTAAGAAGCGATTTGCCAAAAGACATGATATGGAGGTTCGTCCATTATTATTGACAGTTGAAGATTTGGTCCTAAAGAAAGTCAAAGTATCAAAGCATGTTGGCAAACTAGACCGTAAGTGGGAAGGTCCATATAAAGTTACAGTAGTGGTGAGAGAAGAATGTATTAGATTGCGAATATGAATAGAGAGAAGCTCCCACATACTTGACATATTTCTAATTTACGCAAGTATTATGTATATACGTGACTCTTCGATATATGTAAAATAAAGTCCCCATCTATTTAAAACATTCTGAATTTTTTGTATCCATTTGGACGACACGAGATCATCGTTACGGCGCCCTTCAACTTGAATGTTCAATGCGGGTTCGTCTTCCGTGGTTCTATTGCGGGACCCGATCACCATCTCTACTATGAACTCGTCATTTTCTGACACTAGAGCGCGTAGTGCCTTTTGTCGATCAACCAGGTCTAAGTAATCATCTGCAGAAGCCATGATCGTATATGCAGGATTGATGATGATTTAAGTATAGTGGAAAAATATTAAATATGGAAGAGAGAGAAAGATGGTGGAAGATGGGAATGAAGGCAATTTATGAAGGAAAGTTGGTTGTACTACTTCTGTCTGGTGGGCAGGTTCGTAGTTAGTCTTTCATTATCCTTACAGAACGAGGCTTGAAAAATAAGTCATGAAGTGAATTATAGCATGTTTTTTGTTGTTGACTTGCTGATAATGCCATCTTTATACCTTATTCGGCTATAGATATACGAAATGTCTTCAGTCGTAATGCTGCTTTTAGTTTTATGGTTCTACTACAACTTTCAACATTGAGCAGCCTGCAACATTATTCGTTTGAGTATGATGTTATGCGTACTCTTTTTATGCTTTAATTGACTAAACATTAGAAAAATAACTAATGTAGAATGATTTCTATTATTAGATTTTTTTTTTCATTTTGAGCATCATTGTTATCTCAATAAAAATTCTCTACTAAGTATTCTCTATTTTAAATCTTTTTAATGTAGGACACTCGCCTGGGAAGTTCATATCCAAAAGGTTGTTTAAGTAAGTATCAATGTCCGCTTTGCAAAATGTGAACATGAAGGTGGAATTTGATGTTTTAGTTAGGACCGCCTTTTGAAATATGAAAAGAGCACAAGGGTAGATGCAGTATTACTTTCTTAATTCGTAGGATATTCTGCAAGGATTTTGTGTTTCTTTTTATCTCATTCACTTGCATGATAATACTATTTGATATGATTTTTTTGAAGCATAATCTCTTAAGATTTCTAGTTGTTCTTTTCTAATTGAAAGTCCATATATTAATTATGTACCTTAGACTCTTCATTCTTATTTTCATATATTGGACTTCCATCTCGTAAATCAATTTATCATTTTCAAGCTAAAAGAATTATGTGCGTTCAAAGATTGGCTACTCAGACTTTAGGTGAAGGCAAGTATTATACATCATGACATGAATTTGGTATTTAGTACTCTAGTTCTTAATCATTTTCAATCTGCAAAGCTAATCAGTTGGTTGGTCGATATCTAGAAATACATGATCTGTCAGGCTATTATTTGTAAGATCGAAAAGAAAAATCAACCCGTATCATGTTTTTCATTGACGTAAGGTGGCTAAATCTCCTGATGGAAATGGAGGAGTCTATTCATGTAACTAAATTGTATTCATGTGTAACCTGTGTTCATTCTTATTGAGCTTATTGTTTATTTTTTCATAGCTTTGAAATCTTCAAGGTTGCTGGAAATCATGTAAGTAAGAGGCATTAAATACTTGGATTGTTATGGAGTTGACAATGCTTTGGTCAGCTTGTTTTTCACTTTCATATTCTCGTCAATATATTTTTGACATTCATTACAACAAAAAGTTCTTTCGAATAGGTATGTGTTGCATATTTGAAGTTCCTTGGGTATTTTATCGAAAGAGGCTCGACTGCTGCTGCAAAAGTTGTCAAGAAGGTGCAAATATTCTGCATTTTCTAGTTACATTTCCATATGGTACCTGTATTCATTAGTAATCTAGCTTGTCCTAATATGTGAATCGGATTTTTGTTATACCCGCAAGAGAAGGTCGATGTGTTTGTTCAACGAGGAAAGGGTGGCCTTCTATCGGTAGTCAAATTAGTGAATTGGACTCATCTCTAGCCAGTGGTGTCAATCAGAAAACTGACAGCTTCGCTTTTGTTGGAGTAATGTATTGCTCATCACTCTTTTGTATTTTTCTTAATCAGTCACATTTTAGCTTCATAATTCAACTAATTGTAAATCTTAATACATTTTCAGGTCTGCCTCCATATGTTCACATTAGATTTTGCAATCCAAGTAGCAAATGGGCTCGAAAGCGATACCACGTATGGTTGTCTCCTTTGCGGCTGGACCAACTGATCGTATGCTTTCTTATTTTTGTTCCATTATCTATATATGCAGCTATCATTTGGCTGAAAAAAATATACCTTCAATTCATGGACACACCATGGGTTACAAACTTGAGCAGTTCGTATTTGATATATCTTCAATGTCTCTTTTCGAGGTACATTTCTTCTACCTCGATACCAAGGACATTGTTTTGATGTTGATTTTCCATTCCACAACTCCATAGGTTCTACGAGAGGAAGAATTTGCACTAGCAAAGAATGCAAATGGATCAAAGTTAGACACTCCCGAGAGTTCACGGTTGCTTGTTCTTCGGCTTCATACTCGTTGGGTGGTAGCTGCCAGAGGCTTTGTCAGTCATTCGATCCCTTTATATGCAAACTGGTAAACTCATTCTACAATTTTTGTATACTGTTTTTCGAAGAACGAATCGAGATGTGTTTGATGCTTCTTAGTTGTTTAAGTTTCACCCTTATGTTCTAATGCTAGAGAAAACCTGGAGGCTATCCGTTGTGGGAGAAGCTTCCATGCTCCTTGTGAGATTTCATATTAATGCAAGAATTGTAACTCTTTTTTTGTAAAATTTGTGTTTGTAACTTTGAAAATATTTATAATTGGTCACAATCAACTCATAATAATTTTTCATTGATTTCCAACTTGCATATCCATATTTCACATATTTTAACCTCCAACGAGTTTTATCTATCGTTTTAGATAAATCTTCTCATTATAACTATAACTCTACTATAAATATGAGTATCTTCCAACGAGTTTTATGGATTTTTTTAGATCAATCTTACATTGGCTATAAATGATATAATATGTTATATATATTGAAAAGTCAAAGCCTAATGTCTCGTTGCTACATGGGTTATAGATGTAACCGTTAAGCTATACTCAAATTTACAATAGAGTTATAGCTCAAATATGTAAGAGGTTCTAATTACTATAATGAGAAGTGTAACGACCCTAATTCGAGCCTAGCCGTTTTGTTAAAACGTGCTAAATAAAACGAAACATTCGAATGTAAACTTAAAACGTAGTTTGAAAACATTAAAGTTCAACAACATAATTTAGAGTTTTCTCAAAAGACCGGACTCTATCACCGAACAACTGACGACCTCCTTCCCATGCCCTTCTCATACCTCGTCCGCATCACCTACAAAATCTGTAAAGCGGTCACAATTTATTAAAGGAAACTTCACACACGCTACACATTATCTTTTCATTTCTTAATTAAACCGTACACACACGCGTGAATCATTCCTTTTAACCGTTTTCTTATTTCCTTCTTCTTTTACATTTATGATTCCCCTCATACTTTAACTTTACTGTTGCCGAGAGTAACATGCTCGGTACATGTCCCGCCCAAGCCAACCGTTAGCTGTTGGATGACTTGAAGTGCCATATGCTTCCCTTCCCCGTGTGGGTACTTAGGTGCTACCCCTTTCTCCACCCGGATCCGTTCTGCCCTTTTTCGTACGTATCTTTCTATCTTTGGAACTTATCGTTCCCTTCATCAAGCATACCCTTCCTTTGGAGAATCGTGTACTAGGAACGATGCCGGGTTCGGTCGGACGGTCCATCCTTCGCCACCCCGAGTCTTATTAACATTTATCTCATTCATTCGTGTCTTTTTCTTTCTTCATTAATGACCCAATCCCGTTCCCTATGTCTGAACCTTACCTTACTATATTGTGTTCACTCCGCTTACCTGTTGTTTTCACTTGTTATAATCTCTGGTGCTTCCGTGCAATCCGTAACATATTTCAGTACTTCATTTTTTTGACGTTATTATCTTATTATTGACTGTTTGGTTACCGTAGACCCTTCGTATCTTTCTTCCTCATGATCCGACGTTGAAATGCGACGAAAACACCCTAATTGTATGTTTCTACGATAAAGTTATTCTGATCCTGAAATTCGCGATAAAACGACACACGGTTTATATTTTCGCGACAATTTATGAAGTATTTCATTTCCGCGACAATTTTCTCTCTTCGGGAGATTCGCGATAATTTTTGACGTAATAAATTTTCGCGATAATTTTCCACGTTAAAAATTTTCGCGACAAAGTTGCTTTCCAGAATTTCCGCGATAATAACTGCAGTCCTGTTTTCGCGACAATTTGTGCTGTTCCGAAATTTTCGCGATAATTTCTTGATTTGGCGTTTTTCCGTACGTTTTGTGGTTTAGTGATGAATGACTTGGTTTTTGGGCCTTCTAATCTCTATTTATAGGTATTTTAACTTTCCTAATTCACATTTTGACCCCTCCCACATTTCACTTTCACCCCTCCTTAATCTTTTGCTTTTCTTTTCAATCTTTTCGTTTCTTTAATCGTTCTTTCGTTCCCGTATCCCTCGTTATTTCTCTTCTACACTTTATCACTATATTCCCCACTATCATTCCAACATACCTTTTTCCTGGCTATTACATTCTTCCCCACTTATTTTGAGTTTCGTCCCGAAACTCGTGCGTACCAATCTTCCATTAAGTCTGGTGCTCTATGCCTAATCTCTCGTTCCGTTTCCTATGTAGCTTCCCTCTCACCTTGTGTAATAGCTAGGAAAAAGGTATGTCGGGATGATAGTAGGGAATATAGTGATAAAGTCTAGAGGAGAAATAACGAGGGATATGAGAACGAAGAACGATAAAAACAAACGAAAAGATTTAAATGTAAAGCATGAGATAAAAGAGGGGTAAAAATGAAAAGTAGGAGGGGCAAAATGTGAATTAGAGAAGTTAAATATCTATAAATAGGGGTTAGAAGGCCCAAAAAACCAAGTCATTCATCACTAAACCGCTAAAACGTACGGAAAAACGCAAAAGCATTAAATTATCGCGGAAATTTCAAGATCAGTACAAATTGTCGCGGAAATTATTAGGCAATTTTTGTTGCGGAAATTTTGGTAGACAACTCTGTCGTGGAAATGTTTCACGTTGAAAATTATTGCGGAAAATTTTACGTTGAAAATTGTCGAGGATTCTTCGAAGGAGGAAAATTGTCGCGAAACTTCAGGGCTTGATAAATTATCGCGAAAACTGAACCATGTGTTGTTTTGTCGCGGATTTCAGGAACAGAGTAGTTTTATCGCGGATTTCAGGAACAGAGTAGTTTTATCGCGGAAATATACAATTAGGGTGATTTCGTCGCATTTCAACGTCGGATCGTGAAGGAGAAAGATACGAAGGGTCTACGGTAACCAAACAGTCGATAATAAGATAATAACGTCAAGAAAAATGAAGTACTAAAATATGTTACGAATTGCAGGGAAGCACCAGAGATTGTAACAAGTGAAAACAACAGGAAAGCGGAGTGAATACAATATAGTAAGGGAAGATTCAGACTTAGGGAACAGGATTGGGGCTAATAGAGAACAAAGAAAAAGAACGCGAACGAATGACATAAATGTTAATAAGACTCGGGATGAGGATGGATGGACCGTCCGACCGAACCCGGCATCGTGCTTAGTACACGATTTGCCAAAGGAAGTTCATGCCTGATGAAGGGAACGATAAGTTCCAAAGATAGAAAGATACTTACGAAAAAGGGCAGAACGGATCCGGGTGGAGAAAGGGGTAGCACCTAAGTATCCACCCGGGGAAGGGAAGCATATGGCACGTCAAGTCATCCAACAGCTAACGGTTGGCTTGGGCGGGACATGTACCGAGCATGTTACTCTCGGCAACAGTAAAGTTAAAGTATGAGGGGAATCATAAGGGTAAAAGAAGAGGGAAATAAGAAAACGGTTTAAAGGAATGATTCACGTGTGCGTGTACGGTGTAATTAGGAAATGAAAAGATAATGTGTAGCGTGTGTGAAGTTTCCTTTAATAGATTGTGACCGCTTTACAGATTTTGTAGGTGACGAGGACGAGGTATGAGAGGGGCATGGGAAGTAGGTCGTCGGTTGTCCGGTGATAGAGTCCGGTCCTTTGGAGAACACTCTAAATTAGGCTGTCGAATTTTGATGTTTTCGAACTAAGTTTTAAGTTTACATTCGAATGTTTTCATTTTATTCAGCACATTTTGACAAAACAGCTAGGCCCAAATTAGGGTCGTTACAAATGGTATCAGAGCGTAACATCGTTACTAAACCGGTAATGGTGCGGTCCTACGTAGAAGAGTCTAGGAAAAACCATAGGAGGACAACCGACCATAGGAAGGGATGGGCATAGAATGTGATGGATGACATGAGTAGACATAGACATAACAAAAGCTTAATGTAGGAATGGCTCCTAGGACGAGAGCGCATGGAAACCGAGAGGAGGATAGCAATGCATCAGAACAAGCACCGGCAACAGAGACTCCGGTTGCGGATTCATCGACGCCTCTCACGTTTAGCTAGGATAGTCTCAGGGATCTGTTCCAAACCATGGCGAGTTCCCTAGTTAGTGCAATAAGACAGGGACAGACGGAGAGGGGAAACTCCGTGCAAATGGAACCAGTGCCAAGACCCGAAAAGGGTAGGATGTACTACAATTAGGCATTAAAGAAGTCTGGGATGAACAGCTTCACGGGGGATAAGATGGGGGACGCGGAGGCGTGGATTATCCGCCTTGAAGAGAAGTTCGAACTGATCGAAGCCCCAGAGGAGCTTATGGCAGGATTGGCCCCGCTACGGTTCGACGGTAGTACTGCCCGATGGTGGGGGAGCGTGTCGGCCTCATTACTGAAGGATGGACCCATCTCTTGGGAGAAGTTTAAGAATGTGTTTTTGGATTACTACGTGCCGAAAGGACTTAAGAAAGATTAGAGGGCCGAATTGGACATATTGACTCAAGGAAACCTCCCAGTCATGGATTACATGCAAGAATTCATAGAACTAGGCATGTACGCCCCCGAGATCATGGGGAGTGAACAAGAAAAGATGCACCGCTTCACGGAAAGGCTGAATGAAAAAGTGAAACTTACTATGTATGGCCGCGACGATCAGGAATTTTTCAGTTTGGTGGCAGCGGCAGTCCTAGTGGATGGAGGATTACGGAGAATGGATATGGAACGCACTAGAAGCTCTGCAAGGAAAGAAGTTCAAGGACGGGGAGAGTGGAAAGGAAAGATCACTGCAGAGAATTTCGGATAGGCACAAGGACCACCGATCAGGCCTGCATGCGCCAAATGCGGGAAGAACCATTTGGAGAATGCCGAGCAGGAACCAACAGTTGTTTCAAGTGCGGCCAGGAAAGACACTTTGCCAAGGACTGCCCGAAGAGGAGGAGGATCGAAACCGGAGTAACCAGAAACAGGGTAAGGGAAAGGATTACTGGAAATGCTCGAGTGTTCGCTGTGAACAAGGAACAGGCCTCGGAGGCTGAAGACGTCGTGGCATGTACACTACTTATTAACGGCTTTACAGCTTTCGTGTTATTTGACTGTGGGGCGACACATTCGTTTGTGTCTGAGAAGTTAGCGAAACGGTTTGGGATAATGGGAAGTAACGCTAAAATCAAAGTAAAAACACCGGGATCCGAAGCTATGGAGGCAAATAGAATCTATAATGGATGCACGGTGGAAGTGGACACAGTGCGAACAGAGGCAGATTTGATTGAGTTAGGGGATATGGGATTCGATGCCATACTAGGAATGGATTGGTTATCTATGTACGATGCGCAGGTGAGATGTCGGGGGCGTACGATCAATTTTAGTACGCCGCGGGAAGGAAGAAAGGACATGGTCGGAAAACAGATTATGAGTTAGGATGAGGAATATAAGGATCGATCGAACTGGTTAGCATTCGTCACGACGGAGAAGGAATGGACGCCATTGAAGTCCATTGCAGTGGTTTGTGAATACAGTGATGTATTTCCTGATGAACTACCGGGTCAACCGCCCCAGAGAGAGGTGGAAATGGAAATAGAACTACTCCCTGGAACACAACCGATCTGCAAGACTCCGTACCGAATGGCACCCAGAGAAATGCAGGAACTGAAACAACAGATTGAATCGCTACTGGAAAAAGGATTTCTTAGACCAATCAACTCCCCTTGGGGAGCACCAGTGTTATTTGTTAGAAAGAAAAGCGGCGAGTTGAGACTGTGTTACGACTACCTGGAGTTAAACAAGGTCACGATAAGGAACATGTATCCGTTGCCTAGGATCGACGACTTGTTTGATCAGTTACAAGGCGCGAAGGTGTTCTGAAAATTAGACTTGAGGTCAGGGTATCATCAAGTCCGAGTAAGAGAAGGAGACATACCGAAAACAACCATTCGAACTAGGTATGGCCATTACGAATGCACGGTAGTACCGTTTGGATTGACTAATGCCCCATCAATTTTCATGGATTTGATGAATCGGGTATTTCGTCAGTACCAAGACAAATTCGTGGTGGTGTTCATTGACGACATTCTAGTTTACTCTCGCAACCAGGAGGAACACGAGCAACATATGAGAATAGAATTACAGATTCTCAGACAAGAGAAGTTGCATGCCAAATACAGCAAGTGTGAATTCTGGATGGACAGCATAGCTTTTCTAGGTCACGTGATATCAGCAGGAGGGGTGACGGTAGATCCAACGAAGATAGAGATAGTGACGAATTGGCCCAGACCGACGAATGCTTGAGAAGTAAGGAGCTTCTTAGGATTGGCCGGGTACTATCGGAAATTTATCGAGGGGTTCGCAATGATTGCTAAACCATTGACAAATCTGGCCCGAAAGGAAACGAGGTATACGTGGGATGAGAAATGTGAAGAGAGTTTCGAATGTCTCAAAACGAAATTGACATATGCACCAATACTAGTATTACCCACACCAGGACAGGACTTCACAGTATACAGCGACGCATCGAAGGAAGGACTCTGGTGTGTACTGATGCAGGGAGGGAAAGTTATAGCATATGCATCTCGTCAACTGAAGATACACGAGTTGAACTATCCGACACACGATTTAGAATTTGCCACGGTGGTATTCACAGTCAAGATTTGGAGACATTACCTGTACGGTGTTAAGTGCCAGATATTCAACGACCACAAGAGTTTGAAGTATCTATTCACACAGAGGGAGCTTATCATGAGACAACGGAGATGGTTGGAACTGATAAAAGATTACGACCTCGACATTCAGTACCACCCCGGAAAGGCAAACCAGGTAGCCGATGCACTGAGCAGGAAGACACATGCCGTGTTAGCATACACGTTGGTAAGGGAAATGGAGAACCTACAACTGGAAGTGGTACAGTCGACCACAGTCATGTTAGGACGGTTACCACGAAGCCAGGGTTATTGGCGGAGATACTAGAAGCACATATAGCAGACCCCGAGAAACCCGTAACGCGAAAAGAGGGAAACGGAACCGATAAATCAAAGATAAACAAAGGAAGCGATGGGCAAATCAGAATGAATGAACGGATATGGGTACCGAACAGGCCAGAGCTAAGCAAGAAGATTATAGCAGAAGCACACAGTTCAGCCTTGTCAGTTCACCCAGGAAGTACTAAGATGTATCGGGACCTAAAGACGCACTGGTGGTGGAATGGAATGAAAAATGAGATCGCAAACTTTGTGGCCAAATGCGAAAATTGCCAACGAGTTAAGGCCGAACACCAACGCCCGGGAGGTGAGCTACAACCCTTCGAGATTCCATAGTGGAAATGGGATATCATCGGTATGGACTTTGTGGTATGATTACCCAAGAGCCCACGGAAGAACGACGCGATATGGGTAGTGGTTGACCGTCTTACAAAGGCGGCTCATTTCTTAGTAGTCAAGACAACCTATAGAGTGGACATGTTAGCCAAAATATATGTGGATAACATAGTCAAGTTACATGGAATTCCAGTAAATATTGTGTCAGACAGAGACCCGAGGTTCACGTCTAGATTTTGGCAAAGTTTACAGCATACCACCCACAGACAGATGGTCAGACCGAGAGAACCAACCAGATTATGGTGGATATGTTACGGGCATATGTACTGGAGTTTAAGGGAGGTTGGGAAGATTTCCTACCTCTAGTGGAATTCGCATGCAACAATAGTTTTCAGAGCAGCATTGGCATGGCTACGTATGAGGCATCGTACGGGAGGAAGTGCCGTACACCACTATGTTGGGATGAGGTGGGAGAGAGAAAGACCACGGGAACAGAATTGGTAGAAGTCACCATTGAAAAGGTGGTCGTGGTACGAAAGAACATTAAGGCGGCACAAGACCTATATAAAAGTTGGGCAGACACAAAAAGGAGACCCCTAGAACTAAAGGTTGAGGATCATGCTTATCCGAAGATATCACCGATGAAGGGGGTACTAAGGACCACTAGGATAGGGAAGCTGAGCCCTCGGTACATCGGACCATACGAGGCGGAAGGAAAAATCGGAAACCTAGCATACCAGCGGAAGCTTCCGGAAGAAATGGGGGGGATACACATCGTGTTCCATGTATCCCAATTGATGAGGAGGGTGACTAAAGGAATTCAAGAATGTGTGGGGGAACCATAGAGATAACCCCGAAACTAACGTACGAGGAAGTTCCAATAAAGATCCTAGGTAGAGAGGAAAAAAAGCTCCGAAACAAACAAATTTCTATGGTGAAGGTACAATGGTCCATGGGAATTTGGGCCTAGCTGTTTTGTCAAAACGTGCTAAATAAAATGAAAACATTCGAATGTAAACTTAAAACATAGTTCGAAAACATCAAAGTTCGATAGCATAATTTAGAGTGTTCTCCAAAGGACTGGATTCTATCACCGGACAACCGACGACCTCCTTCCCATGCGCCTCTCATACCTCGTCCGCGTCACCTACAAAATCTGTAAAGCAATCACAATCTATTAAAGGAAACTTCACACACGCTACACATTATCTTTTCATTTTTTAATTACACCGTACACACACACGTGAATCATTCCTTTAAACCGTTTTCTTATTTACCTCTTCTTTTACCCTTATCATTTCCATCATACTTTAACTTTACTGTTGCCGAGAGTAACATGCTCGGTGCATATCCCGCCCAAGCCAACCGTTAGCTGTTGGATGACTCGACGAGCCATATGCTTCCCTTCCCCGGGTGGGTACTTAGGCGCTATCCCTTTTTCTACTCGGATCCGTTCTGCCCTTTTCGTACATTTTTTTCCTCTTTGGAACTTATCGTTCCCTTCATCAGGCATGAACTTTCTTTGGCAAATCGTGTACTAGGCACGATGTCGGGTTCGGTCGGACGGTCCATCCTTCCTCACCCCGAGTCTTATTAACATTTATCTCGTTCGTTCGTGTCCTTTTCTTTCTTCTTTATTAGCCCCAATCCCATTCCCTAAGTCTGAACCTTCTCTTACTATATTGTGTTCACTCCACTTACCTGTTGTTTTCACTTGTTACAATCTCTGGTGCTTCCCTGAAATTCGTAACATATTTTAATACTTCATTTTTCTTGACGTTATTATCATATTATTGACTGTTTGGTTACCGTAGACCCTTCGTATCTTTCTCCTTCACGATCAGACGTTGAAATGTGACGAAATCACCCTAATTGTATATTTCCGCGATAAAACTACTCTGTTCCTGAAATCCGCGACAAAACAACACATGATTCAGTTTTCGCGATAATTTATCAAGCCCTGAAGTTTCGCGATAATTTTCCTCCTTCGAAGAATCCGCGACAATTTTCAACGTAAAATTTTCCATGCGAAACATTTCCGCAACAAAGTTGCTTACCAAAATTTCCGCGACAAAAAATTGCTTATAAATTTCCGCGACAATTTGTACTCATCTTGAGATTTCCGCGATAATTTAATGCTTTGGCGTTTTTCCGTACGTTTTTGCAGTTTAGTGATAAATGACTTGGTTTTTTGGGCCTTCTAACCCCTATTAATAGATATTTAACTTCCCTAATTCACATTTTAACCCCTCATACTTTTCATTTTTACCCCTCTTTATCTCATGGTTAACATTTAAATCTTTTCGTTTCTTTTTATCGTTCTTTCGTTCCCGTATCCCTCGTTATTTCTCCTCTAGACTTTATCACTATATTCCCTACTATCATCCCGACATACCTTTTTCTTGGCTATTACATCCTTCCCCACTTATTTTGAGTTTCATCCCGAAACTCGTGCGTACCAATCTTCCATTAAGTCTGGTGCTCTCTGTCTAATCTCTCGTTCCGTTTCCCATGTAGTTTCCCTCTCTCCTTGATTGGACCATTGTACTTTCAGCATGGGAATTTGTTTATCTCTGAGCTTTCTTTCCTCCCTGCCTAGGATCCTTACCAGAACCTCCTCGTATGTTAGTTCTGTGGTTATCTCTATGGGCTCACCCACACATTCTTGAATTCCTTCAGTCACCCTCCTCCTCAGTTGGGATACATGGAACACGTTATGTATCCCCCTCATTTCTCCCGGAAGCTTCAGCTGGTATGATAGGTTTCCGATTTTTCGTTCCACCTCGTATGGTCCGATGTACCGAGGACTCAGCTTCCCTGTCCTAGTGGTCCNACTCTTGTGGTCGTTGAATATCTGGCACTTAACACCGTACAGGTAATGTCTCCAGATCTTGAGTGCGAATACCACCGCGGCTAATTCTAAATCGTGTGTCGGATAGTTCAACTCGTGTATCTTCAATTGACGGGATGCATATGCTATAACTTTCCCTCCCTGCATCAGTACACACCCGAGTTCTTCCTTCGATGCGTCGCTGTATACCGTGTAGTCGTGTCCTGGTGTGGGTAATACCAGTATTGGTCCCATTGTCAATTTCGTTTTGAGACATTCAAAACTCTCTTCACATTTCTCATCCCACGTATACCTCGTTTCCTTTCGCGTCAAATTTGTCATCGATTTAGCAATCCTTGCGAACCTCTCGATGAATTTCCGATAGTACCCGGCTAATCCTAAGAAACTCCTCACATCTCGAGCATTCGTCGGTCTGGGCCAATTCATCACTGTCTCTATCTTGGTTGGATCTACCGTCACCACTCCTGCTGATATCGCGTGTCCTAGAAAAGCTATGTTGTCCATCCAAAATTCACACTTGCTGTATTTGGCATACAACTTCTCTTGTCTGAAAGTCTGTAATACTATTCTCAGATGTTGCTCGTGTTCCTCCCGGTTGTGAGAATAAACTAGGATGTCGTCAATGAAAACCACCACGAACTTGTCTAGGTACTGACGAAATACTCGATTCATCAAATCCATGAAAATTGCTGGAGCATTAGTCAATCCGAACGGTACAACCGTGCATTCGTAATGGCCGTACCTCGTTCCAATGGCTAACTTCGGTATGTCTTCTTCTCTTACTCGGGCTTGATGATACCGTGACCTCAAGTCTAATTTTCAGAACACCTTCGCGCCTTGTAACTGATCAAACAAGTCGTCGATCCTAGGCAACGGATACCTGTTGCTTATCGTGACCTTGTTTAACTCCCGGTAGTCGTAACACAGTCTCAACTCGCCGCTTTTCTTTCTAACAAATAACACTGGTGCTCCCCAAGGGGAGTTGCTTGGCCTAAGAAATCCTTTATTCAGTAGTGACTCAATCTGTTTTTTTAGTTCCTGCATTTCTCTGGGTGCATTCGGTACGGAGTCTTGGAGATCGGTTGTGTTCCAGGGAGTAGTTCTATTTCCATTTCCACCTCTCTCTGTGCGGTTGACCCGGTAGTTCGTCAGGAAATACATCACTGTATTCACAAGCCTCTGGAGCGGACTTCAATGGCGTCCCTTCCTTCTCCGTTGTGACGAATGCTAACCAGTTCGATCGATCCATATATTCCTCATCCTCACTCATAATCGGTTTTCCGACCATGTCCTTTATTCCTTCCCGCGGCGTACTAAAAGTGATCGTACGCTCCCGACATCTCACCTGCGCATCGTACTTAGATAACCAAACCATTCCTAGTATGGCATCGAATCCCATATCATCTAACTCAATCAAATCTGCCTCTGTTCGCACTGTGTCCACTTCCACCGTGCATCCTTTATAGATTCTATTTGCCTCCATAGCTTCGGATCCCGGTGTTTTTACTTTGATTATAGCGTTACTTCCCATTATCCCAAACCGTTTTGCTAACTTCTCCGACACAAACGAATGTGTCGCCCCACAGTCAAATAACACGAAAGCTGTAAAGCCGTTAATAAGTAGTGTACATGCCACGACGTCTTCAGCCTCCGAGGCCTGTTGCTTGTTCACAGCGAACACTCGAGCATTTCCAGTAATCCTTTCCCTTAACCTGTTTTCGGTTACCCCGGTTTCGATCCTCTTCCTCTTCGGGCAGTCTTTGGCAAAGTGTACTTCCTGGCCGCACTTGAAACAAATGTTGGTTCCTGCTCGGCATTCTCCAAAACGGTCTTCCCGCATTTGGCGCACGCAGGCCTGATCGGTGGTCCTTGTGCCGATCCGAAACTCTCTGTAGTGATCTTTCCTTTCCACTCTCCCCGTCCTTGAACTTCGTTCCTTGCAGAGCTTCTGGTGCGTTCCTTATCCATTCTCCGCAATCCTCCATCCACTCGGACTGCCGCCGCCACTAAACTGGAAAATTCCTCGTCGTCGCGGCCATACATAGTCAGTTTCACCTTTTCATTCAGCCCTTCGGTAAAGCGGTGCATCTTTTCCTGTTCAATCCCCATGATCTCGGGGGCGTACCTGCCTAGTTCTATGAATTCTTGCATGTACTCCATAACGGGGTGGTTTCCTTGAGTCAATCTGTCAAAATCGGCCCTCTTATCTTTCTTATGTCCTTTCGGCACGTAGTAATCCAAGAACGCATTCTTAAACTTCTCCCAAGAGATGGGTCCATCCTTCAGTAATGAGGCCGACACGCTCCCCCACCATCGGGCAGTACTACCGTCGAACCATAGCGGGGCCAATCCTGTCCTAAGCTCCTCTGGGGCTTCGATCAGCTTGAACTTTTCCTCAAGGCGGGTAATCCATGCCTCCGCGTCCCCCATCTTATCCCTCGTGAAACTGTTCATCCCAACCTTCTTTAATGCCTCGTTGTGGTACATCCTACCCTTTTCGGGTCTTGGCACTGGTTCCATTTGCAAGGAGTTTCCCCTCTTCTTCTGTCCATGTCTTATTGCACTAACTAGGGAACTCGCCATGGTTTGGAACAGATCCCTGAGACTTTCCTGGATAAACGTGAGAGGCGTCGATGAATCCGCAACCGGAGTCTCTGTCGTCGGTACTTGTTCTGATGCATTGCTATCCTCCTCTCGGTTTCCATGCGCTCTCGTCCTAGGAGCCATTCCTACATTAAGCTTTCGTTATGTCTATGTCTACTCATGTCATCCGTTACATTCTATGCCCATCCCTTCCTATGGTCGGTTGTCCTCCTGTGGTTTTTCCTAGACTCTTCTACGTAGGACCGCACCGTTACCGGTTTAGTAACGATGTTACGCTCTGATACCATTTTGTAACGACCCTAATTCGGGCCTAGCCGTTTTGTTAAAACGTGCTAAATAAAACGAAACATTCGAATGTAAACTTAAAACGTAGTTCGAATACATTAAAGTTAAACAACATAATTTAGAGTGTTCTCAAAAGACCGGACTCTATCACCGGACAACCGACGACCTCCTTCCCATACCCTTCTCATACCTCGTCTGCGTCACCTACAAAATCTGTAAAGCGGTCACAATTTATTAAAGGAACTTCACACACGCTATACATTATCTCTTCATTTCTTAATTAAACTGTACACACACGCGTGAATAATTCCTTTTAACCGTTTTCTTATTTCCTTCTTCTTTTATCCTTATCATTCCCCTCATTCTTTAACTTTACTATTGCCGAGAGTAACATGCTTGGTACATGTCCCGCCCAAGCCAACCGTTAGCTGTTGGATGACTCGACGGGCCATATGCTTCCTTTCCCCGGGTGGGTACTTAGGCGCTACCCCTTTTTCCACCCGGATCCGTTCTGCCCTTTTTCGTACGTATCTTTCCATCTTTGGAACTTATCGTTCCCTTCATCAGGCATGCCCTTCCTTTGGCGAATCGTGTACTAGTCACGATGTCGGGTTCGGTCGGACGGTCCATCCTTCCTCACCCCGAGTCTTATTAACATTTATCTCATTCATTCGTGTCTTTTTCTTTCTTCTTTAATGACCCAATCCCGTTCCATAAGTCTGAACCTTCCCTTACTATATTGTGTTCACTCCGCTTTTCTGTTGTTTTCACTTGTTATAATCTATGTTGCTTCCCTGCAATCCGTAACATACTTCAGTACTTCATTTTTTTTGACGTTATTATCTTATTATTGACTGTTTGGTTACCTTAGACCCTTCGTATCTTTCTTCCTCACGATCCGACGTTGAAATACGACGAAAACACCCTAATTGTATGTTTCCGCGATAAAGTTATTCTGTTGCTGAAATTCACGATAAAACGACACACGGTTTACATTTTCGCGACAATTTATGAAGTATTTCATTTCCGCGACAATTTTCTCTCTTCGGGAGATTCGCGATAATTTTCAACGTAAGAAATTTTCGCGATAATTTTCCACGTTAAAAATATTCGCGACAAAGTTGCTTACCACAATTTCCGCGATAATAACTGTAGTCCTGTTTTCACGACAATTTGTGATGTTCCGAAATTTTCGCGATAATTTCTTGCTTTGACGTTTTTCCGTACGCTTTTGTGGTTTAGTGATAAATGACTTGGTTTTTGGGCCTTCTAATCTCTATTTATAGGTATTTTAACTTTCCTAATTCACATTTTGACCCCTCCCACTTTTCACTTTTACCCCTCCTTAATCCTTTGCTTTATTTTTCAATCTTTTCGTTTCTTTTATCGTTCTTTCGTTCCCGTATCCCTCGTTATTTCTCTTCTAGACTTTATCACTATATTCCCTACTATCATTCCAACATACCTTTTCCTGGCTATTACAAGAAGCATATGGCATACCTAGCTTCTAAGATAGTATCAAACCATATATAGCAGATTTTGAACTTTGTATGGGTGCTGTTCAGGCTTCCGAAATCCTTGAATGTCATATCTTCGCATCGGGCCAATACGAAGACGTTTGCACATGGTTCAAGAACCTGCCACCCTGATCGATTCAATCATAGGTTCATTTTGTATTGTAGTCTATCCTTGTATTTTGAGGATTATAATAATTCAATGTTTTGAAACTCTGTTTCTCTAAGTCTTGCATCGGGTGTTAATTGACAATCGATCTTAACATACTACCTCCTTTCTCATAAGCATCGTTTCTGTGCGATTAATCGCTTAATAACCCTTCTAATAGAGAAATAGTCTCGATCGGGCAGACAACCCTTCAAATAAAGATGTATCTTCAACTTGGGCAAGTCCTTGATCGAGAGCATAATGGGACTTAAACAAAATAATTAATCCAACACATATAACATCCCAATCATCACATAAGTAATTAGTTCCCTAAATAAGAGAGACACTTATCCATTTAAGTAAGTCTTTGATGGGATAATTGGAACATCTTGACTAAACAATAGATTGATATGCATAGGAGTATCAGATAGTCATTTTCACAATGGTTCGCCATGAAGATTATATACATCCAAACGGGGTCTCACTTATACCCACAACGTTTCAAGCCTAAGGCGATCCTTCGGAGAGGGCCATCAATCATACATTCGTTGTCAAAACTCTGGATCAAGTGCATTATGTTTTATTAAGCTTTAGATCCAAAACTAACAGGATATGTTCAGGTATTTCTGCTGCCTTTGTGAAGCCTGTTCTTGAGAGCAACATGTCGACAGTGGATAAGCGTACTATGGAAGAGAGAGAAAGATGGTGGAAGATGGGAATGAAGGCAATATATGAAGCAAGTTGGTTGTACTATTTGTGTCTGGTGGGCATGTTCGTAATTAGTCCTTCATTATCCTTACAGAACGAGGTTTGAAAAATAAGTCCTGAAGTGAAATATAGCCTGTTTTTTGTTGTTTACTTGCTGATAATGCCACCTTTATACCTAATTCGGCTATAGATATATGAAATGTCATAAGTCGTAATGTTGTTTTTAGTTTTAAGGATCTACTACAACTTTCCGCATTGAGCAGCTTGCAACATTATTCATTTGAGTCTCATGTTATGCCTACTCTTTTTATGCTTTAATTGCCTAAACATTAGAAAAATAACTAATGTAGAATAATTTCTATTATTAGATTTTTTTTTCATTTGAGCTTCATTGTTATCTCAATAAAAATTCTCTACTAAGTATTCTCTATTTTGAATCATTTTAATGTAGGGCACTCGCCTAGGAAGTTCAGATCCAAAAGGTTGTTTCAGTAATTATGAATGTCCCCTTTACAAAATGTGAACATGAAGGTGTAATTTGATGTTTTTGTTAGGACCGCCTATTGAAATATGAAAAGAGCACAAGGGTAGATGCAATATTTCTTTCTTTATTCGTAGGAGATTCTGAAAGATTTTGTGTTTCTTTTTATCTCCTTCACTTGCATGATAATACTCTTTGATATGATTTTTCGAAACATAATATTTTAAGATTTTAAATTGTTCTTTCCTAATTGAAAGTCCAAATATTAATTATGTACCTTAGACTATTCATTCCTATTTTCAGATATTGGACTTCCATCTGATAAATCACTGTTTCAGCTTCAAGCTGAAAGAATTTTGTGTGTTCAAAGATTGGCTACTCAAACTTTAGGTCAAGGCAAGTATTATACATCATGACATGAATTTGGTATTTAGTACTCTAGTTCTTAATCATTTTCAATCTGCAAAGCTGATCAGTTAGGTTCTGCAAGCGCTAAACCTATACAATGGTACATAATGACTAGCCCATTCACTGATGAGTCTACAAGAAAATTCTTCGAAAGCCATAAATATTTTGGCCTGAACAAGAACAAGTAAGATTTTTTGGAAATTTTATAGGCTTGATACGTGATTCTGAAAAATATTTTGCTTATCATAATAACATGAATCAAATTCATGTCACCTTCTTCCAGCAGGGCACTATTCCATGTGTGTCTTGGGATTGTAGATTTATATTGGAAGCTCCCTACAGAGTATGATATCTTCTTTGTTACTCGCATATAGACAAATTAGAAATACATGATCTATTCAGCTATTTTTTATAAGATCGAAAAGAAAAATCACCTCGTATCATGTTTTTCATTGTCTTAAGGTGGCTAAATCTCCTGATGGGAATGGTGGAGTCTATTCAGGTAAACTAAATCGTATTCATGTGTAATATGTGTTCATTCTTATTGTGCTTATTGTTTATTTTTTTACAGCTTTGAAATCTTCAAGGTTGCTGGAAATCATGTCAATGAGAGGCATTAAATACTTGGATTTTTATATAGTCGACAATGCTTTGTTCAACTTGTTTTTCACTTTTGTATACTCGTCAATATATTTTTAACATTCATTACAACAGAAAGTTCTTTCGAATAGGTACGTGTTGCATATCCTAGTTTCCTTGGGTATTTTATCGAAACAGTCTCGGCTGCTGCTGCAAAAGTTGTCAAGAGGTGCATAAATTCTGCATTTTCTAGTTACATTCCATATAGTACATGTATTCATTAGTATTCTAGCTTTTCCTAATCCGTGAATCGGATTTTATTTATACCCACAATAGAAGGTCGGTGTGTTTGTTCAACGAGGAAAGGGTGGCCCTCTATTGGTGGTTGAATATAGTGACCTTGCCTTCCTGCATCAAGACCGCTCTCAATCCGTCCCTGGAGGCATCACAGTAGATGGAAAAATCCTTTCCCTCTTCGGGCAGTACCAAAACTGGTGCTTGGGTGAGCCTTTCTTTGAGTTCATCAAGGCTTTGTTTGCATGCTTCGGTCCAATTGAACGGAGCTCTCTTTTGAGTCAAGTGGGTCATTGGTTTGGCGATCTTTGAGAATTCCCTTACGAACCGGCAGTAGTAGCAGGCCAGGCAAAGGAAGCTTCGGAATTCCGTTACATTTCTTGGAATTGGCCATCCTACCACCGCCTTGATATTTCGTTGGTCGACCGAGATCCCTTGAGCATTGATGATGTGTCCTAAGAAGGCCACCTCTTTTGTCCAAAATTCACACTTGGAGAATTTAGCATATAGTCGACGTTCTCTCTGTAATGACCTGAAAATTTAAAGAAACTACTTAAATAAGAGTTTAATGCAATTCAAGGATAACGGAGAGTTTCGAGGACGAAACTAATTTTAAGGTGAATGGAATGTCATAACCCGAAAATTAGGAGAATTAGATTTCTAATAAATATTAGTGAATATATTGAAAGTATATTTTACTTTAAAAGTAACAGAAATGTAATTATATTTAATAGTGAAGAGATGATAGATAACTATAGTTTGTAGATGAAAGAGAAATGATGTGACGATGGAAATTGTATAGTCGAGAATAAATGAAGATTACGATAAATTAATATAGAATATGTTAAATTTATTGTGAATTAAAGGATATGATAATGTCAATATAATGAGATAACATTTAATGGTTCAGATATATTAGAGAAATTATTTAATATGTAAATTGATAATATTAATATGCAATATATTATATTAAAATGGTAGAAGGAGTTTACGATATGTTATAGCGAATAGGATAATATAATTTTTGTAGATAATGATTAATTAAGGTACAATACAATATAACGATGTTAATTCGATGGTTTTTCCCGATTTAGAAGAATTTGGATCGAAATAAGGAGATAATGTGAAAACTGAAAACTAAATTAAATGATTAGGTTTCCTAAAAAAAAAAGATGAGGGCCGCTGCTGAACCACAAGAGAGGGTTGGGACGTCAATAAGGGATTTGGTGGATCCTTGGCATTGGTCATGGTTTCGGAGGTAATGGAACCATTCCGGTTTTAGTCGTTATCCATGCAATGTGTGTTTCTTGGTAGTGGGGAGTTTGGGTACGAACTAATCCCTCAAGGAACCTTTTCGTGTCTGAGTCCGTGGAGTCTAGGGCTGTCAAGCCTTATACACTATGAAACAAGATTGAGGCCTTTGCAAAGGCATAAGGCAGTAACTCAACAAGGAGTTTATTGAATCATTCTGCTAATTATGTCAATTAAGGCAAAAATGGTTCCCATAGAAGATGCACAACGGAAATTTGCAGCAAACATACTCTTGGACTGCTTACACTAATATCCATTGGGAAAATGGACAAGTTGAATACACAATGTAAAGGGGGTGGCACGGCTGCATCAGGACANTGCTTCAGGACATATGGAGGTAATTATTTGTACCACCGTATTGGCATGTTTCTAGTTAACCTAGGGGGATTAGAGGCTAGTTAACGTGTACTTTTCTATTGCAAATTGATTTAGGTGTAAAGCCGCAACTTGATGTGAGGTGGTAATTCGGGAGTAAAGAGATTGTACTAAATTGGGATTGTCTTATAGAGTGGTGGACAACGTACAAATAAAGGTGCGCGGGATGATCAATCAAATAATAGAAGGTTTATGTTATATTTTAGTTTTTACGATGAAATATTTAAATTAAAATGTTTTGAGATACGTTGTCACTGCGAGTGCGAGCGTCCGCCTGGAGAGGGTGTCCTTATATGATTTTTATGAAATGTTATGAAAGAATAAGACTCGGGGTGAGGAAGGATGGACCGTCCGACCGAACCCGACATCGCGCCTCTCACACGAATCGCCAAAGGAAGGGCATGTCTAATGAAGTGAATGAAATGTTCAAGAATGAAAAGGGTACGTACAGAATGGGCAGAACGGATCCGAGCGAGAAAAGGGGTAGCGCCCGAGTACTCGTTCGGGGATGGGACGCATATGGCTCATCGAGTCGACCAACAGCTAACGGTCGGCTTGGGCTAGTCATGTCACGGACATGTAAAACAGAGCCGACAAGATAAGTATAAGACAAATGAGAAAATGTTAAGTGATGTTTCATGTAAAGTTCAAGTAAGTTTTACGAGGTTTTAAAATAAGATTTCGAAATAGCCCAAGAGGGATAAGTTTTAAGTGAGTTTGGAGGTTTTCAAATGAGATTTAGAACGAACTTCAAAGACTAATGAGTTTTAACGAGATTCATAAAGTTATTTCAAAGAGCTTAAGAAAGAGTTGAGTTTCAAGTATGATTTTTATAAAGATGTTTTACGATAAGTGTTTAAAGAAGTTTTCAAAGTAAGATGAGTTTTCAAAAGAAAAGATATTTAAGAAATGAAGATAAGTTTTTAAAGAGTTTTTAACCGAATTTTCTATTATTCGATTATGACCACTCTACAGTTTGTATGAAAGGATGAGATTAAGGAAATCGTGGAATGAGTTAATCGTCGGTTGATACCGAGAGTGATTATGAAGTCGGGAGAAAAGTGAGCTTGTTAATATGCCACCAAGAGGAAGATTTGAAATGAATGAGATAAAGTTGTAGAAGTTTATTTATGAGTTATATTTTGATGTTGTAAGTTTTATTGATATTGTAATATGATGAGCGCCTTGTGTTCCAAAGAAGAATGGAGCACAGCATGTCGCACACCGAAAACGTCTAGGCCCAATTTCGGGGCGTGACACCCTCAATGTTCCCAATACAACTCAAAGGTGTGCCTCGTGGTTGTTCTCGTCTTTTGATAGATGAGAATACCGTCGATGAAGACTACGACAAAGTTATCTAAGAATGGTTTGAACACCCGATTCATTAGGTCAATGAAGGCCACGGGGGCGTTGATGAGTCCGAACGGCATTACTCGGAATTCGTAGTGACCATATCGTGTCCTGAAGGCTGTTTCTGGCACGTTTGTCTCCTTTATCTATAGTTGATGGTACCCTGATCGCAAGTCTTTTTTTGAAAATACGCCCGCGCCCATGAGTTGATTGAAGAAGTCATCTATGCGTGGTAGCAGGTATCTGTTTTTCACAGTGACTCGGTTAAGCTCTCGGTAGTCTATGCACAGCCTTATGGTGCCATCCTTCTTCTTTACAAACAATACTGGTGTAATAGCCAGGAAAAAGGTATGATGGAACAAATAGTAGGGAAGGTAACGATAAAGTCTAAACAAGGAATAACGAGGGATACGGGAACGAAAGAACGTAAAAAGAAACGAAAATGGAAAAGTAAAGTAAAAGATAGAAGAGGGGTCAAAAATCAAAGGAAGGAGGGGTTAAAGTGTGAATTAGAAAAGTTATGATGTCTATAAATAGGGGTCGGGAGGCCCAAAAACGAGTTAATCATCATTAAAACACGAAAATCCGAAAATTGCCACGAAGAAGGAAAATTATCGCGGATTCTGCACAGGCCATTATTGTCGCGGATTTCTCAAAGAACATTATTGTCGCGGATTTGGGTGATGAAGAGAATTATCGCGGATTTTTGGTGAAGAGAATTGTTGCGGAAAAAAAGAACAAGAGTAAAATTGTCGCGAAAAATCCTGAAGTGCAATTTTATCGCGGATTGCGTTCTAAGAGTAAAATTATCGCGGATTTGGAGTTGCAGCATAGAATTGTCACAAATTTCGAGGAAAGAAGTAAATTATCGCGGAAATACTAAGTTTAAGTGTTTTCGTCACGTCTCGACGTCGGATCGTGGGAGGAAAAGAACACGTAGGGTCTACGGTAATCACATAGTTAACAATAGGATAATAACGTCGGAATTCGAGTAACTAAAACCTATTACGAAATGCAGGAAAGCGCGGAAAGACTATAGCAAGCAAAAGCAAACGGTAAGGGGAGTGAACACGATATAGTAAGGGAAGGTTCAGACTTAGGGAATGGAATTGGGTTAATAAAGAAGAAAGGAAAGACACGAATGAAAAAGATAAATGTTAATAAGACTCGGGGTGAGGAAGGATGGACCGTCCGACCGAACCCGGCATCGTGCCTAGTACACGATTCGCCAAAGGAAGGGCATGCCTGATGAAGGGAACGATAAGTTCCAAAGAGGAAAAGATACGTACGAAAAAGGCAGAACGGATCCGGGAGGAAAAACGGGTAGCACCTAAGTAACCACCCGGGGAAGGGAAGCATATGGCCCGTCGAGTCATCCAACAGCTAACGGTTGGCATGGGCGGGACATGCACCGAGCATGTTACTCTCGGTAACAGTAAAGTTAACGTATAATGGGAATGACGAGGGTAAAAGAAGAAGGAAATAAGAAAACGGTTAAATGAAATGATTCATGTGGGTGTATACGGTGTAATTAAGAAATGTAATGATAATGTATAGTGTGGGTGAAGTTTCCTTTAATAGATTGTGACCGCTTTACAGATTTTGTAGGTGACACAGACGAGGTATGAGAGGGGCATGGGAAGGAGGTCGTCCGTTGTCCGGTGATAGAGTTCGGTCCCTTTGGAGAACACTCTAAATTATGCTGTCGTACTTTTATGTTTCGAACTATGTTTTAAGTTGCATTCGAATATTCCGTTTCTAATTGTCATATTTTAACAAAACAACTAGGCCCAAATTAAGGTCGTTACAACTGGGGCGCCCCATGGTAATGTGCTAGGTTAACCAAATCTCCTTTCAAGTAACTCATATAGTTGGTCCTTCAATTCTCTTAATTCTGCTAGGGCGATTCGATACGGGGCATTGGCAATTGGTCGTGCTCCGTCGATTAAATGTATCTCAAATTCGATTTCTCGATCAGGTATGTCTCAAGGCAATTCTTCCGGGAATACGTCTTGGAACTCTCTTTCCACAGGAACTTCCGTAAGCTTCACATGTTCGCCTTCAGTTACGAGATGGGCTATCCAGATTTCCTTGCCCTTCATAGCTTCGCGAGTCGATTGTGATTTCCTTCCAGTTCGGCCCTTGGCTATTCTAGGGCAACGATGAACATAATGCCACGTCCTTCTGGATTTATCTTGAAACTCTAGCGTCCTCTTCGCGCAATCTATCTTGGCTCTGTGTTCGCTTAGCCAATCCAATCCTAGTATTACTTGAAATTCACACTCCCCTTGTAGTTCCAAAAGGTCGACCCTGAGAGTTGTCCAGGCGATTCTTACTTCAACTCCTTTGAATAGGGAGCACATGGTATGGCATGGCCTCCCGGTGTATGTATCTGGGTCGCTCGCTCTAAGGTAGTTAGCTCCAATCTCTTTATGATCGAGCATCAGTCCGAACTGAACGACCGTGTGGCTCCACATTCGAAAAGCGTCCGTAATAATTCTTCGTGAATGCAAATAGTACATGTGATTGCGTTTGCATCCATGGCGGCATGATCTTGTCTCATGTTGTGCACTCGTGTGGGGGCTTGGAACTGTCGCTGGCGGCGGTGCTGGCGCTGGTGGTGGGTTGGGTGCCCTAGTCCTGGTCGGGAATTCCCAGGCGAAGTGCCCCAGTAGGCCGCACTGGTAACAGACGTTGCTTCACAACCGACATTCTCCCATATGGTTCCTAGTGCACTTGGAGCATACAAGGTAATCCCTACGCTCGGTATGGGTCTTGATCATCTTTCTTCCCCTGTCGGTGATTGCATTCCTCGCATCTTCGTTTGTGTTTCGTTTCACCATAAACACGTCCTGGTCCTTAAGTTCGGCCTCTACTGTGAGTGTAGCCGTGTACAAATCATTGATATTTGCTGTAATGATCGTTGATACCCTTTCTCGTATATGCATTTTCAGCCATCGTAGAAACTTCAGTACTTTCAAATGTCCCACCTTCTCCACTTGCGAGTATCGGGACAGCATATGGAATCTGGTGTAGTAACTTGAGACGCTTTCGTCTGGTTGCTGTGAGATGGCATCGAAATCTGCCATCTTTTGGAGGATCGCCACCTCCGGTATGAACCTTGCCTTAAATCCTTCCTTGAATTCTCCCCACTGCACTTCCTCGCTCATGTCGTCCTTAGCGAGATCCCACCATTCCAAGGCTTCTCCTACCAAGAAGTAGGAGGTTATTGAGGCCTTGATTTCCACCGGCGTTCCTTGCAGTTGTATATTCCTTTGGATTTCCCTAAGCCATGATTCCGCTTAGTCGTGGTCACCTCCCGAGAAGGTTGGCACTCGAAGCTTCCTGAGACGGCTGTGATGATTGCGTACTTGTTCATTTCGTTCAGTGCCGTTTCCCTCCGTTCCTTGTTCCTTTAAGTATTCATTAGTTTCTAAGGTACGATCGCTGGGTTCAGTGGTTCCTCGAGAGGTCAACTGTTTGCCTTCACCCTCCCTAGTGGCGCTAGCGGTCGAGTGTGTCTTCCTAGGTACCATCTTTCCTGCGAGTTAGTGTGTGGTCCACACCATGGATTTCTCGTTAGTGGTAACTTAACGAACTAATGATTTACACGTGCTCCTGGTGCCGTCCGATGGTCCGTTGAGTCGATCCGCATGCCTAGCTATAGGTACACTATCCTCAGACTCGAACCTTCTGCTTTGATACCATAAAAACTGTCACGACCCGACTCTACCTTGGGTACGTAATAGTCGGCTGTGGTCGAGAGTTATTTCGATTACGTCACTCATGAGCGACGCGACCTTGATCATCCCTCGACCACGCAGCCAATATTGTTTTACCGGACAAGAGAGTTCTGACCGAGATGTCACGACCCGACTCTACCTTGGTACTTAACAGTCGGCCGTGGTCGAGAGTTATCCCGACCGCGTCACTCATGAGCGACGTTGTAACGTCCCAGAAAGGCGGCACAAACGAAATTCGTACAGGTTAGACTCGCATAAATTCTTGTTATAAAACATGAAATGAGTGGTAGTTTAGTAATTTAACATAAGAAGAGGGAATTTTAGAAGGAGGGATTAAATGATCATTTAGACAAGTTAAGAAGCCTATAAATTTGAGTGGGAAGGAAAAGGAAGGGTCATTTGGCACAAAAAACATGAGAAAACTCGAGAGAATCAGAATTATTGCGGAAATTGAGACAAAGAAGAAAATTATCGCGGAATTTGGGATCTAATTGCAATTTTATTGTGGAATTGGGCAAAGAAGCAAATTATCGCGGAAACATGACGGACGCTGAAATTATCGCAGAATTGGGGGCCAATAAGTAAATTGTCGCGAATTTGGGAGCTGTTTGCAATATTATCGTGGAATTGGAGCAAAGATGCAAATTATCGCGGAAACAGGACGGACTTGCATATTATCGCGGAGTTGGGGGCCAATAAGTAAATTGTCACGAATTTAGGAGTTGTTTGCAATATTATCGTGGAAGTTAATGATTGAAAAGCAAAATCATCGTGAATCCTAGGGAAGTAAGGAACAAGAAGGCACCAGGCAATAGGACGACCAAGTAAGCGGAGTAAACATAGTAAATTAAAGAAGGTTCACAGTTAGGGGCTTAAACGAATACTAAATTAAATGGAAAGGAGTGTATGGTAAAAATAGAAGTCTCGGGGCGAGGTGGGAACACCAAACCCGGCATCGTGTTCATGAGCACGGTCAGCCAAAGGTAGGACATGTCCGAGGAAGGAACACAGGGGTTCTCCAGAACAGAATTGTGTGTACTACAAAGCCGAACGTAACCAGATAGGAACGGGGTAGCGCCCGAGTCTCTAACCGGAGAAGGGAAGCATATATTCTCGCCGAGCCAACTAACAGCTAACGGTCGGTTTGGGCGAGACATGTCGTCGGGCTTGTAAAAACCGATCACAGTAGAAAACCAGGAAAGGATAAAGAGAGGAAATACAAAAAGAAAGGAAAAAATAAAAGAATAAGTAAACTAAAAGAATAAGAGGGAAATGAATGAAATCTAGCAAATTAAGTATATTATATAGAAGTTTCTTTTAATAGACTATGACCGTTTTACAGATTTTGTAGAGGGAGGACAGGAGGCTTAGGTGGCATTGGAACTGAGGTCATCGATCGTCCCCTGTACTAGTCAACCCTTTTGTTTTTTTGTTTTTGTCTTTAACTTGTCTAGTTGTACCTTGAAAGACGATGATATGTCCTTGACTTTGAATTGTGTTTCGTTAAAATTGTCTTGTTTTATTTCATTAGCGCATAGACATTGTTAAGGTCCGATTTGCGATCATTACAGACGTGACCTCGACCATCCCTCGACCGCACAGCCAATAATGTTTTACCGAACATGAGCGTACCGATCGTGATAGTCATATGGGCATTCCCATTGTGGCTGACTCACGGTGACTGTTTGCCTCTTGCCTACTTGTACTTAACAGTCTTTGTACACGTGGTCGAGGGGGAAAGCACGACTCGGCCGCCCGTTCTGTAGTCGTTCTGTTGTGCCCTAACCCTCAACCACGGTCGATGTGGGGACTTCCTCTTTTCGATGCCCTGGGTATAACGTTATAAACTGACACTGATACCATAGATAAAGGAAGGGGGCTAGTTTTTTCCATACTTAAACGAGAAGTGCGAAAAGTCTGAAAGTTTAATGAAATGAAAAGAAAAGCCTCCTAGAGGTTAAATGGGTGACTGCATCCAAGGTTTGCCCCACTCTTCTATTCCGACATTGACCGCCTGCCCTTCAATACACTCGGCGCCAAGCGGGCCTCGTCTAACGGCTTCCATCGGGATCGACTCCTGGAATCTCGTGACCTATGACATAAACATAACACATGGTGAGACTATGTCTCATCAAGGCAACCTCATGAAAAAGAACGCATAATCTTAAAGTTAGCTTCCTATTGTGGTCGCGGTCGATTGCCCTTAGGCACACTCCCGTACCCGTGAACGTATTAGCGACCCTGCTGTCCTTACTTATCGTGAACTAAATCCGCGAATGAATAGCACATATTCGTAACATAAGCGTAACGTAACGTAACGTAACATGACATGATTGTTGCCCGAGGGCAAACGTGGTTGGCGGATCCCCGTGATTCGGGATCCCTAATTCCATGAACTAATCATGTTACCATTGGGGATAAGTCCTCAGTGGTAGGAGCCTAATCCCGCTTCCTTCAGTTGGAGCTTGTCATGCGAAACTAACATGGTCACAAAAGAAATCTCATAGAAAACATGCGCCTTGAAAATCCTAAGGAAATATGCTTCCTAGTTGAAGTCCATCCTCACCGAAGCGCACGGCTCCTTGGACGTTTTTCCGTGAAAACCTGGTCCGAGGACCTTAAACACTATGCGGCACCAACTCTACAATTTTTCACATTTTCCCATGTCGAGTCGAGTCGGACTCTTTGACTCACTCCGACTCTTGACACTTGACACAAAATGACGTCATTTTGATTTCTTCCTTAATTTGATTTTTTTATTAATCGGAAACGTATCTTATGTGCTTTCACGACTTTTTAATGTTGTCGATCTAATTGTGAATTCTTTGTACAAGCGATGATAGATCAAAAAGTGGTTATTTTTGGGAAGATGGTTGAATCAACGAACAATATTCGTTTGTATAAGTTAAATCTTCTTATATAATAAATTGATAAAAATTTGTAGTTTTAAATTTGACTTTATGCAATTTTTTATCTAACAATTACTTTTTTTAATTTTGCTTTTATTTAATATTATTTTATTTAATAATCCAAGCCGAGTCGAAAATCTGACTCTTATACTCTTGCCAAGTCGTGTCGAGTCGAGTCAAATCGCACCAAGTCGGTCGGACAAGTCGATGCCGCATAGCTTAAACATGCAATTTTAGGGAAAAAGAAACTTCTGAAGGGAGGCGAGGGATGCAACACATAAGTGGCTCGGCACCGTGTTGTGACTGGAATCAAGAGTTGCCTTACCTTCCTCCTCCTACACTCTTACTCATCGGTTCTCCTCTCCCTTTTTCCCCACCCCTTGTTAGTCCTATGTGTTTTTATACTCCTAGTGTTATCGTGAACGGTTAGAAATTTCCCACTTTGCAATCGACCATACTGTCTGGTCCGCCTGCCATGGTGCAGGCACCAGTTGGGCGAGACCCTGTTTTAGCTACGTGATCTCAGCATTCTTATACGCTCACTATGGGTCGTTCCCTGATTGGGGGCGACCAATACTATCCCTGCTCGGCGTGCTTACTGACCGAGGATCGCGTATCGGTGGGCCAGTCGAGTGTATCACTGATTTGGTCTTGTGATGTCAAGCGTTCCATGCGCTTTCTGCCCCAGGCTCAATTCAGCACGCCTAATGGCTCAGGGTTGATCATCGCGCGTTGGTCTTGTCTTGCCGGACGACCGTGGTTTATGTTCGTCGACCATGGTCGGCCCTGTTGTTGTGGCGTAGGTCAACCACTCATTTGTGACTCTGGTCTACGTTCCCATCAATCCTGGTCGAGCGTACTTTGCGTTCAGGTCGGTGTTCTCGACCAGTCATTTCTACGGGGATTACAAAGGGTAGCGCATAGATTTACATTTTGAAACCCAATACGGATTTGGGGTGGATATGGATTTGAAGTTAAAAGTGATGGGGCGGGTGTAAATTTTATCAAACCTAGCTCAAACCCTATCCATTGACATCCCTAACGACACCCTAAACCCCTAGACAAACCAGGCTGATGTAAGTTCTCAGTTTTGCACTACTACTAATTCTACTACTCTATCACTACATGAGATGCACATTTCAATTTTCATGGACTTAAATCCCAACGCACAATATATAATATTTATAGTATAGACTACACCAATACAATACAACAATGTTTGACAAAAAGCAGAATAGAATAGAAGCATTGGATTATCAGTAACAGCATCAATCCTGCTTGTACACCAAGGTTGGGTATTCCGATTTCCACATATTGTTCGTCACAAAAACTCTAAATTCCTCCTAAAATAATCGAATACAACAAATTATTTTTTTTCTTACATTGTGGCTTGTGTTTCAATTTTTACCTCATTGAGTTTCTTCAGCTCCAGGGCATCTTGCCGTTCTGCTAGATCCTCTTCAATGCCTTCCTTAATAACTGCTACACCCACTTCCCTGGTTATCTCCCGTATTCTATTCATAGTGCCAGACTTAAAATAAATAAACAAATAGTTTACACAATAAAAAAGTAAGACATACATGGATGTAGATGGGTAAATAATTCCTTGGAGGACCTCTTCATGAGTCATGCAAGCAACTAAGCTATCAATCACAACAAATATTATTGGTTAGCATTATCATTTCAACTATGGCTTAGTTTTTTACACCAAGTGCAATTCGGCGGCTTCATGTAGCATTCCATATGAGACTACTTTGGATCATGTAATCTTCTTCAAATATCAGGCTATTTATTTACAGGACTTTGAATGAGCATGGACTTACCCAGGGAAAAGGAACATGTTGTTGGCCTGATTGTAGTGACCAACACGACCATTTCCTATGCATTCATTTTTAAGAGCGGTAGTAAATTTCTAATGCAAATTGAGAGACTTCAGAGCAAATTCAATAGTATCATTATTACAGGATCAGAAGATCTATGTCTTTTTCATTCCATATATTTAAGCAGGCCAGGAAATGAGAAAAACTTAAGGGTTTAGAGATTATACCAAGACCAACATTGGTGAATTGGCTTCCACTTCCAAATATAATGTTTTCACCAACTATAGAGAATGCTTTGCTTGGAGTGCACTCAGCTAAGTAGACCATGAGTTCTTTAAGTTGACATGATTATAAAATGCTATAAATACAAATACTTACCATTTGTCATAAGGATAGACATGGGAAAAATTATTGGTCTGGTAGATGTTAACTCTTTGTGAGCTTCTAAATTGAATCCTGGGTAATTAAGAAGAATCAGAAAGGCACGCAAGTGAATAACTAGCATCCTAACCTCCTCAGAAAACAATCCTCCAACAACAGAAAGTCCTAGAAGAACATCTGGCTTTACCTGTAATAGCCGAGAAAAAGGTATGTCGGGATGATAGTAGGAAATATAGTGATAAAGTCTAGAGGGGAAATAATGAGGAATACGGGAACGAAAGAACGTAAAAGGAAACGAAAAGTTTTAAATGAAAAGCATGAGATAAAGGAGGGGGAAAAATGAAAAAGAAGGAGGGGTCAAAATGTGAATTAGGGAAGTTAAAACATCTATAAATAGGGGTTAGAAAGCCCAAAACCCAAGCCATTTATCACTAAACCGCAAAAACGTACGGAAAAACGCCAAAACAGCAAATTATCGCGGAAATTTCCTTCCAGTGTCTTTTTGTCGCGGAAATTTTTACAGCAATTTTTATCGCGGAAATTTTTGGGTAAGAACTTTGTCGCGGAAATTCCCATGTTGAATATTATCGCGGAAAATTTCAAAGAGGAAAATTGTCGCGGATTTTCAGAGCTTGCAAAATTGTCGCGGAAACTGAATTACGTGTTGTTTTGTCGCGGATTTCAGGGTTAGAGTATTTTTATCGCGGATTTGAGGAACAGAAGGGTTTTATCGCGGAAATACACAATTAGGGTGTTTTCGTCGCNCGATGATTTACTTTTGAAACCAAATCCGCGACAATTCTCTTCACTAAGCAAAATCCGCGATAATTCTCTTTATCATCAAATCCCCGATAATACTGCACTGATCACAATTTCCGCGATAATTTACACAGCCTCCACTTCGCGACAATTTCCTCCTCACATAAAATTCGCGACAATTTGCTCATGAAAATTTCCGCGATAAAAAGACATGCAGGTGAAATTCGCGATAATATCCTTCTTCGCGGGAATTTTCGAATTTTCGGGTTTTAATGATGATTAACTCGTTTTTGGGCCTCCTCACCCCTATTTATAGACATCCTCACATAAGGTGAAAACAATATTGTGCATGATCATCATTTTCAGTGTATAAGACCAAGACTGCAGCGATTAGAAGGTAGACAACTCACATTCGCATCAACAACCCAGAATTGACTGCGAGCACTTTCAAAAGCTACTTCAGAGTCTCCAAGGATTCTTACCATTGCTTTTCGTGTAGCATTAACAACTCATTTTCTAGCACTACAGGAATAGTTTAACAGCGCCAGTGAAAACAAGACATCAGTCTCCATATTAGCACAAATGATACCTTCCAGCACCGGCAACAACAATCTTCATCTTTGGAAAGTCAACGATTGGTCTTCCTTGTGCTCTTACTGCACCTAAAAGGCCAGCAAGTGCAACACCAGTTGTCACCTAGGAAGTAGATATTGGATTGCACACACACCAAAAGGATGAATCTCCATTTTTAAGAACACCACAACATATACTATTCCATGTCGGATTTGCAAATGTCATACCTAAATTTCATCATTGAACATTATGTACACATGTCAGTATCACTGTAAAAGCTTGAATGCCCACTTGCTTTGGAAATCTTCTAACTACAGCTTTTGCGCCATATACATAAGTGATATAAATCATGAAAACAAAAATTTCAAAGTGAAGACTATAATCTACTCTAAGCTAAACGTAACCTAATCTATCACATTAGGCCAACGAGTACAGACTGCTTCCATGAATTCATCAATAACATATACATATTCATCCCCATCTACACAATGCTTTTGCAATCCTAAGTCTGGAAGAAAGTACCGACATGATTTATTCGGCAACTTGGAGTGAAAAAATTAAATAATTAGTATAACATACATTATTCGGAATGCGTGTTGCAACAAGTGCAGAAAATAAAATACATAATGCCTATAGGAGATGAACAAAAACTTCAAATTTCCCAAGATGCGGGAAATATATTGAAACATCTAAAGTTTCCTTAACATGATTGATGGGACTAAAGGAGATAAGCTTACACATTGGATCCTTCAGAAGCTCCTTATTGTTGGTTCCAACATCAATCATAACAGGAAGCACCTATTCCATAATAAAGCAAGCATCAATACTTCCAATTGAATGATGAATGAATGTCATAAGCTAATCCAAATACATGAAGTATATCATCGGACAAAAAATTGATCAAGGAAAAAGAGAAGTGATTGGAAGGATAAAATAAAGTTACAATGCATCTTTTAAGCTCCTTCTTTGCCGAAGAGCTATTCCAACATGATAAATTCACCATTCTTTTAAAACAATAGGTTTCTAGTAGACGTGTAAGCTTTTTAAAATATATTATGCACTGTTTTAATTTGATATTTACCGAATTGATTTAAAAATAATGTATAAAGCTGCCAAAAGCGATGTAGTTTTAAAATTAGACAAAAATAATCATGAGATTTCATACAAAATTAAAATAAATATTACTCTTTGGGGGTTTATTCCTGCAGCAGCTACATAAAGATCCAACTTTCCAATTACAATTCCAATTCCCTGGACTCCAAGATCTCCAACACCCAATATTCTACTTCCATCCGTCACAACAATCATATCAACCTATATAAGCAAAATATCAAAATAATAATGTTCACGAGATCAACATACGGATATACCTATGCAAAATATAATTAATATTAGTTGTTACACAAAGAAAGATACCATACACCATGAACTATTGGACACAAAACATTTTACAATATCATCAAAACATAAAGAACTTCAAACTAAGCCACGAGAATGAATGCTAGCTCCAAGTGAAGATGTCTCCAATGCAATGCCTCATATTTGAAACTATTGCTCGAATGTTTTGTAGTCGGCCTGCAATTCTATCTTGTGGGGACATCTTTCTTTCAAATTTTGTTGATACTTTAATGGTGAATAACGTTTTGTTATTCTCAATTATATCTAATGCTACTATATTTCTATTACAAAAAACTGTTGTAAGTAAAAGAGTCAGAATCAAAGCTACTCAATAATTAATGTGAACCTGGTCTGATGGCCAATTATAAACTATTGACATCATTTCTCCACGGTCTTCTGCACAAAAATACATCCCCAGGGGTTGTCTGAACAAGCCACTGTACTTTTGGCATACAAGACCAACAGTAGGGGTGTACACTATAGGTGCATACTCCTCAATATTTTCAATGAGAACCTATTTGAAGCTATGATTCAGTAAATAGACTACTCCAGGGCTCCACGAAGATATAAAGTTTAACATGAGGTGATGCAGACTAGTCAAGAGCCAAGAACAAGGCCTGCTTGATTGACCTTAAATACATTGTTTCATTTCTATCATGCAAGGGATTCAGAATGCACCACTTTGCCAGATTGTATGGCTAAGTTGGTCCATTCCTAGCAGTGCGCTCAAGCCTCTTCAAGTCGGCCCGTAATATTCAGACACAAAATTCAGTGAGAAAGCACAATGTTATCTCAAATATAAAAAAATGGAATTATCAAAGCTTAAAACTTCATCAATGAAAAGCGGATTTAATAGATTCTACCACTTGCAAAGCATCATATAAAGTTCAAAGAAATGAAATTATAACCAACACGAATAATTGAGATAGAAGTTACCGAAGCGCTTGATTTGTTGTTCAAAGTTCATGACACATGGAGGCAGTAGTCCACTGAGGTGAAGCCGATCACGTTCTTTCATTGAAAACGTTGATCCTTGTATTACGCCAAATGAAAACCAGTTTCATAATCCCACGCTGCAGCAAGAATTCATCTTCAGTCATCCCGAAGTGAAATAGCTTTTTTTCTTCATTTCAAATTCATCAGCTGGGATCCACACTTGATACAGTATTGACAATAGTTAATCTACACAAAAACTGAGAAAACACTCAGATCAATCAAATTTACCTTGTTGAACCATGGATCATGTAAAATATCCAGGTTGCGTTTGTGATCTATTGTAGGGTGGTGGCCCTCCATAGTGGTAAAATACTTTTCACTAGTCACATTCATTGGTGCAGCAGCAAATGCTTGATGGAAACGCAGGCGCTTCAAGAAAGCCGATGAAAGCCCTATCTGCCTTGAAAAATTCCCCATCACTTGAGAAAAAGAACCTTGACACTGGTTCCGCAGAATGGCCGACGTGTTTACTTTACCTATTGCCAATTACAACGGAGAAATTCAGATAAATACTTCCAACTTAGGAGTGCTCATCCGAACTTATCAAATTTAAAGAATGATTTCAATACCGTTTTTGATAATGTACCATCTCCTTTTGCATTAAGTTGACAATTTTTGTTTTATCAAAGTTCACAATATATCATATTTATAATTTCATAACTTAGATATCATGTCACACTCCGTAAGTTGGAGAGAGTAGGCAAGCAAGCCAAGCACTGGACTATCTATATTGGAATATGACGAAAGACCTGTGAAGTCACATGTTATAGAGAATTTTCTACCATGAGGATTCTAAGCAAACGTCATCGATAAAAATCAACTTATTAATATTCATTCGTTAGAAATTTTTTATCATGACACACTAGTGTTGGCCACGTATCATACCCAATGAGTTACGGGTTGAACACATTGTACCGACCAATCCGTATTGGTTGACCCAATGGGTTAGAAACCATTTTTTGACTCGTCAACGGGTTAATCCAACATCCAACAAGTTAGAAATCCCCTCAACATCCAACACATTTGCAGTCTAGCTTGCAATGTTTCTTCATCTCAAAATCCCCTACTACGAATAAGTGTGGGCAAATCTTCTTGTCTTTTATTTTATCATTCGTTTCTTACAGATCTCCATACAAATAGCCGCATGTTCTCTCAGATCTTCTACTCACCTAAGGTCTATCTTTCGCATTTCGTCATTCAAAGTCTCGTCATAGGTGGTCACTCACACCGATAAGACGGATTCTCCTGTCAGGGATACAACTTTTGACCCATATACTGAAGAGAAGGGGTTGAGTCCGATGGTGGATTGGAGAGACGTTCGGTATGCCCACATGAAGTTATGTAACTTGTCAACCAACGAGGTTTTTTACTCGTTAATTCTAGACCTCAACGGATGTAAGATAATTCAGTTTATTACCTCTGTGAGCCTATTCATTTCTCGATTGCTATTGATGTGAAACGCTGTTGGATCCAATAATATTCACACCATTTGGCAACACGCTTTCTAGAAAATTGCGATAAATTGTCAGATTTAAGAATTCTAGGGATTCAGAATCTGTAGACTATGTATCTCCATAAGAAACTAATAACATCTAGTTCTCTAACTCTAGCACAACTTCAATTTCTATCCATTTTAAGAAATGATCCATAGCCAGAATACATAATTCCCTTTGGCAAGGGGTTGTAAGAATAGCTCCCAAGATATTGTTTCCCCGCATGTCAAAAGGCATGTAGTTGGTAGGGGTTTCATCATCACTCTTGGTACATGATGTAACTTAGAATGACACTGACAAGATGGCAAGTTCAATCAAAGTTGATACAATATTGCGTCATGGTTGTCCAAAAATATGTGACCCTCATTATCTTTAGTGCTAAAGATCTGCTAGTGGAATGATCACTACATTCCCCGACGTGCACCTCTTTCATTACAGCTTTGGCTTGAACTTGAGATAACCAGCGAAGGTATGACATGCCAAAAATTCTTCTTATATAATTTATTGTCAACATAAATTAATTTAATGGCTCTTTTAATCGTTCTCCGGGCTTCGTCTTCGTCTTCGTCCATAGGTAGCTCAAATGTGATCAAATAATGTGTGATATCATCGTTCCATGATGGCTTTTCTCGCATGACATCCAATAAGAATATCGTGTGATTGGAGAGTTTCAGATTAGCTACTTCGAGGGTTAGCTCTTGGGAGCAGTGATAGACCGCTAATAATGTATCATAGTCGAGATTTTTGATTCATCAAAGAGCTCTAAATGTGTGGTAGATTTTGCTAATCCATTTACTCGTGTATTCTCTTCTCTAGAGATATAAGTTAGACTGAAGGTTTTCAAATCTATGGCCACTTCCTTAATTTCTCATGATACCGGATCATGAATTCATCTTTGATGACAAACGTTTCTAAGGCCTGTGAATCTGATTGTGCATAAAGGCATGTGATGTCGATTTCGACCGCCAAAGTAATACCAAAGATCAACGCCTCATATTCGACCACATTGTGGGTCGCGGGGAATTTAAATTTTACGGCGTATTCATGTTCTTACCCATACTTTCTTTCTTTAAGGTATACACCTATACATGACCTTCTTGTTGAAACTCAGTCGTCGACAAATTAATCCCAATGTTATCCATCGTCGGTAACTTCGGAACCTGTTAACTCCACTATGATATCAACAAGGACCAACCATTTCAACGCGCGGCGAGATACATACTCAATCTGATAGTGTCCAAATTCAATATTTTATTTAGCTAGCTTTCCTAAAGCATCGAATTTCGATAACACACTTCGAATTGGATGGTTTGTCAGTACCGCAATGGGATATCCTTAGAAATAATGTCGCAGTTTTCGAGGGGTGACTATTAGTTCTTGTAAAAATTAATGTTGAACCTCTTAAGTACCGCAGTTTTCGAGGGGTGACTGTTATCTCCATACCGAGAATCTTTTGTGCTTCGCCAAGATCTTCATCTCAAATTCTTCTTTAAGTTGATTCTCCAGTTGCTCAATTTCTTCAATATCATTTGAAGCTATTAGCATGTGGTCAATGTAAATGAGCAAGTATATAAAAGATCTATCTTGTAGCTTGCGTAGATAAACACAATGATCGTACTTACTTCAAGTATACTTTTGTGTCAGTATAAACTTGTAAAATCTCTTGTACCATTGTCTAGGAGACTACTTCAACCCATACATAGGTTTTCCAGGTTTGCAAACCAAATCTTCCTTATGAGCAACCTTTAACCCATCTGGTTGAGTCATATAGATTTCCTCGTCCAAATCACCATGCAAGAATGCAGTCTTCACATCCAGTTGAACTAGGTCTAAATCCAACTAGGCTACCGAAGACAATAATATTCTAATAAAAGAGTGTTTCACAATAGGAGATGATATTACCCGGGTATATTCTCTTGTATTTATCCTTACCCGGGGATCGTCCGACGTGGTTATGTAGTATTTTCGGTATTTCATATTTTATCACAAGACATTCTCAAGGGGGTATTCTCGTAATTCAGGCTCGCTGGGCCCTGTATAAAGTTTCTGTAAGCGTTTTGAGATGTTTCGGGTCATCTCGCCCCGGACGGGGCCAGGGGTATTTTCGTAATTTGCCACCCGAGAGCACATCGGTCGGGTGCAACGATGTTATGTGGCTGCATATTCAATGCTTGGAGGCAAAGAACTAATTTGCGAGGTTTTCCGGTATTTCCTCATCGTATTTCCGACTAATATCTTGACAGGGATAGGTTCCCGAAACTTCAGGATCAGCATGACATTTATTATATTATAATTGCGGGTTATGTAAGTGTTTTGGGCTAAGTGAAGTAAACTGGGCTTATGAACTCAAGTAAGTGAAGTTGGACTCGATTTCTCTATAAATACAAGCCCAGTGCATTTAGACGGGTTCATACTGTTATCACACTTTCCAAGGCAAAGTATTATTCTGCATACTGTAGAGTCGCGACTTTTCGTCCGTAGCCGCGACTTGTTTACTGCCTCCTAGCCTGAGTTGCAACTTATTGCTCTTCATCCCATATCCGCGACTTGTTGCTGGTACAGTATATTTCGCGAGTTATTGCTCTGTTGCACGCAGTCGCGACTTGTTGCTTCCCAGCCTGTCTCGCGGCTTGTTGCTTGTACAGTATATTTCGCGAGTTGTTGACCACAACTCGCGACTGCGAGCCTTTCGAGCTCGACTGAGTGTTTTCGATCGTTTTTTGAGCCATTTTCATCTGGATTGTTGTTATCACATCATTGTACTTGTAATCTTTGATTATTATAGTGGAAACCAAGGTAGAGCTTCGCTCTCCCGAGGACGTAAGCCCACACATTGTGGGCCCAACCACGTATATCGCTCGTGTCCCCACAAAAACTAAATTCCGAATAATTAAAAAATGACTGATCTAAAAATAAATACCCAAAATATTTTTAGACTAGATCAGTTTGGCGCCGTCCGTGGGGACTGAGATTTTTATCCCATTGAGAGCTTTATTACTGAGTTTGGATTTCTATTATCATGAGTACTCGGAATTCTGATGAAGATATTTTTGAGGAAGAAATTGAGGTGGATCCTATTCCTCAGGTTAATGATGAGTTTGTTGCGTTGCCGGGGGCTAGGTCATCAGTTCTGGAGGAGCCCCCTGCTCAAAATGTAACTATTCGGCCTTCCCGGAGCGGGTTTTCATCCGGAATGGCACCTAGTTTTTATCCTCGATCACGCCAATGTTTATCTAAGTGTTATGAATTCGCAAGAGTTGGCCGAGATGCGGTCCGTAATAATGCCCGCCTTTCATCACCTGCACGCTCTAGATCTGCGGATCAAATGGAGATAGATGAAGATTTAGAAGAGCGAAGGCGTAGTTTAATCGCTCAGTTAGAGCAAGTCGAAGCTCAAAGGAGAGCCCGGAGGAACAATGTTACCCCGGAACCCGTGAATGATGAGGTGGCAGAGGAGGATACTGATCGCGTTCCGGAACCGCGAGCAAATACTGCAGCAACCGGAGAGCAGAACGATACTCTGCAAAAGATTGGATAGTTGAACGAGTTAAAGTTTAAGGAGATGGAACAAAACGAGGCCAGGATGAATCAATTGGAGGCCAACCTGGCTCTTGGCCAAGAAAGGAGACTAGTGTACGGGGAGCATACCCGAGATACTCATCAGACCTCAGCTTATGAGGGAGATTATACTGAGAATGAGAGGGCTAATGAGTCCACTGGCAGTCGAGGAAAATTTCTGCCGTTAATGAAAGTTTTCAAAGTCCGTGGAACACTTCAAATGCTTTATCTCCGTTTTCCACGGAAATTATTAGTGCCACCCGTTCTGAGTTTATTGAAATGCCCAAGGATCTTCCGCAGTATCGTGGGTCGACTGACCCACATGCTCATACATCGACTTTGGAGATTAATGTAAGTTTGATGAATTTCAGTGATGCGGCCATGTGCTTCGTTTTTGCCGCTTCTCTTAAGGAGTCAGCCCTCCGATGGTTTAATCGGTTACCGAGGCGCTCGATTGTTTCATATCAGGATTTCAAGGATAAATTCTATTCAGCTTTCGCGCCTTTCATTGCACCAATAAAGTCTATTACTTCTTTGACAGCGTTGCGGTATGATTCATCGGAAAGGTTGTTGGGTTTTATTACCCGTTTTGAGGCCGAGTGTAGGAAGATACCTCGGATTACTGTGAGTGAGAAGGTTGGGGTGCTCCAGCTTATTCTAGCTGGACACCCGTTATGTAACTCTTTGAATAGGGATCCCCCAGAAAGTATGGAGGATTTGGCGTTGAGATGCACACAATACATCCGAGAATATGAAGGCTTGCAGGATCACGGAGTCATCGAGATTCGTGCGTATGGGTCTCATAATATTGTTGCAAGTCGTGGGCTGGATAAGATTGTCCAGCCTGCAAAGTCTAAGTTGAGAGTGTTTCCTACGTACAATTAGGAACAGATTTTCTCCATAATCGAGCAAAAGAAGGGTGGATCTCTTCGTTACCCCCCCTCCTTTGGAAAAACCAACGCCGGGGACTTACGAGTCCCAAGTATTTTGTCGTTTTCATCAGAGTTTTGGACACGCAACGAATGATTGTCGGGAATTAGTGTCTGAAGTGGAAATGTTGCTAGAATTGGGTCAACTTGATGAACTGATCAGTACTGTGGAGGCTCTGCCGGAGTCCAAGCTGGGAAAGATTGATGTAAGTGTCCTAGTGGGGGCAACACTTAAACCCCTGAAAGGCGATGCGCCACGGCCAAACATGAGAGGGCGTGGATATGGAGGACAGCGTGGCCAGCGTCAAGGAGGTGGCCAGAGAGGATTCTTTAATGGTGGTAGACAAAACCGGAGAGACGGAGGAAGAGGAAACCACTATCGTGGTCGCGGCAGAAATCAGCAAGGGTACAGGTATGAAGCTTACCCACCAGCCCCTGCAAATCAGCAAGCACTACCTCCTCCTCCAGCTGGCCCCAACTCGGGCCAACCGATTTTGAATGTTGAGAATGCTCAACCGAGATGGGGTAATCTAGGCCCCAACATTATGAATATCGTGAGGGGAAAAAGTGTCGGCGATTCGAACCACGCCCGCAAACGCTCTTATCAGGGATTACATCAGAAGGGGCGCTTTATGGAAGTGAACATGGTCCAGTTAACGGATTTGGATAAAATGACAATATCATTTGGACCAGAGGATTTATCTGGGGTTTTCTCCCCACAAGATGATGCATTGGTTGTCTCCCCTATTATTGCGAATCATCATGTTTCTCGAGTGTTAGTCGACACCGGAGCTGCTACCAACATATTGACTCTTGCGGCCTTTGAGAAGATGGAATTGAAAGGAACCACCCAACTCCAGCCCGTGCATACAAAGTTAGTTGGTTTTAATAATAGAGTTGTTGCTGCTGAGGGATCTGTTTTTCTGCCGGTAACCTTGGGCGATCCAGAAATATCAAGAACTTTGATGGTGGAATTTGTGGTGGTGGATCTCCTTATACTCCTTTATAATGCGATCCTTGGGGGAAGTTGTTTGAACCTATTTGGAGCTGTGGTATCTCAACCACATTTGATGATGAAGTTCCCAACACCGTTAGGGGTTGGGAAGATGAAGGGAGATCAAGAGCTGGCGTGCTCTTGTTATAATGTGATGTGTAGAAGTGGTATGTATGGATCGAAAGCGAAGTTACCCGTTTGTATGGTGGAATTCTCGTCCGATGAAGTTATTGATACAAATGTCGGACCGTCTCTTAGGAAGTTTAAAGAGAACGATATGAAGATGGAGCCTTTGGGAATCAAGACAGTGCCTTTATTCTCCTGTAATCTTGAAAAGACAGTGACGATCAGTTCCGAGATGTCACCAGAGGTTGAGAAGGAGGTAATTTCTTTTTTGCAAAGTAATGTAGATGTTTTCGCCTTGTCTTATCAGGATTATGTGGGGGTTGATCCCCAAATCTGTTCTCATAAACTCAATGTTAACCCATATGTGCGACCAGTTCATCAGAAGAAGAGGAAGTTTTTCTGTGAGAAAGAGAGGGCGATTGATGAGGAGGTGGAAAGTTTATTGCAGGCAGGATTCATAGAGCCTGTTAGATACGCGGATTGGGTCGCGAATCCAGTGGTGGTCCCAAAGTCGAATGGTGGCTGGAGAGTTTGCATTGATTTTACTGATTTGAATAAAGCATGCCCGAAGGATCCGTATCCGCTGCCGGCCATTGACATGATGGTGGATGCAGACTGTGGCTTTGAATTCCTTAGTATGTTAGATGCTTTTAAGGGATATAATCAAATTTTTATGCATTGTGAGGACAAATTGTTTACTTCATTTATGACAAATAAAGGCATTTTTTGCTATAGAGTTATGCCATTTGGGTTGAAAAATGTTGGGGCCACCTATCAACGTTTAATGAATTCGATGTTCAAAGATATGATCGGAAAATCTTTGGAGGTTTATATCGACGATATATTGATAAAGAGTAAGCATGGGGATAACCACATCCAGTATTTGAATGATTGTTTNGGTCGCACCCTCGCCGGAGGCTGGTCCATTTCCGCATGGCACCGTGTTATGGACGGGCCGAATGACACCGTTTTATGAACGGATCGAGAGTGCGATGGCATCGTCTTATGGGCGGGCCGAATGACACTGTTTTATGAACGGGTCGAGAATGCGATGGCGACGTCTTATGGACGGGCCGAGTAAGTGGCGATGCCGTCTTATGGACGGGTCGAGAATGTGATGGAACCGTCTTATGGACGGGCCGAGTAAGTGGTGACGTCGTCTTATGGACGGGTACGATAGTGTGATGGCCCCGGGTGCAAGTATATACCGGTGGCGAGAGTGTGGTAGCCCCGGGTGCAAGTATATACCGGTGGCGAGAGTGTGGTAGCCCCGGGTACAAGTATATACCGGCAGCGAGTGTGTGATGGGCCCAGGTGCAAGTATATACCGGTGGAGAGTGTGTGATGACGCCGGGTGTAAGTATATACCGGTGGCGAAGATATATTGGTGAATGTAGAGTGGTGGACTTATTTTAAGTACCTACTCATTTTAAAGAGGCTTTCGCCTTAGAGTTATCGCGGACTCATTCAAGCCCCGCTACACTGGGGACTCTTACGCATTACTATTAGTACTATGCTCGTTATTATTGAGCACCCCTACTTGTGTAAGGGAATACCTAAGATTCAGGTAGATTCTAAATTTCTCGTGGATTGAATTATTCAGAGCTATATATTCATTGAAGAATGTGGCGAGAAAAGAAAGTTGAGAAGATGAGAAGTTATATTATTCAGAGTGTGGTTCTTTGTTAAAAGTACAGTGGAGAAAATGAAAGGAAAACAAAAACGAATTTTAAACACATGGGGAATACAAAATGGGGAGAGAATACAAAAGTGAAGAAATCATATATAGAAGTTTATTTCTTCTTCTTCTGAGAGCCTGAGCCTTCACCAGGCCCACTGGGGCGCTTTATTTTTTGGGAGGATGGAGGGTTGACGCCTTTTTCTTGAGGCCCTACAGCGGCCAACTTCTTGGAGGCGAACCTCGCCATTTCATCTTCGTAGCGCTCCCGAGCTCCAGTCACACTAGCGGGGGTATATATTTGAGGATCATACGCCGCCATTACATCATCATCTTTCCGGAGCTCCGCCACGAGGGGGCCCACTGGCTCCGGAAATAAAGTAGTCAACCTCCTAAATGCATCCAGGGATGGGCCCTCCTCTGTTTCGACATCCTCCGAGTAGAGTTGCTGGTGAAGATCTTCATCCAAGTTAAAATGTAGCGCCCCGAACGGATCCTGTGAACAATCCAACATGTCATCACCGGGTATAGCTCGAACTTTCCGATGAGTTTGGGATCGAGTTTCTTTTTCTCCTCAGTTGTCAGGGATATGCCCAGAATTCTCTGCGTCTGGACACTCCCTCGTAAGAAGTACAGGATATTCGACTTGGCATGAGCTAACGCCCCCAGATTCCGGAAAGTAGGGAAGTGTATTGTGTACTCCCATATTAACTTTCGGAAGCAGTCATTAATCTGGGACGGCAGCTTGGTGATTCGTGCCCGGAGTCGATCGGTGATGGATTGGAGGCCTTCATTCCTTACTTTTAGCTCTTTAACCTCCTCCGTGGCTTTCCCGAGAGCTTTCTTATCGGCCGCATTTTCCTCTTTGGCCTTCCTCAGTTTTTCCTCAGTTTTCTCCCGGGTCTCCTTCAATTTGTCATGCGCGTACTTCTCATTCACCTTGAGGGTCTCTATGGATTGTTCAAGGGCATGCATTTGCCCGATATGGAAAGCGGAGTTCTCCGTCAGCTCGCTGCGATGAGCTCAAAGTAAAGACTCGATCGCCTTACCATGCTCTTCTCGAAGTGCTGCCATCTCTTGGGCATGCTTATCTCGATAATTTTGCATCAGCTTCTCCGCTGCTTTCTTCGTTTGCTCCCCAATAATGTCTGGCGAGTCGAGCTCCGAATGCCTGAGCATACAGTATTCCCCTACTGCATATGCGGTGCCCAACTCGATTATGGTGCGCTCCATCTGAAATGAAAACAAGAAGGGTTAGTACATATGACGTAAAAGATAAAGTCATCGGGAAGTCATTGCTAGTGTCGCAACAAACCTCCCCAATGGCGCGACGCATCGTCACGGTCTGACTCATTAACCTACCAACGTCGGTAAACACCGTGTGGTCATCCTGACCACGAGGCGGCAACTCTGGGTTCCGTTCCAAATATGCCAGGGCTGGCCGATTCGATACGTTGTCAACTCTCGAAATTCGAAAGGTGAGTCCGTCCTTTATCAAAACAAAGCCAGCCCGGCGTCCCATATCGAGCCATTCCTTAACCGTTAGTCTCGGGATGTCATGTATCCGGAAGGCATCGATAAATTCGGTTGTTAACCCACTCTTTCTGATGGGTTCCGCGATCTCCAAGACGGTGGGACTTTCCGCCGGTCTCTTCCCCTTGTCCGGACGGGTGCCTTGGCTGGTCTCTCCCTCCGGACGGGTTTCTTGGCATATTGCCTCCACAACCACCTCCATCGGCTGGTCCTCGCTAATCTCGTCCTCCTCGTCGTCCCCGATGATATCCACTAATGTTTCGGCAAAGTCGTACATGCCATCATCGGGGGAGGGCTCCTCAACAGCGTACTCTAATCGCCGAGACAAGGGGATTAGGTCTTCGGGACTCTCAGTAATTGCTGCAGCCGGCTCCTCATTTACCGGCTCGGGATTGGCATCGTCGCAGCAGATTGTGGTGGTGGAGGAGTGTCGCGTCTTATTTCCCCAGTCGGGGATGCCACCTCTTGTAGACTTGACGCCAGCTCGGCCACGACAGTTCGGTTCCGAGTCCCCGGTGGCGCCTCAAAGATGAGCTCATCATCCTCCGCAAGTAGGTCACGGAGGAAATTCAGCCGGTCCCCCTTCTTTGCTGGATCCTTAGGTGGAGCCATTATTTTATCTGCAAGACAAGTAAGTTAGGTGAGAAACGCGAAGTGGAAATTTGAAACAAGTTCCTAAGGTTCTTTCCTATCAAAGAAGAGTTATCAAGTTTAGCTCCGATATGAATATACGGTTCAGATACCTAGTAGTTCTCTACTAAAATGGGGAGGGACCGGAAGAAGGTTGAAAGAAACCAGGATCGGGGCGTAGAATAAGGTCTTCACTGTCCAGTCAGTGCCGTCCGACCTAGCGCAATCGAGGAGTGCCTTCCTCAGAGGTCTCGGAAGGGTCGTCCGAGGAATAGGGCGGTAGGCTTCATAGAAAAATGGTTCCCCTTCAACGAGGAACCGCCAAGGAAAACTCAGAGGAGACAGCCTCGTATCCCCCACACCACAAACAAAAAAGAAGTGTTTCTTCCAGTCGTGATTGGAGTGGAGAGTAGTAAAAGAGAACGGGCTTGTCTTGTGCCTCGGGCGGAAAAATATACAACCTTGGGCACCAAAATTGACGGCAGTACTAATGTGGAAGATTTGAAAGAAAAGGTCTATGGTCAAAGGAATGCAATTCACCTCCATGAATATTATGAAGGCGACGACAAAAGAGATTGAATTAGGATTCAGTTGGAAAAGATGAATTTGCATATGCGAGAGCAATTCTACGAGGAAAGGATGAAAAGGGAAACGAAGGCCACATTCTAAATATTCAAGAGAAATAGTGTGGGTGGCGATCGAAGGTGTCAAAAGACAGGTCGGTGGGTTCAGGTTGGTATAAGACACAGTTGGAAGGGAGATAATACTGTTCAAGAATCGATACCCACTTCCGAGCATGCATGCTATAAGGTTGGTTAAAGGATTTGAGGGCTTTAACCGCGGAACTTTGAGGGCCGAGGGTGTTTTAGAGGTGAGCGATCCTCTCGAAAAAATGAGAATTAATGGTGGAAAGGCAAGGAGGAAAAGGGGATGTGATCGAATCGAAACTCCCCGAACCGGATGAGGAGTCCGAATGATCTGAGGATGAAGTAGTGGCGGAGCACGAGGACTCGATGCGATTGGAAGTCATTGGAAAATTTAATTCAAATTTATTTTTTGAAATTATTTTAACAAATTTTATCAAGTGTCTCGCGAGTTATTGGAGAAAAGTCGCGAGAATTATTGTTTAAGTCCTTAGTCGCGAGTTGGTACAGTGCTCGCGGGTTATTGCAAGTGTTTCTAAAGTCGCGAGTTATCGATGTTTCGTCGCGGTTGGTACAGTAGTCGCGAGTTACGATAAGTCGCGGATAACACAGTGTTACGATAAGTCGCGAGTTACGATAAGTCGCGAGTGCAAGGGATTCCGCGCGAGAAAATGAGTTATGAAGGGCGTACAGAGAATTTATAGGGGTGATATCCCGAGTCGAAAAATCCCGAAATTTCCACCCGAGCTCAGAATCTGACGTTCTTAGTGTCAAAACGATCATATTGACGAGAGAATTTCAACCATGCTAAGGATTTTTTCGGCGGTGCTCCCGAACGATAATCGGCTTTCGGGACGAACTGGTGATATATGGTTTACGACTCAGAATCTGAATCTGAAAACCAGGGTGTAACGACCCTAATTTGGGCCTAGTCGTTTTGTAAAACATGATAATTAAAATGGAAATATTCCAAAGCAAATTTAAAACATAGTACGAAACATTAAAGTACGACAGCATAATTTAGAGTGTTCTACAAAGGATCGGACTCTATCACCGGACAACCGACGACCTCCTTTCCCATCCCTATCATATCTCACCTGCGTCACTTACAAAATCTGTAAAGCGGTCACAATCTATTAAAGGAAACTTCACACACACTACACATTATCTTTCTTACTTCTTAGTTACATCATACACACACACATGAACCAATTCATTTAACCGTTTTCCTATTTCCCTCTTCTTTTACCCTTATCATTTCCATCATTCATTAACTTTTCTGTTGCCGAGATTAACATGCTCGGTGCATGTTCCGCCCAAGCCAACCGTTAGCTGTTGGATGACTCGACGGNTATGAAGGGCGTACAGGGTATTTATAGGGGTGATATCCCGAGTCGAAAAATCCCGAAATTTCCACCCGAGCTCAGAATCTGACGTTCTTAGTGTCAAAACGATCGTATTGACGAGAGAATTTCAACCATGCTAAGGATTTTTTCGGCGGGGCTCCCGAACGATAAACAGCTTTCGGGACGAGCTGGTGATATATGGTTTACGACTAAGAATCTGAATCTGAAAACCAGGGGACTATTGATATTACCCGGGTATATTCTCTTGTATTTATCCTTACCCGGGGGCTCGTCCGACGTGGTTATGTAGTATTTTCATTATTTTCATATTTTGTCACAAGGCATTCTCAGGGGATATTCTCGTAATTCAGGCTCGCTGGGCCCCATATAAAGTTTCTACAAGCGTTTTGAGATGTTTCGGGTCATCTCATCCCCGGACGGGGCCAGGGGTATTTTCATAATTTGCAACCCGGGAGCACATCGGTCAGGTGCAACGATGTTATGTGGCTGCGTATTCACTGCTTGGAGCCAAAGAACTAATTTGCGAGGTTTTCCGGTATTTCCTCATCGTATTTCCGACTAATATCTTGACCGGAATAGGTTCCCGAAACTTCGGGATCAGCATGACATTTATTATATTATAATTGGAGGTTATGTAAGTGTTTTGGACTAAGTGAAGTAAACTGGGCTTATGGGCTCAAGTAAGTGAAGTTGGGCTGGATTTCTCTATAAATACAAGCCCCAGTGCATTTGGACAGGTTCAGACCGTTATCACACTCTCCAAGGCAAAGTACTATTCTGCATACTGTAGAGTCGCGACTTTTCGTCCGTTGCCGCGACTTGTTGCCTGCCTCCTAGCCTGAGTCGCGACTTATTGCTCTTCATCCCGCATCCGCGACTTATTGCTCGTAGTCGCGAGTTATCGCTCTGCTGCAAGCAGTCGCGACTTGTTTCTACCCAGCCTGTCTCGCGAGTTGTTGTTGATACAGTATATTTCGCGAGTTGTTGCTGATACAGTGTAATTCGCGAGTTGTTGACCACAACTCACGGCTGTCAGCCTTTCGAGCTCGACTGAGTGTTTTCGATCGTTTTTCGAGCCGTTTTTACCCGTGTTATCATTATCACCTCGTTGTACTTGTATACTTTGATTATTTTAGTGGAAACCAAGGTAGAGCTTCGCTCTCCCGAGGACGTAAGCTCACACATTGTGGGTCCAACCTCGTATATCGCTCGTGTCCTCATAACAAAATAATTTCGAGTTATTAAAAAAATAGACTGATCTAAAAATAAATACCCAAAATATTTTTAGACGAGATCAACGGGTATCAATAAATAATATTGTTTTAATCAAATATTGTGTTCCAATTGTGTTTCAATTTAATTTGATTGTAATATGGTTGGAATTAGTTTTTGTTACATAAATTAAGAATATTATTGCAAGTGAATTTAAACATCATTTATAGTTATTAGAATTAGATAAAAATATCATTCTGTTATTTTTAATAAATAAAAAAATTCTTTTACTATAGAAAATTACTTTTTAATTATATTTATTAAATAAATAACAACATAGAACAATATTTGTATTTTCTTTTTCAAATTTATTTTTCCCATTCTAAAATAACAAATATCAAATAATTGTCATAACACACTCCTAAATTTTATATCCAATAATTATATTCTCATTAGGTAGGTCTATCTCAAGGGCTCTAATTTCATTGGTATCTTTACAATATGATCATAATACTTGGAGTATTACCTTATATCCAATTTCCTTCAAAATCTGTCATTTGATTTCATACATTAATTTTTTAGATTTGATCTCCTCCTTCGTACAACTCTTTAGTCGGGGTTCTATGTTGCTTTTGGTGTTTAGCAATATGCAATTTTGTCAAATTGTTTCAAACAAAGCATCATTAATTATAGTCATGGCTTGGTATTTGAGTATAACATATTCTTCATATATTTTTTCTATGGCGCACTAGGAGGTAATGAGGTGTCTTGATATCTCTCTACGGCATTTCATAGGTTCTTCGACTTCAAGTATATTGTTATTTTGATGGAAAAGAGAAGTAATTTTTTCCCTCTAGAATAGGAGGGCCGTGAGATGACCTCGCAATTATCGTTTCAAATGTATTGTATTACTCCCATATGGTAAAACTCTAATCCCATGATGCTGTTTCTAGTTTGAGTTCCTGGAAGAACATGGGAGGCCACCATCAAAGAGAACATAATGTAATGTAGATAAGGTAATTAAAGAAATAGATGCTCTATTTATATTAGCGTTGAAAAGTCTTGAAACACATCTACATAATAAAGCATTAAGAATATGAATTGTATATTTTTGGTTTGTCAGATCCGTTCAAAAAATATTTATCGTCTTCTCAATTTAAAAATTCTAAAGCAAAATAATAACCAAGAATTTTTACATGGAAGCATATAAAAAATCGGTACAACCCATCGACAAGGTATCCAATTGGATCCTAATAAAAATCATCCGTACAATAATTCTATGTTTTTATTGAATGATCCGATCCAATCGGACACTTTTTTCAATGAACATGTTCAACAAACCATGTTAACTTATATTTAGACAAGTTTTCTATGGTAGATTTTTTTGCTCGTTTTATATATCCTTAATTAAATACTAATAAAATATTGAGCATTCTTTTAATATTATTCAAAGCACTTGTTTTTAAAATTACAACTTATTTCATTGTTCAAACATTAAAATAAATTCATTTTTCAAGGTCTCCTCCTTGATGATTTCAATCATATGGAGGAGAAACAGCGCAATTTCTGTGTCACCAGGCGATCGTTATGATGGGTGTTGATGCGGTGCTCCATCACAGTAGTAAATTCGCCGAAGATCATAGGGACTCCAACCAAAAACTTCAACATTAGTTTTTATATACTTTATTAATTCCCGCTCTACTTGCGGGGAGACATCAAAACCGATAAGGGTTGTTTTGTCAAGATTTCCCAGAATGAGTTGAATGACTTTAAAATCAATTGCTTAATGGCCACACTCGGCTCCATCAAAACTTCTATAGCGTCGACCCTGACTCTCTTGCTTTCCCTAGATCAACATGAAGACATATAACAAGAACGTACAGAAGTGTGATAGACACTTACAGTTACGATCCTAAGGCAATCAGAAACTTCAACTTCAGATGCACTAGTTAAGAAAACGCATCAAAAGCATTCAGCCCCAGTCGTCCAAGGATCACACATTAAGCCATGTCGATGTCTATGGAGATATAATCCAACATCTCTGTCCAAGAATTTGCTTCATTCCCGAGCTTGGAGGGAAGGACGATCTTGCCAAAGGGAGTAAACGATCGTTGGTCAAAGTACCATAGTGTCATGATGACAGGTTCAAGGTCAACCGCACTCAAACCATTGCGTCAACCACGTTTTTTGAGATGATTTTGTAGGAACTGTTTGATATTTATACTTGATATTATCCGACTTGATTTTTGAGATGATAATTGAACGAGGGTTCCACCTCATGTTATGAAGTATTATGTGAATTTGAGCTTTTTGTGCATATTTGCAAGGCCGGGCCTAGTAAATGAAGCAACAAGCACAGGAAGTGAAAATATTGGCCCCTTGACTATATATATGAGGTCTCAAGTCATTTTTAAGGGTTGAAACTTTCGGAATACCTCGCAAGTCCCCCAACTCACGACTTTTTGCTTCGTATTCGCGTGAACTTGCTCCCAAGGCTCCAATTCGCGACTTTTGGCTTCCAATTTCGCGTGAACTTGCTCCCAAGGCTCCAACAAGTGCCTTTTTGCTTCCAAAGTCGTGTGAACTTGATCCAAACTCGCGTGGATTCGCTCCAAATTTGCGTGGAGTTTCGTATGAACTTTTTTTGAGTTGCTTTTACACTTTATTTCGTTGTTTTTGCTTCGTATTTTCGTGGACTTGCTCTATAATCACGTGGAGTTACTTATGAAATCGTGTGGAGTTGCTTTTTTGGTTGCACTCTCGTGGACTCATCTTTTGAGTCATGTGTGCTTGCATCATATTGTTATTTGTGGAGTTTCATATCATATTTCGGAGAGACTTGAACCCGTCCGCGTTGACTTAATGTAGAACCCCTTTATTGCGTGGAGTTGGCTAAATGAGGGAAACTGGGTGATCCCGGTTGTTTTTCGAACTACTTCCACTTGGACGTACATTCTTGATTATATTTGTACTCATTGACTGATTATAGTGGAAACCAAGGTAGAGTTTCGCTCTCCAGAGTACGTAAGCTCACACATTGTGGGCTGAACCTCGTACATCGCCTGTGTCGCATGTCACTCGAACATTTATTGAACTTCAGATTAAACAAAGAAATTGACTGAGCAAGAACCACAATAAAAAAAAATTAAGACGTGATCAATACTAAACTAACAGTTTGACAGAACTTAGACTACTTAAGTTTTAGTTGTTAAAAAGCAGTAAATAACACTCAATATTTAAAGTGATATTAACAGCAGTAAATTAAGCACATTATTAACCGAAACATTAAATACAAGAGTTTAGAGGTGCTTATTTTCACAGTTATCGCTACGGCTGTGTATTACACCAGATCTAAAACCAATCTCAAATGTCTCTTCAAACCTTTAGAAAATCTGAAGGGAACCAATTCTATTTCGTTTAACATGAAACTCAAAGAAAGTTTAGTATGCGACTCAAGAAAAAATACCACAATGTTACCTGAAAACCAGAAATGGTTTCTTTAACAGTAAGTATGTATATCACAAGCCACAATAAGTTCTTGAGGTTAAAAGATCTCAAGAACTTCGTGCACAATCTATAATGTTTTAGATTTCTGTAAGTATACAAAATCCTCACTTACAGATAAGCTTCCATGGTATTGCACAAAGAACTCAAACGAGAGGTTCAAGATCTGACTTAACGTCTCAGATACACACAACCGTTCATGTTCAACTGGTGAATAGAAGCGGTTATAGTTCAACCACAATCGCAACACAGCCAAAGATCTTCGGTCACAACAAGCCAGAAAGGCGTTTAGGTTCAACTAGTGAACAAGAACACCATTGGCGTAAGTTTTTAGTGCAAAGCATAGATCTAAGGCCACAAGAACAACATAAGTCACGTTCTCTGAACGTACTCAAAGTATCAAAGTGAAAGATTCAAAGCACTCGAGGATCAAGAATGGCACACTGAGATTCAAAATGAGGCAGGAGTGAACATGAATGAAAGACAGATGCCAATTATGCGTTATAGTCAAGAACCCTGACTTATATATCAGTGGGACACCACCTTATTGTTACAGCACATGGGTAGCCAACTAATCAGGTCCAGTAAGCTTATCAATTCACAAGGTAGTACAACCCAACATTTACTCAGAGTGCCACCAATAGGCCAAGCGGCTATGCATGCCTAGACTACGCATGTCTAGTAGTTACTCAGGCCCAACAAGCAATCCCAATCGAACATGTATCAGCCGTGTGCTAAACACTCTTCCCCCTTGATATTTGTTGATTGCAAGTTGTACCTGTAACACCCAAAATTTACTACCCACGAGGGGTTCAATCTCAATCACACTTAATAGGACGATGAATTCTCCCTTAATTTAAAAAGATGTAGTAAGGGATGGATGAAACAATACACAAAACATTGACTAATTCCAGGTAGGGATTTCTCCCCCCTAAGTCCAAATGAGTATGCTACTCGAATGAGAGCACGCCAGACCCCTATAATTAGAGGCGATTAGTAAAATAATGCACATATGCACTTTCAAATATACATACAAACAACATATAGGAATTCGCATCCACCATCAAATCAAGGTAATCTAAGTCATAATTAATAACAATTTCTGCATCAAACAAAGAAACAGCTCAACATAACATAACAGCGCACGGTATACACATTAAAGACACATCATAAGGCCAAGGTTCGTTCTCAATGCATAGAATTGTGAAACTCAATGGTTTTTTAAAAATAACGACAATTTGCTCCTTAGATGACACAAAATTCACACAAATGGTTTTGTTTTCAACTATGTCTCGTATGAAGTGATGTATAATTTCGATATGTTTACTCCTAGAATGATATACAAGGTTTTTCACAAGGTTAATTGCACTAGTATTATCACAAAACACATGTATAGTTCCTATATTTATATTGTAATCAGGTAGTTATGCTTTTATCCACAAAATTTGTGTGCAACTATTTGATAATGCCACATACTTAGCTTGGTTTGAGGACAAAGCCATTGTATTTTGCAACACCATGATACTAAACATGTACCTAAAAAATGACACGACCCACAACTGCTTTTCCTATCTAACTTACACCCGTTGTAATCAGCATCGGAAAATATAGAGCAATAAGATTATCAAATTTTGGGTAGAAAATCCCAATGTTTGTTATTCCTAATAGGTATTTAAAAATTCTTTTTACAGCTTTTAAATGGGACAATTTAGGATCAGATTGATATCTAGCACACATGAAAACATTAAACATTATATCGGGTCTAGAGGAAGTCACATAAATTAAAGATCCTATCATGCTCCTATACATAGTTTCACACACGGATTCCTCATTTTTATCTAGACTTAGATATAAGTTTCTTTGCATAGGTGTTTTCATAGATTTTGCATTCACAATGTCATACATTTTCAAGAGTTCTTTTACATACTTTGATTGAAAAATAAAAGTTACATTGTATAATTGATTAATTTGAATACCTAAGCAAAAAGATAATTCACCCAAATGACTCATTTCAAATTCAGTTAACATCAACTCACAAAATTCATCATTTAACTTCACATTAGTGCTATCATATATGATCTCATCGACATAAACTTGTACAAGAATTAAATCTGATTCTACACATTTTATAAACAAGGTCTTATCTACACTTCTTTTCCTATAACCACAAGACACCAAAAAATTACTTAGTCTATCATACTAAACTCTATGAGCTTGCTTTAAACCATTTAGAACCTTGTTTCATTTGAACACATAATAAGGTTTCGATGGATCAATAAAACCCGTGGGTTGTTTCACTTAAGAGTTTAAGCAATAAATTCATTCAAAAAAGCATATTTAACATCCATTTGACACAATTTAAAATCTTTAAAAACAGAAAAAACAATCAACATTCGGATAAATTCCATTCTAGTTATCCGGGCAAAGGTTTCTCCATAATCTATTCCTTCTTGACAATACCCTTGGGATACTAACCTAGCTTTATTCTTAGTGATATTTTCATGTTCATCTAATTTGTTTTTAAATATCCATTTTGTTCTTATTACATTATGATTTTTAGGTGGATGTACTAATTCTCAAACTCTTTTTTTTCTAAATTGTAATTATTCAATTGACATTGCATTTATCCAACTTGAATCATTTAATGCATCATTTACATTTTTAGGTTAAACTTAATGATATAAAAACATTTAATTTACAGAATGCATTAAAGGAACTTCTGGTTCTTATTGGATCCTTTTCATTTCCTAAAATATTTAGAAACACTCAAGGCTGAAAATATTTAAATGAACTTTATTAAATTCAGAAACACTCAAAGCTGAAAATAAAGCACTAGAATATCTAGCATTCAACTCAATAGCATCATCTTTTTGATCACTAATTAGTTCTGAATCCATATTTGGAATAAGACGAGTTCTAAAATTGCACATCTGTAAATTTTTAAATCTTGCTTAAGAAAGGTAAACATATTAGCCCTCTAGTAACCAAAGTATTTTCAATTAAAATTTGATGGTTTATTTAAAAACCACCATGTTTTAATGAAGTTACTGTGCTTAGGCGTACCTTCCTGTGTATCGCTAGACTTAGTCATACTCTAAAGACTAAGAAAGTAAAAAATTAGCAAGGATGATGCATAAAAACAATAAAGAGCAAGCAGGAATGCAACAATAAGCACTTAGGAAAGTAGTAAACAAGCAAGATTTAAGTAGTGTTCACAAAGTACTACACTAAAACTTATTATTTATTAAGTAACATGCATCTCCACCACTTGTTGGATATTTATACTAAACTAACAGTTTTGACATAAATTAAACTACTTAAGTTTTAGTTGTTAAAAGCAATAAAGAACACTCAAGATTTAAAGTGGTACCCGATCTCGATTCTTATTTTAGAATCGATCGTCTCGGCAATCCACTATAGGACCTACAGTTTCAATTAAACAAAAGAAAAATTAGTAATGTTTCACAACCACTTAGCAACACTACTAACAGCAGACAATTAAGCACACTACTAACCGAAACAATAAATAGTAGGGTTTAGAGGTGCTTAGTTTCACGGTCGTCGCTACGACTGTGTATTATACCAGATCTAGAACCAATCTCAACCGTCTCTTCAGACCGTTAAAAGATCTGTAGGGAATGTTTAACCTGAAACTCAAAGAACGTATAGTAGGCGTCTCAAAAAAATACCACAATATTACCTGAAAACTAGAAATGGTTTCTTTAAAAATGAGTACGTATATCACAAGCCACAGTAAGTTCATGAGATTAAAATATCTCAAGAACTTCAAGCCACAATCTGTAATGTTTTAGGTTTATGTAAGTATACATAATCCTCACTTAGAGATAAGCTTCCACGGTATTGTACAAAGACCTCAAATCAAAGGTTCAAGATTTGACTTAATGTCTCAGATACACACTAGTAACCATTCAAGTTATATTGGTGAACAGGAGCAGTTCTAGTTCAACCACAGTCACAACACAATCACAGATCTTCGATCACAACAAGCTAGAAAGGCGTCCAGGTTCAACCAGTGAACAAGAACATCGTTAGCGTAAGTTTTCAGTGCAAAGCACAGATCCAAGGCCACAAGAACAACAGAAATCACGTTCTCTCAACGTACTTAAACTATCAAAGTGACGGATTCAGAGCACTCAATGTCAAGAATGGCACACAGAGATTCAAAACGATGTAAAAAGTGAACATGAATGAAAAGCATAAGCCAATTATGTGTTATAGTCAAGAACCCTAACTTATATATCCCTAGGCCACCACTTTACTGTTACATCACATGGCCTAGTAAGCTAATCAAGTCACAAGACAGTACATCCCAGTAATTACTTAGTGGGCCACCGATGGGCCCAGCGGTTATGCAGGCTCAGACTACTCATGTACAGAAGTTACTCAGGCCTAAAAAATAATCCCAATAGAAAATGTATCAGCCGTGTGTTATCATGAACTTCCTTGATTAGCCAGAATATGTACACCATGCGATGTGCATTGAAAGCAGTAATGATGATTTGGTCATTCTAATGTTTTAAATTACCTTAATTATCCCATTTGTCGAAGATTATGTCTGTCCTTGGCAGTGTTTTGATTTCTTCGATAGACATAACTATGGGCGACGTGACGAGTTCACGAGAATTTCGATTCCTTTCCTTCCGGACACATCTCATCGATCACCGCATGAGATAACAAAAATCTCAAGGTAGATGCGTTCAATTAAAAAAGAATTGATATTATCCGGGGCATGGTGTTTCAGAGTCGAAGAGATAAAAACATGGGGGGTGTTCTGAGGTGTTCCTCAATTGTTTTGTCGATCGTTCTGCATCTATCGTCGTCCCCATCGATCGTTGATGCGATTGTCGTTCCTTCGTCTTTGTTGATTCTGTTNTCAAGGTATTTTGAATTTTATGTTGTAAGGAAGACATATTTGTAACGTTGATATATTTAGAAATGTTGTTTCTTGTTTGAGTGTATTTGGGGTTATAATTATAATGTACTTATGTTCTAAAACCGGATCGGATATGTGAATTGGATTTCTTTTCGGTTCGATCCAAACCGGGTCAAAACCGGTTTGATTCGTTTAGTTTTTGGGGTTGGCACTTGACAAGTTGGTTTCGTAAGACAAATCAATTGCTTGTAGCAAATACATCAGCCATGTTTGATTCCTCATTCATGGATTAAATAACAAAGTTAACCATTACCACCAGATTTGAACCATTACCACCGGATTTGAACCCATGAAAGTTCCACATAATTGGTGCTTGCCTGGTTGCTACCTCAGTTTGAGTCGACACGCCGTTTCCTTTCACTTTCCGTGGGTTAAGTCTTAGGGCTGGTCGATCAACTTCCATCTCTAGTTGTAACAGAAGAAGAGACGTTAAAAAGTTCACTCATTTGAAGATTTGTTAATGAGGGATTTGTGTATATGTGGGATAACACCACCCCTGCTATGGTCCCCTTGATAAGAGTATCCAGTGTTGTAGTTCGGTAAAATCAGTAATTTTGTGATGCTCTTTATTGCTTATTGGGCCATCTAACTGGGCTAAGCCATGAGAATGTCTGGTGCATTGCGAACTGGATTTATAACTATTGAGCCTTGTTCTTGGACTTGGTCTGTTGGGCCTCGAGTAATAGTAAGACAGTTAGCTCATCCTATAAATACGTTTGCTCCTTTGCAATTTTGCTCACGTTGTTTCATTTTTGCGTTGCTAGATTTGTTAAATTCTCTCTACGATTATTCTCTGTGCTTAAGCTTTTAGTTCTCAGCCTTATACTTGCTTTCTTGCTGTTATCGTGCTGCTTGCTTGTTCATACTCATGTGTATACTTGAGAATATCTTGGGATATCTCAAGTCTCTAGTGTACAAAAGTTGGTTTCAAGAAGATCGTTCTTAGACCTGCAATTCTGTAAAACTTTTGCTCTTGAGATATATATGTAGTTTACTTACTGTTCGTTACATACTGCATATTGTTACTTACTCTTGGTATAACCGTGAGAATATCATTGGATATCTCAAGTAACTTGACTAAACGTTTTGGCTTCAAAGATTTCTTCAGATCTGCGATTCTAGAGAAACCTTAGTTAAGAAGGGTTGAATTACTTACTACACTTTACAATTATTGATACACTGCCCACTTTTAGCCTAACTTTTGGCTCTAAGTGCTTACAGAAAGGTTTCTTTATGTTTTTGCTTACGGCTTTGAGTAACTCCTTGGATTTTTCAACGACTTGATTCAATATAAGTGTTTTCAAACCAGATTTGTATAGTTATGAGTTTCTGGAAAACCGTTGAACAAGATCTATACTAATGCTTAAACACTAAGTAAATCTACGACCATACGGTTATCTTATGCGATAAGAATCAATTTTACAGATTCTTGCGACTTCTAAGGCTGTGAACCGTATTGTTCTTGTCTGTTTGTGTTACTAACGACTATTTCCCAATTGCATGTTACGCAACTGAGTTCTTTGTGAGTAAGAAACTCAGGGTTAAGGTTGCTTTCTAAAAACGTCACGAGGATGAGAAATTACTGAGCAATTTCTATCCTTATACTTTTTGTTTAATTTCTGTACATTATCTGTATTCTGTGCTTAGTTGTGGGTGTGTTTCGTATGTGAACATTTCAACTGAAGTAGTGAATAAAATATTGCCGGGTGTTGGACATTGGATTGCCAAACGATCGTATCTTACCTAAGACAATGTGATCGGATACCACTATAAATCTTTGTGTCATTTATTACGCTTTTAGAATGTAGAACTAATAGGATTAAAAATTACAACATCCCGTTCTTCATGGCCTCGTATCATGATTTTAAAAACCGATTGAATTGGTGGATCAGAAATACTTTCTACTGGTCGAATCGGAGGGATCGATTTGAACCGATTTAATAAAAAAATAAATAATAATGTTAGCAAACAAAAGAAATATATTTTTTTACAAAGAACTCTAAATAAATTCTTAAAAAATATAATTAGTGATGAGAACTCTAGGACCGGATACCCTGTAATGGGTGAAGCCCGATAGCAGTTGGGCCGACTTAAATAATCAGAACGAACACTTACAGCCACTTACACCTTCACGAAGAGCAGCCCGATGTTCAACACATAGGACCGAAGATAACCTTAGTAAATAAAAGCGTTATCTGCCAGCTGGCTCCGGGGTTCGGTCCGAACAGTTACAAAACGGTTACAGGCTCACGCATTCCACGCTTCGGGCCCTGTCACGTTTATCATGCTTCGGGCCCAATCACGCAGACCACGCATCGGTCCCAGCCTCGTTTTACATCCTGCGATAACAACCTCTAACAAACTTGTCAGAGGCGGTTACAGGACGTGGATTACACTCGCCGGCAACTCTATAAATACAGGGCAAGACGAAGGAAAAGACAGGACCCTTTGGACGCAGAAGAACAGGCTGTTACTCTGCCGGATTCTTCTTGCTTTCTTTACATCGTCATTTTCATTAACCTGTCTTGTATGAACTTTGATTTATGTTATTAGTGAGCGGGCTAAGAGCATAATCAGCTCTTAGTCGAGTGGTTTTCACCTCAATTCAGGGGGTTTCCACTATATATTGCCGTGTCTTCATTTTGCTTTTTAGCTTTTGATCGTCTTCCACATTTTAAAGAAATCAGAACCGAGTTCGTTTATCGAACGAACCGGACGACTGTTGGTACCCCCTAAAAAAGAACCATAACAGGTGGTATTTTTGGCTATCTCCTAAGTACTTGGAGACAAGGAACTGTTGAAGAGTATTCTTGGGTATTTTCTCGACATTACATGTTATTAATGTTCAATCTGGGTGCATTTTTGAGGTTACGGGATGCTGTGACACTTATTACAGTTTAATTGGATAATTTCTAAGTGAGTTGGGCTAGTTTAACTAAGACTAGTCTTTTGGACCTTAAGTTGACTAATTGGGCCGAGTTTTTCTATAAATACAATACCCTAGGCCATCGAAAGGGATTCAGACTCTTGGCACGCTTCCCAAGTTCTGGGACTCACGACTTTTTATAAAAAAAGTCGTGAGAGCCTTCATTCACCCCCATGACTCGCGACTTTGTGAGCAAAAAGTCACGAGAACATGTACTCATGCCCGTAGTCGCGAGATTTCGTCACGTGGCCCCCCGACTCACGACTTCTCATCACTTGAGCACTATGCAGTCGCGACTTTTTGCCCCCATCCGCGAGATTTTTCACATGGTCGCGAAATTTTTTAAGTACTCGCGAGTTTTTGTCAAAAACTGGCGATTGACCTCATCCCCGGTGCGACGGAATTGATTCGATCGTTTTTCGTACCATTTTCATTCGGATTATCATTATCTCTTTATTCTACATGTATCTTTTGATTATCATAGTGAAAACCAAGGTAGAGCTTCGCTCTCCCGATGACGGAAGCTCACACATTGTGGGCCCAACCTCATATATCGCTCGTGTCCCCACAATAATTGAACTCAAAATTATATAAGAAATTGACTGATCATGAACATACTCTCTAAAATATTTTTTGACGAGATCAGTTTGGCGCCGTCCGTAGGGACGGAGACTTAGTCCCATTGAGAGCTCTTGTGCTGAGTTTGGAGCTTGTTATTAATTGTGATGTGAGATTCTTAATAGGAGAGTGATATAGATGAAGAAATTGTACCGGAATGCAACCCGTATGTAGTAGAAAACGAAAGGAATGATATTTAACCGGGGACTCCATCAGTGCCACCGAAAGAGTCCTCAGTATTGGGAACATCTAACCAACCTTCGGAGCGGGATTTCATCCAGAGGGGACCTATTTATGAGTGCATTGAAAGATTATCATATGACATGAATATATGCCAAATGGATGAAAAAAAAAATTATATTAAAAAAATGTCTAGAGAAAGCTTCTTTTCGGCATTATGAAAATTTCATGGGAGGCTCCATTTTATGTCGACAATCAACTAGTGATGTGACGGTGTAATATTTTCCGGGTCGAATTTCGGTGGCATTTAAACTATATCATTTCGTTCCATTTATCGAAAATGAGCCATATTTTAAATGATTGAAAGATTTTTACTCTGTAGCAGAGATATATTAGAGGTCAATATAATCCTCGGTTATAAAGAAGAGTGGTATATGGTGAACATACCCGATTCATTTACATACCTCCGCTACGAGGGTGATTATTCCTAACATGATCGGCGTATATTGAAATGCCTAAGGATCTCTTCAACATTGAATCTTGAGATCCATGCCAGTTTGATGAACTTCAATGACGTGACCATGTAATTTTGCTGGATATTTGGAAGAGTCTGTTCTCCGATAGATCAATTAGTTGGCGAGGTTTTCTATCATTTCTTATTGGAATTCAAGCATGAGTTATATTCGGCATGGCATAACGATTCTTTGGAGAGGTTGTATGCTTTTCTAACCCGTTTTGTCGTGATCGTGTGGATTGCATGGAGCGGCGGTTGATTGGCACTCGTGAGACTCGTGAACCTTACATGAAAAATGAGCTGATGCATAGTTGCATTGGGGGAGTTTGCCCACATGTTGTTTGATTGTATGTATATGCACGGAATGGTTGGAGAGAAAGTTTGCTGCAAAAAGTTGGAAGTGCCAAGTCAACGTGATTTACTGATTACATGGAAAGATAATAGGTTACATGAGTATATACGGATTGTCGAGTGGAAGTGTTCAATGCTACGCAAGTGCATGCATGGTTGCAAAACAACATGAGGGCATGCATGGTTCCCAAGAAAATGATAGATTGGTTATGTGATGGTGCCATCTTACGACATCATCATTGCCACATCGGTCAATAGCGATAATATGATCCTAATCCTATCCAATCTGAGTTCACCCATTTAATCCATATCTCGTATAGACGACGGATTTATGAATTTTTGAAGGATTACGACAAGTTTTATACTCCGTTTCTACAGCGATGTTATAAGAAATAAAGTTTGTAGGAAATGAGAGGTTATGGAGAACATGAGAAAGGTTGATCATCGTTGATTTCTAGAGGGTCCATAGTAAAGTATGGAAGAGCTTGGCCTCACATATACACAGTATATTCGGGAAATGAATGATTGCATACTTACGGTCATATGACATTGTCGTAAATCATGTGATCAATCGAATGAATCGCTACTGAAGCCCAACATGCAAACCTTTTTGGTATTCAGTTGCAAGTATATTTCTCATGAACCCTTATATACGTCCTTCTATTATAAGCATCAATACCGGGGACTCAAGAGTCCCAAGTATTTTGTCATTTTTCCATCACAATTTCGGACAAGTTACTAATATTGGTCTATAATTGGTGTCTGATGTTGAGTGGTTATTGAAGCATGGCTAGCTTGGTAAGTTGATTAGTACGATGGAAGGAACGCCCGAGACCGAGGCTAATAGCAGGTCTTGTACCGAGCATGTTCCGTGGCAAATGGGGTTCCTTTTGACCCGACTCCTCCATGACACGCCGACGAGGGTCTCGCCTTCGTTGGAGGCCTGTCCATTTTGGCAGAGAGAAAGTGCTAGTACATGTAAAGCACAAGTGACATATGCCACCTTCGATAGTCAAACGAGTAAAATCATTTGACGCGATGAGCTCGATCAGTCTCGATGAAAGTGAAAAATTTACGTCAGTCTACGGATTGTACCTGGAACCTGACGCTACTTTTACCTAGACAGTGAGAGCTCCCAACACATTCAATAGTGTGCGGGAAAGGTCTAAAATGAAATGAACCCGGGTGCAAGTTTATACCGGAGGGAAAGTATGATGACCTAGAGTGCAAGTTTATACCGGAGGGAAAGTATGATGACCCAGAGTGCAAGTTTATACCGGAGGGAAAGTATGATAATCCCGGGTGCAAGTTTATACTGGAGGGAAAGTGTGATGACCCCGGATGCAAGTTTATACCGGAGGGAAAATATGATGATCTCGAGTGCAAGTTTATACCGGAGGGAAAGTGTGATGACCCCGGGTGTAAGTTTATACCCGGGGACAACGTGCAAGTGAATTGCGGGCGCTTCCTGAGGCCCTATGAGAATGAGATGATCTCGGATGCAAGTTTACACCTAGAGACAACATGAAAGTGAATTGCGGGTGCTTCGTGAGACCCTATGAGAATGAGATGATCTCGGGAGCAAGTTTATACTCATAGACAATGTGCATGTGAATTGCGGGTGCTTCATGAGATCCTATGAGAATGAGATGATCTCGGGTGAAAGTTTATACCCGGAGACAACGTGCAAGTGAATTGTGGGTGCTTCGTGAGACCCTATGAGAATGAGATGATCTCGGGTGCAATTTTATACCCAGAGATAACACACAAGTGAATTGCGGGCGCTTTGTGAAGCCCTATGAGAATGAGATGACCTCGGGTGTCAGTTTATACCCAGAGAAAATGCGCAAGTGAATTGTTGGCGCTTTATAATGCACTATGAGATATTTTACATCCCTATGAGAATTAATTGGTGCTTGTTGGGACCCAAGAATAAGAATGTGTGATGAATATGGGCGTTTAGTAAGGCCCTAGATTAATGGGTGCTTGTTGAGACCCAAGAATATGTGATTGAATTGGGGCGCTTAATGAAGCCCGAGATTAATGGGTGTTTGTTGAGACCCAAATGCACGATGAATTGGGATGCTCAGTGAGGCTAGAGATTACTTGGCACGGGTAAAATCCGTGAGTAGAATTGATATCGAACGATGGTTGTGTTCTACGGAAGATATTCTTGTTTATGACAAAAATGAACGAATAATGCTTTATGGCATAAAATATCATGGTACCTTAAATCAAGAAAGCTCGTTTATATCCGGCCATCCTTAATTATGGTCAAGGGATTTGATGGATTGCCTTATGGCATGGTTTTCAAAAAATCACATGTATGACCGAGTGTCCTTAATCGTTATAGCAGTGGCAGAACGATTACCCAATAACAAGGAATACTGTGTTATTTACGATAAGGAGAAGAATATTTATTATCGGAGAAATTATGAAGCCATGTTATGACATGACTTCATTTGTTAAACTAGCCACGTTATGGTCCAATAGCATGAATTTCGTTATTTATGACCACGTATTTTAATTTTCAATCAAACTGACTATGTGATGGTCTTATGGTACCAATTCTCGTTAGTTATGATCGGGTACTCTCGAATATTATTGAAATTGTAAAGTGACCTCCCTATCAAAGAGGCCATTGTCTGATAAATGTATCGTTTGGCTTAAGTATCTACATATGCATTTATTTGTCGATGGATCATGTTTTTGGATTTCATTTGGATAAACTTTCAAAATGGCCAAATATTCTCCTTATTGTATGAATTCAACTAAATTCTATTACGACTGGGGACTCCCAGTTACGACCAAAGAGATCGAAGGAGTGGCCCACAGCAAAGAATATTCTTAAAATCATGTTTGTCATATAAGGATATTTAATGGCATTGATATTTGTCTATTTGATAATTAACATGCATCATTGACGATAGCTTTGCTTGCTTTGACATGATAGTTTGCTTATTGGTGAATGATCAATTTTATAGATACTTTAAAATTCTCGAGAAAGACTGTAAAGTGGCTTACGAAGTGGAGTCGTCTTGGACAGTATGTAAGGAAAAACATTTGTCTCATCAATGACACATAATAGTCATTTGAAAAGTTAGTAAAACCACCTCACACGAAGGGGTATCTCTGTTTCGAACAACGTTGTGTCCCCCACCCATTCTCCAGAGAATAAATAGACGAGTCAAAGAAATAGAAGCAAGGTTCTTTCTGAAGAGATCTGCGCGGCAGTCCCAGATCGACATTACCGCAACCCCGAGGGGTTGCCGACATTTCGTGGTGATGGTGATCCAATCGATCACGTTGCCGATTTCGAATTGCGAATGGGAACGGTTCGTTCCTCGGATTCACTAAAGTGCCGCATCTTCGCGGCAGGATTACAAGGCGACACCCAAACGTGGTTCAAGAATTTGCCGGCCCGATCCATACAGTCGTATGGCGGGTTTATTTTGGCCTTCTCTGAGCAATTTGCTCCAAATGTAGGACCGCCCAGAAGCAGGTAGGAACTATATCAGCTGAAATATATCCTGGCAAAGATGAGTCTTCGGTCTTTCACGGAGAAATTTAACAGGACCGCCCGGGGTATCAAGCTCGAGCTCCGGGATAAAATCGATATTCTACAGCAGGTCATAGGACCGTACAGCCTTTCGGCCAGCTTGGTAAAGAGGCCACCATCCACCTTGGGAAAGCTTCTTCAGAAAATCAACAAGTATATTAAGGTGGATGAAGCGCTGGGGCTTGGTTATTGGAAACCTAGCGGGAATTCTGAGCCCGCAGGTGATCATAGGGTTTCCTACCCTAAGAAGTAGTCGCGAGAAGTAGCGGCAGTAAGCGAAAAAGACGTCCCCCCGAAGCAGGAGGACAATCGGGTATATTGCGAGCTCCGTCATAATCGCGATCAACCGACCCTGAAGTGCCCGCTGTTGAAAGAGACAGTAGAGGCAATGAGTAAAGAAAAGCCCGACCGGAATGTTCAGAAGGGCAAGCGAGCAGAATTCCCCCGAAGGGGCCACCAAGGTGACGATCGTCACAGGCCGCGGGGAAGAGATAATCGGGGACAACCCCGAAACTACAACGACCGGAAGGAGGACCGAAGGTCTCCTCCGCCAGAACAAGAAAGAGGCCAACACGGTCGTGAAAACCGTGGTCAGTGCCGAAGAAGAAGATTGCGGGGCCGCGGCGGTAGAGCCCCGCAGAACGAGGGTGGAAGACAGGAGCAGGCCGCTCCTCCACCGGCGGTAACTGGTGCCCAACCTCCTAAAAATGAGGTGGCACCGAGAGAAGTGGCCGGAGATATTTATGTTATCTCCGGTGGTTTAAGAGTAAATGAATCGGTCCGGGACCGAAAGAGAACTGCGCGCGGAGACTCTGCTGAGAGCTCCGAGTCTGTGGCGCTCGTGAAATATGATCCCATGGATCGGTCCTCCTTCTTCAGAGAGGACATTACTTTCACCTTGGCTGATCGGGAAGGGATCATTGATCTATGTGACGATCCCCTTACCATCACTGGGATCATCGGGAATCATCGTGTCCACAGAATTTTAGTGAATACTGGGGCTTCGTGCAATCTAATGAAGCGCGAAGTTGCAGAAATGTTGGGAGCTGCTTCTCACGATCTCCCGATCGCAAACATAACTCTTTGGTCGTTCGACCAAAGGAGCGTTATTCCTTGCGGGAAGATGTTATTCCCGGTTACCCTTGGAGAGCCATTTAAGGACCGGTCGGAAGACCTGGAATTCATTATCGTTGAAGTCGACTTGGCTTACAACGCTATCATCGGACGGACCGACCTCAGTAAGTTCGAGGCGGTCCCTTCTACTTATCATATGATGCTCAAATTTCCCTCCATTTATGGAGTTATTTCTATTAAGGGGGATCAGAAAGTAGCTAGGCAATGCTACATGAGCTTGTGCCGAACTTTGGCACCGGTTAAAAGGGCCCGAGTGGATCTGCTGGAAGAGCTGCCGCACCCGAGGCAAGCAATAGAACCCGTAGGGTTCAAGTTGATCAACCTGGTTGAGGATGACTCAACCAAGACAACTCGCATCGGGGCACATCTAGCCCCTGACTTTGAGAAAGAACTGATCCACCTGCTGAGAAGCCACGTGGATATATTCGCATGGACCCCAGACGATAGGATCAACACTAAGCCAACGAAGCCTGTTAGGCAGAAAAGGAGACGCTATTCTCCCGAGAAGATCGAGATTATCCGGGCCGAAGTGAATAAGCTGCTACGGTCAAGATTCATTAGAGAAATCCACTATACTGAATGGGTTGCAAACCCAGTGGTGGTTTCGAAACCGGACGGGAAATGGCGAATGTGCATCGATTTTACTGATGTTAACAAAAGCTGTGAGTCAGACCCTTTCCCGTTGCCGCACATCGACCGACTGGTAGATGCTGTTTCTGGTAGCACCATGATGAGTACCATGGATGCTTATTCTGGGTATCATCATATCTTCTTAGCTGAGGAAGATCGAAAGAAATCATCATTCATGACCGAAGATGGGGTTTTATGTTATGTGGTTATGCCATTTGGTCTCAAAAATGCCGGAGTAATATACCAAAGGTTGGTCAACAAAATCTTTAGAGAGTTGATTGGTCATATGATGGAAGTGTATGTTGACGATATGATTGTAAAATCTATGAATGATGAAGACCACCTTTCCTATTTGTCTCGTTGTTTCGAAGTATGCCGAAAATATAAGCTCAAACTAAATTCAAACAAATGCTGCTTCGGGATCCGAAGTGGAAAATTCTTAGGATATTAGGTTTCAGAGAAAGGCATAGATGTTAACCCTGAAAAGGTGCAAGCTATCATTGATATGCAACCTCCGAAAAACAAAAGAGAGTGCTAAGCTGCACGGAGCAGGTTTATTTCGAAATTCACAGACCGGGCCTTACCTTTTTTCAGAGTGCTAAGAAAAGCAAGCCATCTAGATTGGACCGAAGAATGCGATCGGGCCTTCTCCGAGCTGAAGACTTATTTAAGCACTCTGCCGGTGATGGTAAGTCCGACTTGTGATGAACCTTTGGGGTTATATCTTGCGGTATCAGAAGTTGCTGTCAGCGCAACTCTGGTAACCATACGAGACGACATTCATAGACCTTTTTATTATGTCAGCCATTCTCTTGTATCTGCTGAAACCAGGTATTCCACCTTGGAGAAATTCATGTTAGCTTTGAAAAAAGTTGTATCCAAGTTGAAACATTATTTTGAAGGCCGAACGGTCTATGTTTACACGGATCAACCTCTGAAAGTGCTCATTAAGAAGAAGGATTTGAATGAGAGATTGGCAAAATGGGCTATCAAACTCAGTGCTATGTATCGGGAATTCCTGCCTCGAAGGGCGATCAATGCTCAGGTTCTAGCCGATTTCGTGGTTGAAATGACCCGATCGGCCATTTATCTTAACCAAGAAGATGACCGATTGACGATCCATGTAGATGGGTCAACCTTCGGGGGAAGAGGAGCGGGCATTACCCTGACAACGGTGCAAGGTGACCTTATTCATTCCGCAGTCAAATTTTCCTTTGCTGGAACAAATAATGTGGTAGAATAAGAGGCAGTATTATCAGGAATGACCTTGGCTTGAAAAATGGGAGTTAGCAGAGTAAGAATGTTCTTAGACTCGAAGTTAGTAGTGGAACTAATCGTAGAGAGATTTGAAACTCATGATCCGATGATGAGGTTATATTGCGCCAAAGTCTTGAAACTATCCAAAAAGTTCAGTGGGTTCTCTCTTGACCATGTGCCACGGGAGCAAAACAAGGTTGCCGACGCACTCGCCAGATTGGCTTCGGGCATACCTGACATAGAGCCAAGCACTATTTCGGTCCATATTCAGGACCGAACTTCGGTCGAGATTCCAGTGACCGCTTGACCATGGATGCCATGAACTCCAGGGCTTGAATATTGATGCTACTGAATCCCCTGGAGAATCCAATTGGATGGACTCCTTTATTAAATACCTCTCGAACAGCTATCTCCCTGAAGATAAGTCTGAAGCCAGGAAAATAGAGGTCCGGGCTAAGAGGTTTACCTTAGTCGATGGACGCTTGTTTAAAAAGAGTTTTGAAGGCCCGCTTCTGCGCTGATTATCTCCTATTGAGGCTGAAGCCGTCATGATTTATGTTCATGAAGGGATATGCAGCATTTATTCAGGGGCTCGATCTTTATACCACCACATCATCAGAGCTGGGTACTTTTGGCCAACATTGCTTGCTCATACCAAGCAATACACTAAACGTTGTGCCATATGCCAATACCATGCTCCACTCCCGCAATTGCCTGGGGCTCCCTTATCGATTACCCCATTGCCTTGTCCGTTTGACAGATGGGGGATCGACATCCTCGGACCTTTTCCTCGGTCAATAGGGCAAAGAAAATTATGTATTGTAGCGGTGGAATATTACTCGAAATGGATTGAAGCAGAAGCAGTAGCCATCATCTCAGAAAAAGTAGTCAAGCACTTTATATGGCGAAATATTGTGAGCCGCTTCGGGATTCCCCGAGCGCTCGTATCTGATAATGGGACTCAGTTCCGCGGAAAGAGCATACGGGATCTATGCACCAAGTTGGGCATCATCCAGCATTTCTCATCAGTAGCCCATCCCCAAACTAACGGACTTACGGAGGTATCTAACAAGGTTATCCTGAAGGGATTGAAAACCAAGTTAGAAGATTTTGGAGGTAAATGGCCCGAACACATCTATGAGGTCCTATGGGCATACCGAACTACACCTCGCTCAACAACCCAGGAATTACCTTTCTCATTGGTGTATGGGACCGAAGCTGTTAGCCCGGTGGAGGTTGACATCCGATCACCTCGGATATCTCAATACGATGAACATATGAATGGTGAAAGGAGATTATTGGACCTCGAGATGATCGAAGAAATGAGAGATGCAATCTATGCACGGATGCGTGCTTATCAGCGAACTATGGAACGGGCCCACAACAAGCGAGTCCTCCCAAGAGAATTTTTTGAAGGCGATCTCATCCTCAGAAGCATTAAAATGCAGAGGAACGTTGGAATGCTGGACAGAAATTGGGAGGGACCGTATCGAGTATCAAAGAAATTGGAATCATGTGCGTATAAACTTGAAACATTGGATGGTATAGAGGTCCCCCGAACTTGGAATGTCATGAATTTAAGGCGATATTTCTTGTGAATCTTCGATTAATGTGTTTGACTCAATGAAATACATTCTCTTAAACGTAAGTAGAAAACAAGTAAGTACAAATACAAACTATTCCTAATGGAATGATGGACCGATCTTGAAGTTGGGTGGCTTAGGACGAATCTGGACTGGTGACCGAAGCTTCTTGTCCACAAGGCTCCCAAGTTGTAGTGACCGCTCTGACGAGTCAGATGCTCCTGCACTTGCCCAGCCCCATGGATGAGTTGTCATTCTCCCTGAACTCATTACGAACTAAAACACTCCCTTCAACGGTATTCAGTCTTTAGGAATGGCCCTTTGTACCTATGACATCTGCTACGATAAAAGGAATGGTAGTCAGCATATCGAGACATAAGATCGGTCCTAATATTAGACGTATTATGAGCAAAGCTTGGCCGACAAAACCTAAGGGACTTTATTAGATCCAAGGTTCGGCCGAAGCTCGTAAAGACTCATATTAAACGCGGACTACTCCTATTCAATCAAGTATTGACTCCAAGGACGGAATAAGAGTGACCCATACACAATGTAAAACGACTGATCCAATCAGAATTGATATGAATAAACCAAACATAACGTCTGGGAACGATGGTTAACTACGTGTGAGTGTCCCCGATCTTACACTTGGTAATTAAAATCACTTCGTTAACATAAGACTTATTAGTTTGTTAAGAAATTCGTTATATTACTTCGTTCTGGCAGTTAAAAGAACAAGAATTGAATGGAACAAGTTATATTGAAGATAAGAAATAAGGCAGATACAAAGTATGAGTTAAATCTAGCTAATCTGTCCCTCTTCTTTGTCTTAAATCTCTGGCTCCTGCAGTTCGGTCCGGGCCGTGAGCTGCTTCAGTTCTTCTTCTTGATCGGCCACCTTTTGGTTGACCGCTCTCTCCATCTCTTCAAAGAGGTAGAAGAAAGGGTCCTCTTCCAGAACATGTTCTTCCAAAGTTGGAATAACCTGAAACTTGCCATCTTTCTCTAGTGGCTCGATCATCCTCCATCGCTTGTCCGAAGAGGAAAGCCCGAACTGCTGAATAACTTGTTCGCGTATGTTATCCAGATACTTGGCAGTATAAACCTCATGTATGTTATCCGCTAAAGCGAATAACAAAGAGGACCAAGCGAATCCAGAACCGCTTACCGGACTGAACCTTCGTTCGAAGTGCGGGTCCTTGTCAACTCCTCTTCCAAGGCCGTCTTCTCTTCTTGGGCCCGAAGGAGAAGCTCGTTTAACTTATTCCTCTTCTCCTGGGCCCGACCTTGGACTTCGTTGATTTCTTCATCTTTGGCCCGCAGCTTGGCCTCCAGGTCGGCAATGCGCCCCTTAGCTGTTTGTCTCGTCTTCTCCAGCTCATAGACTTTATCAGCTAAAAGTGAGACCTCCGTCCCGGCTCTTAGCAACTCATTGTCAAGTCGGTCACGGTCCTATCGTACCGTGACCAACTCAGTATGCTTTATTTCAACTTGCCTTTTTGCAATGTCAAGTTGATCTTGGACTTGTTAGGATACAACGCTACCACCCTAATTCTTCTCCACGGTGATAGCAGTTGTGAAAGTTTTCCTCAACATCTGTATAAGATAACATATTCTTAAGCAAAAGTTCGGGCATTCATGTCAAGTAAAAGTTATCTTAGTGGTGAGGTCGAGGAAGTCTTCCATGATTTCTTCCCCAGTCACGTCCGCTTGGATGTTCTCTAGGTTCTGCTCTCCATAAAGGCGGAAGTCCTTTAGGAAAGCAGTCCTCCAGGAGGTTAGCTCCCTCCCCTTACTTAACCTGTCCAGCAGGCCCAGAGCAACTCCCCAGTCGGAGTTAGTCTTCGGGCCCGATCCAGGCTCCTTCAAAACGATCCCCTTAGTGGGGACCGGAGCGCTGTCCCCCCTTTTCAGCCCTTTCAGCTCCTGCGGGGCTTCCGCTTCGGTCACCATTTTCCATTTTCTTAAGGGGACCGGCGGCAGGGAGACGTTCACCTTGAGCTGAGGATCGGGGAGAACCTTCTCCACGGGAACGGCTCCTTGCAGCAATTAGTACTAAAGTAATAGTTTTAGTACTAATAAAGGAGGCGTTACCGATTTGATAGAGGCTGGATAAGCTCAAAGAACGAATCCGAGCCTTTATCACCTCCTCTACCACTCCAAATACACAAAACGCAGGCCCGTCCCCAGATGAAGGATGCCCTGTGCAGCAAGGGTCAGCGTGCCCGCGCCGGTTGTTTGGATCGGGGGGTTCCCGGACCCCGAAGGGACCATCGTACCCCCCGTTGCTGATTCGCTCCCCTCAGCGCTGCCCAATGCTTCACGTTGTCCTTCAGAAGGACGGACCGAAGCAGCTGCCATGCGTTTGAAGCGAGAGCTTGGCATTGTCTCAGTCGAATCTGCAAAACAAATACATAAGGATCAGGAAAGTATAAACTAAAAACATTACTTCATACCCGATCCTTCTGATGGATCCGAACTAGAGAACACCCCCTTCGGGGCTGGGGCTCCGGCCCTACCCGCAACACCTATCTCTATTAATCTTTTCTCCCGAAGCAGATCTATTCGCCTAAGGCGTGCTTCGGGAGGGGGGAACATCGCAAGCGTGTTTGCGGTGTCGGTGCGGGAGGGGTTGAACCTACTTCGGTCCAACTGACCTATGCGTGGGTGGGTTAGGCGCGGCCATACTTTCAACAGATCCTCTTTCGAGACTGTTATCCACACATAGTAGGCCTCCCACGCATGGAGAGATTCTTCTTTATCTACAATTGCGCAATCTTTGGTGCGCACCGCTAAATAATACACCTTGCGGCAACCTAACAGACCCTTCCCCTTTCGGGATCCTACCAAGAACATATTAAAGAAGTGTTCTAGGGTCAGAGCCCGATTCTGTTGGTAACAATAAAAAATAAATGCTATTATATACACATAACTGCCCGGGAACAACGCAAAAGTGGGGCAGTGAATCTCCTTAAGCACGGCCGCTACAAAGGGATGTAGCGGAAAACGAAGCCCGCACTTTAGAGAGGCGAAACTGACCGGAATGGCCGATGCCGGCACATTCATTTCCGCCGGAAGGAAACAATGAATATCTTCCCGTCCCTTCCAGATAGAATAATGCGCCGGAATCGAAAACCTAGACCTAAACTCCTCAATATACAACTCAGACATGGAAGGGTATCGCATTTTATGAGGAGCCATAAGTGTATACCTTAGAGAAATTGGATTGAAAGGGGTTGAACGTGGAAAGGATTGAGAGCACAAAAAGTCGATTCTGCAGTTTCTCCTTCACGATAATGACGATGAGGAGAAACAGTGCTCGAAATCCCGATTTAAATATTAATCTCTCAGCCAATGGTGAGCCGCCACGTAATACTGCCCAAGACAGTGACAGTACAGAGCGCACTCATCACGCCTCTTGGACTATCGAATATGAAGAGGCGCAGATCGGGATATTAATATTTAAAGAATAACAAAGATAAAACTATAACTTGAATATAGGTTATTTAATGTAAAATGCAATTAACTCCCACACACTAAGGGAAAGATCGGTCCCCTGAACGCTCAATACCTACAGGTACGGTCCCAGGTTCTCATGAATGTGCAGACATCATGTGATCGGCCTTGTATCATCTCTACGATGGCAATCAAGCCCGAGGGCTAGTGATGTGAACTTTAGGACCGGGTACCTTGTGATGGGCAAGACCCATTAATTATTGGGCTAATTCAAATGGTAGAAACGAATTCCTGCAGCCCATTTGCACACTTAAGGAAAATCGGCCTGATGTTAACGAGAGGACCGAATATAACCTTAGGCGAAATAAAGTGTTTTCTGGTAACTGGCTACTTGGTTCGGTCTGAACGGTTACAGGCTCACGTTTTCCACGCTTCGGGTCTCTACACGTTTACCACGCTTCGGGCCCGATCACGCAGACCACGCCTCGGTCCTAACCTCATTTTACATCCCGCGATAGCAACCTCTAACAAACCTGTCAGAGGCGGTTAGAGAGCGTGATTTACACGCGCTATAAACTATATAAATACAGGGCGCGATGACGGAAATAAGAGGACCCTTTGGACGCGTANCAAGCCTCAATTCGCGATAGCCTAAATCGACCTCCTTTTGGCGGTCGATTTAAGCTATCGCGATTAAAAAAAATTAATTTTTTTTTAAATTTTATTCAGGTTAACGCGACTCGCGTTAGCCAATCTCGAATTACGCAAAAATTGCAATTCGCGATTCGCTAACACGAATGTTGGTAAATTTCCTCAGCGGTTCGGAATCAATGGTATTTTGCGCAAAACTCCCATATCGCTGACTGTGTTCAATGACTTCTTCATTTTGGCTACTTTTGCCAGCCGCTCAGCCGTCCTCCAAGCCGACGTCGGCGTAAGCAGCTCGGTTTTCTCATCGGCTAAGCTTGTTTTTTCCCGCTTCGTGTTCAGCTCTGCTATCTCCGCCTCCAGCCCACGTACAAACTCCTCGCCGGAGCTACATCCCGATTGAAGAAACAGAGCGCGTGCAGAAGCCAGCATTCTGTTTGCACCGGCGAAATCGTTCCTTTCAGCTAAAATACGGCTGTCCGAGACTGCGCGTGTTGTCACGAACAGACGTCTCAAGCGCCGTATATCGCGAGTGGAGGAACCGACGGCGCGTGGTCTGGGGACTGGGAGGTGGCGTTCTTTGTCGTATATGGTTTGTTGTGTTGATGAATCTCTGTAACAGCATCGGGCGGCGAGTAGACGACGGGCCCTGGTCATTGATGATGGGACTTTCAGTTCAATCAATACCTCTTGCTCCTCTTCAGAATGAAGGGATCCGATCCAACAAAAGTCCGAACCCGATCCGAGAAATGCAGGTTTTCCGGTGTACGAGTACACGGCGGAGATTTCCGCCTGAGCTGAACCCACTGTAAAACCCAGCTGAATTCGTAGATCTTGAACAGCTTCGCTTAGCAATGCTGAGATTCGCTCCGCAAAGATGTCGCCGGTAGGGAGGCTGGAGGACGCGCCGAGATTGACATAGTGGACTGGAATTTCCTGACTGGTGAAGCGCGTAGACGATACGAGCGGATCACTCCGGTGACCGTCAGAGAAAAGGAGGATTGCTGTAGCGGGATTTTTCTCATGGCGGTCTTCTACAACCTTCGCGGCCTTTTTTAACGAATCCGTCACACTGGCTGCGCCGCCGTCTACTGAGACGATTGCATCGATTATACGGCGGGAAGATCTCCGGCCAGCAGTGTTCATTTTTCTGAGAGGAGTCAGCCTCTTAGATACAGAAGAGAAGGCTATAATCGACAAGCGATCATCGGCGGAAAGTAACGAGACCACTATTCTCATCGCCTTCTTCGTGAATTGAATCTTCTCGGAGGTGATTTTCGTGCCAACATCCAACACCGCCACCAAATCTACCGGAACTCTACGCCGTGGCTCAACCGGAGCTTTTAATTTTAAAACAACAGCATAAGTCTCACTCGTTCTCCCCACAGAAACAACCGCCACCTCCGATAACAACGCTACCTCTACACTCCTCGAAACCGCCGTATCAACTGGAACCAAGTTATCCGCGACCCAGAACCCCGGGAATTCCTCATATTCATCTGATTCAGGAATAGAATTGAACCTCGCTCCCGATGTAGGAGAACAAAGCGGCTCATCATCATTATAAACCTTTAACGCAGACATCTTCTCACTTTCTGTAGCGGCGGCGGCGGAGACCGTCCTGTGAGGATTATTCTGATCACTCTGGTTCAACGGATGCGGTTATTGAAATTAAGACTTTATCAAAACCATGCTTATTTGGTTTGGAAATCTACAAAATCAGAATCTCTTAGGCTGAATCTTAAAGTTGAAAGTGTTGCTGAATATCGATAGCGAAACTATCAAGTTAGGAAAGAATTAATTATCATGTTATGTGTACATATCTAGGAAACTTTGTAAATTGTTGTTAAGCTTTTCTCATGTGTTTTGAAATACTCTAATATTCTGAAAATGTATTAAGTTATTCTGTTTTTCATCAACGGCAGCTTCTTAAAACTAAAGGAATTTGTTCAAGCTTAAAGCTAAAGATAAAGATAACTAAACTCTGTCTGAGTTCATCTGTGCTCGTTACTCTCTGTTTGAAAGCCTTCAAACTCCAACAAATTGGTATCAGAGCTACTGGTTCTGAAAGATTCATGGCAACACAAGGGACAACGCTGGGAAGTGGCCCAAAGTTTGATGGAAAGAATTGCCATACGTGGGTGAAACAGATGGAGGTGTTCTTACGCTCACAAGACCTGTGGCATTATGTCGAACTGGGAAATGAAGCACTACCGGAAAGCCCAAATCCTAGGCATGTGCAACAGAGGAAACACTACGCAGAGGAGGTGGCCAATTCTTATAGAGCATTGGCTATGATTCAGGCTTCTCTGGAGAAACCCGTGCTCATCAGAATCATCTCGTGCGAATCAGCCAAGCATGTTTGGGACATATTAGCAGAGATCTATCAGGGCAGTTCAAGACTCAACGGTAGCAGAATAGCAGCTAAACGAAAAGAAATCGACAGGCTGAAAATGGAGGAGAGTGAAAAGGTAGCTCACTTTGTGGATAAAGTCATGGTTCTTTTGTCAGAAATTTCTCTGATGGGAGGAGATTATGATGAAGTTAAGAGAATGGAAAAAATTACTGAATCCCTTCCTTAAAAATACGATGAAAAATTATTCTCACTAGAATAGCTACATGGTGATTTAACCACAACCATGACAGCATAACAGCTTGTTGAGGAACTTCATTTTGTAGAAATGAAGTGGGAATTAAGGTCTAAAGAAATTCTAAAGGCAAGAAGTGTCAAAGGAGGTAAAGAAACTGCATTGTCAGTTATGAACTTTTCAAACTACCAGGGAAAACCCAAAGGAAATACGTATGGAGAAGCTGGAGGATCTGGAACCTTTAAGTATCCGCATTGCACACATTGTGAAAGAACAAATCACAGAGACAATAATTGCTTCTTCAGACCTGGAGCTTTTTGTGGAAATTGCAAAAGCTACGACCATGTAACTAAGGTATGTAAAATGCCAGCAAAGGAACAAGCTCAAGTCACTCAAACTACAACTCAAGAGGAAGAAATCGAACTGGTTGATGTAAATTCTGTTTTAGTTACCAAGGCAAATTTCAGGTGTGCTGTGACTCAAGTGGATACTGAAAAGTGTTGCATAGGAACCTCAGTAGCGGAAAACTGGATGATAGACAGTGGATGTTCAAACCATATGATAGGAAATGAAAGGCTGTTTTCTGAATTGATTAAATCCACCGGAGGGGTTGAAGTTGGTGATAAGCGAGTCGTTCCAGTCACAGGCAAAGGCACAATCAAACTTTCTGAGGATTTCGTTCTGGAGAATGTGCTTCTGGTTCCTGATCTTGGTTACAATTTATTAAGTATTGGTCAACTAATAGAAGATGGTTTCAAGCTCGTTTTTGAAGACATATGCTGCTCACTTTTCAAGTCTGATCGAACAATTTTAACAAAAGTTATGATGACAAATAGATGTTTTTTTACAAATGCTGAGGGTGATACTGAAAAGTGCATGTCTGTTGTGGATGAAACATCAAAATTGTGGCACAAAAGAGTTGGTCACATAAGCAAGTCCAGATTAATTAAGTTATCCAATCGTAAATTAGTTCTTGATATTCCATAACTTAAATCCATAGATGATATATGCAGTATTTGTTGCAAAGGCAAAATGACCAAGCTGCCATTCCCTACTGCTGCATCATGGCGATCAACCAAGAAATTAGAATTGATACACTCCGACTTGTGTGGGCCAATGTCCGAGCCTTCTCTGAATGACAGCATGTATTTCATGACAATCATTGATGATATGAGTCGATTTTGCTGGACATACTTCCTCACGAACAAGAGCGACTGCCTCAGTGCTTTTCAACATTTCAAGAATGAACAAGAGAATCAGTTAGAAGCCTCTGTAAAAATTCTAAGGACTAATAATGGGGCTGAATATTGCTCCACAGCCTTTAATTCGTTCCTAAGTGATCATGGTATTGTCCACCAACGTACAGTTCCCTACAATCCGGAATAAAATGGAGTAGCTGAACGGAAGAACATGACACTCCTCAGCATGACCAGGTGTTTGCTTTTAGAAAAACAATTGCCAAAAACCTTGTGGGGTGAGGCAATTAACACATCGACATATCTTCAGAATCGACTTTCAACCAAGGCGTTGGAAAATAAAACACCAATAGAGGCTCTGACAGGTAACAAGCCTTCATTCAAACACATAAGGACCTTTGGGAGCATTTGCTATTCTCTGATACCTGACGAAAAAAGAGATAAGCTGGGAAACAAATCGAAAAATGGAATTTTTGTCGGCTTTGGAACATTGAGTAAAGGTTTCAGAGTGGTGAATCATGTTACCAACAAAGTGTATATCAGTAGAAGCATCACCATTGATGAGAGCAAAATATGGGATTGGACAAACAACTGCATTGTTATTGATTTGGATAAAATTGAAACAAACAAAGTAGACATACTGATGGATAAACAAATCACTTATGAGAAGACAATTTTAGATCAACCTGAAAATCAAGTTGAGGAGGAATATGTTAGAGGAACTTGAAGCTTACAGGACATATATGAGAGATGTATGCATGCCATCTCGGAACCAACTTCAGTGGAGCAGGCCCTCTTATCGGATGATTGGAAAAGTGATATGGAAGAAGAACTCAACATGATAAACACCAATGATACTTGGAGGCTTGAAAATAGACCTACTAATCAAGAAGTCATTGGTACAAAGTGGATTTTTAGAACCAAGTTAAATCCAAATGGGAGTGTTAATAAACTCAAAGCTAGGTTGGTTGTGAAGGGTTATTCTCAAGTTCAAGGAATCGATTTCAATGAAACTTTCGCTCCGGTGGCCAGGTTTGATACTATAAAGTTGTTAATCGGTCTAGGGGCGCAACTAAATTGGAGATTATATCAATTGGATGCATTCTTGAATGGAGAGTTAGAAGAAAACATTTTTGTGGAACAACTTGCAGGTTTCATTCCCAAACATCATGAAATCAAGTTTACAAATTGAGGAAGGCTCGGAATGGCTTAAAACAGGCCCCCAGGGCATGGTATGCAAAACTCGAATCACATCTACTAGCCTGAATTTTCTGAGGAGTGAAATTGAAGCTACCCTGTTCATCAAGGCTGCTGGTATGGCAATTGCTATTATTTCTGTGTATGTTGATGATTTGCTCATTTTAGGAAACAAGGAAGAATAAATTGATAAACTAAAGGAAGGAATGGCTAACTGCTTCGAAATGAATGACCTTGGTATGCCTACTTATTTTTTAGGATTGAACTCTCTCACACTAAGCATGGAATCTTCCTTAGCCAACGAAGATACAGTCAGGATTTGCTGCATCGTTTTTCTATAACTGAGGAACACTTCACTCCGATGACTGGTGGACTGAAACTCCTATCCTCTGATGGCAGTCAGCTAGCCGATGCCTCTCTTTACCGAAGCATCGTGGGGTCCTTAATGTATTTAGCAATTACACGTCCTGACATTATGTTCTCTGTGAGTGTCTTATCCAGGTATATGCAAGAGCCCTCAGTCATTCACTTAACCGCTGCCAGAAAAGTTCTAGGCTACATAAATCACACAAAACGTTGGGGATTGCATTTCAAGAATGGAACACCGGTACAGTTGTTGGGATTCACTGAATCCGATTTCGCTGGTTGCGTT